>JADLZL010007283.1:0-101343 GCA_015844335.1 Chrysopogon serrulatus
TTAAGTAGAGTTAAATGCACTATAGGTCCACAAACTTGTTTAGGTGTGCCAGATAGGTCCATGAACTTGTAAACTGCATTTTTGGCACACTAATCTTGAGTCTTGGTTCATCGCAGGTCCATCTTGCCATTTAAGCAGGTCTGTGCTGATGTGGCGGGGGTCGTGTGGCTTTGTGCCTCCCGGTGGCGCACGTGAGGGGCACGTGATGGCCGTGTCCCCTGGACAAAATGCAGAGAGGCCCCCCCGCATCCTCCTTCCCATCTCTATCAGTCCCTGTCTCCTCGAGGGTTTTCTTCTCGTGTTCATCGCGGGAGGCAAAGAGGCGGGGAGAGCGGGGAGAAGCTGCAATGGAGTGAAATCGGCATTGTGATTCTATAGTCAAACGACGACTAGGGGCTGTTGTCGTAGCGGGCGAGGCCCGTCACCCCCGGAGAGATTTGTGCAAGCGCACGATGAAGGCCAAAGTGCGTCGAGAAGGGAGGCGCCACGGATTATGATAAGTGCATCCAAGGTCTCATCTTTGTTTGTTTCCATGGTATTTTTGCGGTGATTTGTTGCCAACGAGTCATGGATTGGGTGATATTTGAGCTTTGGTGCCTAGGGTTTCTAATTAGGGTGCTGTAAGTTCAATTGGATGACTGAATGTGTTCTGTTCTTGCTCATGTAGGTGGAATTAGTGATCAGTTCACAGTGGAGATACATCATGGTGGTTTTTTTGTTGGTCATGGTAGTATTATGTCATACATTGATGAAAAAGTGGACTTTATCGACCATGTTCCAGTTAAGAATTGGTGTTTCCAAAGGTTTCATGATCTCAGTTTCATGATTCACTATCCAAGGAGTCCAGCATTAAAGGTGTATTGGTTACTTCCTGGAAAGGATTTCCCAGAGGGCCTTAGACTGATAGTTTCAGATGCAGACACTTTTGTGATGGCTTCAATTATGGATAGGGTGAAGACAATGGTGGTGTATCTTGATCATGAGGGTATGCGCATCAGGCTTAGATTGGGATGATGTAGTTGCAAACCCCATTTCATCCTTGCAGAGTTATCGGTCCTTCCAAAGGTCGGACCAAGCAGAGAAACAATGAGGCAAAGACATGGTAAAGGCCCTGAAGATGATGAAGACAGTTCAGATGAGGACAGTTCTAGTGAGGACAGTGACTTTAATGATAGTGATTATGATCTTGAGGATGATGATGGCCTTTTTATTGATAATGTGGATGAAGGAGTGATAGATGAAGGTGTTGCCAAAGGCAAGAAGATAGCAACTGGAACCAAGAGGGCAGCAACAAATAGCAGAAGTGCAACAGCAGTAGTTGGTCATGATGAAAAAGAAGATGAGGAGTCAACTGATGATGAGGGGTTTGCACTACCTGAGTCTGAGGGTAAAGGTGAACCAGCATTCAAATTCAAGTCATTCAAAACACATGACTTGGCTAACCCAGTGTTTAAGGTTGGTATGATGTTTGAAAGTGTTGAAATACTAAGAAAGGCTGTAATTGAATACAGTATAAGGAACAGAGTGGATATCACCATGCCTAGGAATGAAAAGAAGAGGCTAGGTGCTGTATGTTCAAAAGGAGCATGTCCTTGGTACCTTTATGCATCACATGATAATAGGGGCCATGGCTTGATGATCAAGACTTTCATTGGGAACCACAATTGCCAGAAGAAATGGGAATTGAAGAGTTGCACATCTACTTGGCTTGCTGAAAAATACATTGAGACATTTAGAGCTGACCAAAAAATGTCACTTGCAAACTTTGCTAGGACAGTACAAAAAGAATGGAACCTTACTCCATCAAGGACCAAGCTTGGTAGAGCTAGACGGTTGGCTATGAAAAAGGTGTTAGGAGATGAAGAAGAGCAGTACAACATGCTTTGGGATTTTGCACATGAGTTGAGGAAGACAAATCCTAATAGCACATTCTTCTTGAATTTAGATGGCAACATTTTCAAATCACTGTATGTGTCCCTGGGTGCTTGCAAAAAGGGATTTCTTACTGGTTGTCGGCCTCTTATCTGTTTGGATGGCTGCCATTTGAAGACCAAGTATGGTGGGATAATGTTAACTGCAGTTGGAATTGATCCTAATGATTGTATCTACCCCATTGCTTTTGGTGTGGTTGAGGTAGAGTGTCTAGAGTCCTGGAGATGGTTCTTGTCAACATTGAAGGAGGATTTAGGGATTGACAACACATATCCATGGACAGTTATGACTGATAAGCAGAAAGTGAGGACACAATTCTTACCCACAGCTTTATTCTTATCCCATTTATCTAATAATCACAATTTTCTTTAAGGCTTTGTACTTATGACATCTTACTTCTTAACATGTGCAGGGTCTAATTAAAGCAGTGGGTGAAGTCTTCTCAGAGTCAGAGCATAGATTTTGTGTAAGGCACATGTACTCAAACTTTCAGCAACACTTCAAAGGTGAGAATCTGAAAAACCAACTTTGGGCTTGTGCAAGATCTAGTACTGTAGTACAATGGACAAAGAACATGGAAAAACTTAGGGTCCTAGATGAGAAGGTGTAACATCCTGGGTTTTCCGAAAGCCAAAAATCCCAACTTTTTAAAACTTTTTCTGCAATGTGTGAATCATGTAGTTTCTAGGTCAAACGTGGAAGAGCTTGCTACCGAATCATTGCATACATGTAGATTTGGTTGTAGGGTTTTGCCATCGTGTTTGAGTTGATTCGAGTTCCGCGTTTGAATGGATTTAGGAGTGCACAAGTCCATAGCAAAACTTCTTGAAAATTCTTTTATCAACCCCTCCTAAGTCCGGTCATTGAATCAGATAAACTCCCCTTTCCTACTTTTGAATTCCTCTCGATCTCCTCTTTTCGATTTCCCTCAACCCCTCAGCAAGTACGGGAAGATCTCTTCCCACCTAATGGAAAATTCCACAAACTCCCTATCAAATTCCCTCCTTGGATTTATCTTAGATTTCCTCTTTGAATCCTTCACTAATCACTTTGGCAAATAGCAAAACCATCATGAAAATAGAAAAAGGAAAAAAAAGAAAAACCTTTCCTCTCCTCTCCTCCCCTTCTTCCCATCGAGCAGGCCCAGCCTGCCCTCCTCTCCCTTCACCCGCTGAAAGCCCAGCCAGCGATAGAGAGCAGGACCCGGCCGGCGGAGGCCCCTCCGCATTCCTTTTCTCCCTTCCCCTCTCTCTCGCGCCGCAGCCGGTAGGGCTGCTAGGCCGCTGGCCCGCCAGCACCCCTGCCGCCCCGCCTGGAAACCCTAGCGAGAGCGGCATGGCTCCCAGCCGCCCCCGCGCCGGGGAAGGGCGCTGCCCGCCGCCGATGCTGTGCCTGCCCTACCCCGCCTCCCGATGCGGGACGCGTGTCCCCGGCGCGCCAACCGAGGATCATCGCCGTCCGTCTTGCCCGAAGCCCTAGCTGGTCGCGTATATAAACCGACGGCGGCGCCGCTCCATCCTCCTTTCGGCCCGCGCCGCACCCTTCTTTCTCATTCCTTGCCGCGCTGCTCTCCTACGCGCTTAGCCCGCAACTGCGGCCAACGCCCGCCCGTGCACCGCCTCGCCCGACAGCGTGCGCGCCGGCCATGCGACCGCCCAGCGTCTTGCGCCCGGCGTCAGCGGCTTGGGCGGCGGCCACGGCGCGGACTCGCCGCCGCGGCGGCGCCGCGTCACGCGTCGCCTCGCCACAGCGAAACGCCGTGCTGGACAGCCGCATGCCGACCCCCTTGGCAGCGCCGCGCGGCTTTGCCGTCGGCCTCGCGGGCTCCCGTGGGACGCCTTTCGGCGCAGCGCCCGACTGCCGGTCCCGCGAGCCTGCCGATGCGCGCCGCGCCGTGCTCCGCCTGCCTCCGTCGCGCCCGCGGCGCATCTTGAGCCAGGAGCGGCCCGCCTCGAGCCCCTCTTTCGCGGGCGGGCGCGCCGTGTGCTGCCGGCTAGCGTCTGGCGCGCACGGACGACGACGCCGAAGCTGGCCACGCGCACCACCACCGAGGTGCACCGGGGCAACGGCGGCCGGCTGGCGGCAAAGCGCGGCAGCGCCGCTGCCCGGCCGCGCAAACCCCGATGCCGCGCTGGCGCTGCCGGCGGCGGCGCCGCAGCCGAGCCACGGCGTGCTGCGGCGATGCCCACGGCCCGGCTTTCACCGTGCGGCCGCGGCCACGGCGACACCCACCGGCGACCCGGCCGCGCGAGCTCCGGTGGCTAGGCACCGCGCCGCGCGCCCGCGTTCGGCGTTGCGTCGGCGGTGGCGTCGAAGCCCGGCGTGCTTGCCGCCCGTCTGGCCGCTGACCAGGGGCTCCTCCTCCTCCTCCTCCGCTGCCCTCACTGCCCCACCGGAAGGCACCGCACACCGCGTGGGAGTTCTCCTCCCTGCCCGGTGAGCCCCATGCCCCAAAGCCCCACCTTTTCCCTCTCTCCTGAACTTGCCGGCGTCCTTGTCTGAAACCGGCCATCGTGCCATGTCGTATACCTTGCGGGAAGGTAGCAGCAAGCACTTTCGGCCGTGTCCAGCTCATGCTGGCCATGCGCAGCCTACTCCGGCCAGGCTGCGGCCACTCCCCGGCCAGCCGCAGCCAGCCAGACCTGACTGCAGCCGGCCAGAACTGGCCATGGCTGGCTACGACTGGCCACGACAGAGCTACGACTAGCCGGGGGCCAAGCCGGAGGGCCGTGGACTTCCCGCCACCCCGATGAAGTCCCACCGACCTTGCCCTTCTCTTCCGACAAGGTCGACACTTGAAACCCCGTTGACGCCATCCTCAACGTCGGCAAAGCTCCCGCTTTTTCATTCATGCTCACTCTTGTCGCATATCATCTTTATCTGTACATATCTATGACTGCATGTGCCGTGCCTTCGCGCCGGTCTACCTCTGCTATGGATCTGTGCACTCTGCCTGTGATGGTCGTGTTGGTTTAGTTCTTGTATGGTGTTGTTGTTTCTTGTGTATTTGCGCGATGCTTGTATGTGGACCGAGCCTTCGAGCCGGTCAAGGGACCGTACCTCGTTTGAGCGTTTCGATCGTGGGTTCGTCCCACCGTGATCGCGACGCCGAGCGTAACTCGTTCTCTCGTGCTTTAGTTGTCTTCGTCGTACCCTGAGTGTTAGCTTCTACCTTCGGCCCTAGGACGTGGTCATAAAGGAGCTCGATATCGCTATCGATGCGGATCTTACCCGCGCACATTGAGCCCCTAAGACCTAGTCTAGTGGGAAACGAACTAGGAAGCAACTATCGTGGGACGACGGGAGCCAAACCCGTGTAGGTAAAGCTTATGGCCGCGAGTCATCTCGCCATGACCATCGGGCTGCACCTCTTTTCTTTCCTTTCTTTTCTTGTGCTATTTTCCCCACCACCTCGTATGCTTGCACCACCTAGACCTGGAGCATTCCTCGGTACTCGTGATGACAACCGCATCGCTACGAACCTGAGGAATAGCTTTTGCCACTTTAGTTGCACGGAGGTCGTGGTGCCCTACGAGTTGGTGTGGATCAAGGACCGCGGCGAGACTTTCGTCTCTCTTTTCTTCCGACCACCGTCCCTTGCCATGACGAGTAGGTCGAGAAGAGTGCGGGGCCTTTCTTCCTTCTTTATCCTTTTGATCCTCGCTAGTTCAGTAAGGCGTGGATTGACTTTCTTGACTCCGAGTACTTTGATTATTGACTATTGCCATGTCAAGTGGACCGAAGTACTGTGGAACCGAAATCTCGTTTGATGTTCGATCGAGTTCGTCGGTGTTCTATTATTGCTCTCCTGATTCCATTCCTCTGATTCCCGTCGATTGCAATGGCGAGTGGATCAAAGGAAGGCGAATCTCACCTTTTCTCTCTTGGGTCCTTCGTGCTTAACCCCCTCGTATGTTTGTACCTAGAATAGACCATGACATCCCTGAGTTCTCACGGTGACAACCGCACCGTTAGGAGCTCTAGGAATGCCTTAGTGCGTATAGGGCACCTTGGTCAAGGTACCCTACAAGCGGATTAGGCACTCGTACTCTTGTGCATCGCTCCTCTTCGATGCCCTGCCTTTTTGCTGTGGCATGTGCATTGGAAGGAGTAGACCACCGCTCCCTCTCTTTTCTACCTGTTATTTTTCCCCGCTAGCCCGTTCTTTTCGATCCCGTCTTAGCCATGACGATTGGATCAAAGACCGGACTAACTCTTCTAGTTAGCGAAGCTATGGTCTATGTCTCGTTCTCGGACCGTGTGAGTCGACCCGATCGACCGTTGGAAAACCATCCTCACTAGGGATGTGATCGAGAGGGCGCGACATGGACATGCCTAGCTAACTCTCTCTCTCTCCCACGATGAGCTACTCTCTTCTCGACTCGATGTTATTGTGTCGTCTTGGTCGAGAGGACCTGTAGCCGCTCTTACGTTGTTGTGTTCCAATCTCTTTTGCTACCGTCGGCTACCATGACGGGTAAGCTAAAGAGCCTCAGAACCAAGTCACGATTCCTCTATTTCGTGTTAATTGTTCTTACTCAAATCTTATGTAGTAGTTGTGACTTGCAGGTTAAAGGCCACAAGGGCCAAACCCTGTTGTTCCTTTTTCCCTTTCCCTCTTGCTTGTGATCCTCCAGTCCCCGCCAATTTCCATGACATTCGGATTGTGAGGCCACAAGCCGTAGTGTTTGTTTAAGACAAGTTAGGATCAAGGCCTCTTCTCTTGGAGCTGTACAGGTCGACATGGTTGACCCGGGACGTATTGGCTATTCGAGGCCTCGATCCGAGCTTATGCTTAACAACCAACCACTTCTGTTTGTTTGAAGCCCGAGGAATGGACACTCTCCGTGAGGGCTAAGCCTTTTGGAGTTTAATTGGAGTTATCTAATTCCATTTATATCTTATTTCCTTTTTGGGGAGTATTGGATTTTGGTTAGGGATTGATTGCTCTTTACCTTGTTTGTCGCTATACGGAGGTAGTTACATCGCGATGATGATGGATGGGCCGAAGACCTACAGGAAGCAGAAAGCATGAGGACAATTGGATATGGATGACTATGGATTGCTATAAACAGGTGCCACATCCCACCCAACCTCGTAGAATCCTATTAGACATGCAATATATAGCTGCTAGTGCTTTACTTTATGCAAATGAACTGTGATAGGATGCATGGTAGATTGCTTGATAAGCCATTACCTTTGACGCAACCTTTCTCCCCGCACACCATTTGCTAGGATAGACGCTCGCCTACTTCATGATATTTGCTACACACTTACACTTTACTCATACATGCTTGTGTGTGGCTAAGGCATGTGGTGCCGTGAACTGAATAACTGGGGATAACGTGGGAGAGATCTTGGCGTGTGTCTTGGGTGTGTGGTGAGGGTTGTGTCGGCGGGGGATCTACGACGAGTCGGGGACAAGTCTTGGGAGGAGTGTGATCTGGGCACTCCCTATGTGAGAGAGTACTGTGGCGGGTACATGTGATGTGAGTAGATTTCGGGGAGGAGTGTCTTTGTGGGGACGAATCCCGGAATGGAGGTGCCGTCGAGGCACGGGCGCTGAGCCCCTTGTGAAGATATCCTGCCCGGTCCTACTAAGGACTGGTTTGGCGTTCCTTCGGTTCACAGGACCTTTTCGTGCACACCACTCGTCTCTGAATGGGCGGGGTCCGACTTGACGACTAGCCGGCCCCCCTGCCGCTACTACTAGGTTGATAGGTGATAGTGTAGGGAGGTGCGGGTGCCGAGACCCACACCCTCCCGAGACGGCGTGGTATCCATGGGATCCGGTACCACGTCTCCGCCCGGTCTCGGCGTCTGCGGTGGATCTCGGGGTGCCCCAGAGCTGAGTGGTAGAGTGGCATCGGGCCAGTTAGGCGGTAGCTTGGTATCAGCCTAGACGAGGCATCGTCGATGATGGTGATCTTGTGGTTCCAGATGTACAAGCTCTGCAGAGTTACTAAATCTATACGTATAGCCGTGTCCCCGGTATGGACATTCCTGTGAGTACCACACGTTCGTTATAGAGAGAGGTGTCCAATTCTCTTCTCCCCCTTGGGTGTTGTTGGCTTCCGGCTTAGGCCGTTGAGACAAGGAGGAGCGGGAGTCTTCCTTGTCGACTAGAGAGTGAGAGTGTGGTGAGATGTGTGGATGTGGATGTGGATGTGGATGTGGATGGGATGAATGGATGTGTGGATGAGATGGGTTAAAACTTGATGATCTATATTATATTTTACTTTGTGAACTGGCATAGGAAAACTACAGCCAAATATAGGCCTTTTTCTCTCTACCCCTGCATTCCACTTTCCACATAGCAAAGCAAAGCATAGGGTGGGAGCCCGTGGCCAGTACAAATCGTACTGATAGAGTTGAGCAGGTTTGGTACCCGAGGAGGACTACGACGATAATGGAGCTAGAAGAATTAGGTGGTCTCGTTCCTACACTCAAGTTTGGTTAAGAAGATCAAGTCTACGCCGCTGATACTCTACCCCAACTCTGATGATTCTCCGTGAAGGAGGAGCCTTCACCCGCTATGACGCTACGTCTACTCTGATGTTAATCCGTGTGTGTTTATCGCTAGGATACAATGTACTTAGGCGTGTTACAACTGTTGTAATACTCTGTAATTTGTATCTTTCGCGATGTATGAACTATGGTATCAACTGTATTCGATGTACTCTGTGGATTTCCCTTCGAGAAAATCACGGGTCGTTTCAGTAGGCATATAAGTGGTTAGAGAAAATGCCCCCTAACACTTGGTCTAGAGCCTTTTTTAGTACCTACAGCAAGTGTGACATCCTGCTGAATAATAGTTGTGAGGTTTTCAACAAGTTCATCCTAGATGCTAGAGAAATGCCTGTGTTGAGTATGATAGAGCAAATTAAGAACCAATTGATGGCAAGGCACTACTCCAAGGAGAAAGAACATGGAGATATGTGGCAGGGTCCCATCTGTCCTAAAATTAGGAAGAAGGTAAACAAGATTTCTGAGTGGGCAAACACATGTTATACCATACCATCTGGTAAAGGGATCTTTCAAGTTCATGATAGGGATCACAGTTATATAGTGGACATAGGATTGAAGAAATGTGAGTGTAGGAGATGGGATCTCACTGGAATACCTTGCTCACATGCTATCTCCTGTCTTAGACATGAAAGGATTCCTATTGAAACAATGGTCCATGACTGTTATAGTTCTGCAAGGTTCCTTATAGCATATGGGCCCAAGATATTGCCATGTAGTGACAAGAGCACATGGGCTAAGGTTTCTGCACCTAAGGTCCTACCTCCCAAGTATGAGAAAAAGGTTGGTCGGCCTCCCAAGAACAGAAGGAAACTACCTACAGAAATTAAAACTGCTGCAGGAAGCAAAATTTCAAGACATGGAGTGGCTATGACCTGTAGCTATTGTGGAGATAAAGGCCATAACAAAAAGGGCTGCCAGCTTAGAAAAGCAGGACAAATGCCAAACACAAATTTAGAACCCACAGAGCCTGTTCCAATTGTTCATGTCGAAGATCATAGTGAGCCAGTTCAAGGAGAAGCAACTATGTATGACGACATGTATGAAGACATGTATGATTATGCAAGGGCTCAGGTAATTATAGTGATACATATTGATCTCTATTAAAAACCATACATGTCTCTAGTTTTCTGAATTTTTTTTTGCAGTATGTGTTTCACTTTGGAGATGGGAGTCAGCCATCATTCTCTCAGTTTTCTGAAGGAGGTATACAGGAAACAGACACTATGGTTTCACATCTCAATACAGAGGTATGTACAGAACTTTGTGCCATATAGATTTTCCATTTAATTCCATAAGCTGACTCTACAACTGCATCAGTGCACACAGGTAGCAGCACAAAGTGGACAGCCTGAAACTCTGCCTGAATCATCCTTCATAATGTCAAACCTTCCTGCTTTGCAAGACTGTACCACCATCAACTGCTACCAAGGAAGGAAGAGCTACGGTACAAAAGCGCAAGACCCCAACTGCTGCCAAAGACAAAACTCTAGGTGCAAAGAAGCCCAGAAAAAAGAGTTCTCCATCAGAAACCTAGCTATGCAGGCTTAGAATTGGTGTCTGTAAATATGTTATGCAGCACCCAAAAACAATGTGATGTAACACATGGATGCTGATACCTGCTTTTGGTTGACTCGTAGTGGTACTAGGCTAGATAGAACAAGATCATGGTAGTGACACATGCTTTTGCTTGACTGGTTGTCGTACCAGTACACATAGCTTTCATGCTTTTGGATTTTGTAAGATAAGAAGAAAGGGTTACTGAATGCCGTGACACTTGTTAGCTTTTGCAACACTATTCTATGAAATTAAGATGAGAATTCATGCTCAAATGCAGTAAACAGATTTGTCAAATATTTCTGCCAGTAACAGCTTTGTTATGAGTTAACAGCTTTGTCAAATGCTATTATGTCAAATTTTGGTCTTCCAACTAACTGCACATTCCATTCCATCTATTTTGGTCAAGAAAATAACTCTTTCAATTGTTAATGCTATGATAATAACTGCAATTTCCATTGCATCATTAAGGTCAACAAAAGTACAACTAAACACTTTACACCATTTCATTAACTAATCTGGATGGTGCCATTTACTTCACCAACATCACTAACAACATCAACACCTGAACTATCAGAATTAAGACACACACAACACACACGGATTTCACTGCCTGAAGCAGTTCTTCACTAGCTGGTCCTGGTACCACTCCTACTCCTACCTCCTTCACCTTTGCTTCTTCTTCCCTAGGTGCTACAAGTCGAAAACCCTTCATCTCAGATGCTACTGCCTCCACATTGGAACCTCCAGTGCTCTGCTCCTCATCACTGACCAACAATGAAGCCAACAGTCCTTTCTTGGCCAGTTCCTTCAGATGATCCTTGTATTCATCTTCCCAGAAGAAGAACGGACACCCTGAATTTTTCTGTACCCACAAACAAATATCAAGATCCAGATGCAGCTGTACATCAACCAAGAATCAGTCTTTCGAAACCCTAACTTACCTTATGGAATGGGCAACAGTAAAACACACCCTGGGGCGTGCTCTGCATTGAAACCCGCCGCACCACCCTCTTCCGCCTACACACCGAACACTTGATGATAGGGAGGTTGCGGATCTGTTGATTTGGGTCTGTGCCGCCCCACTGATGCGCCATGGAGACGAACCAGAGAGGGAAGGAGGATGCGCCGCCCCATTGTGTGTGTGGAGTGAAGAGGAGGCAGAGCAAGACGAGCAGGGGGATGAGGAGACGGGGACCGATAGAGATGGGAAGGAGGATGCGGGGGGGGCCTCTGCATTTTGTCCGGGGACACGGCCATCACGTGCCCCTCACGTGCGCCCACCGGGAGGCACAAAGCCACCTGGACCCCGCCACATCAGCACAGACCTGCTTAAATGGCAAGATGGACCTGCGATGAACCAAGACTCAAGATTAGTGTGCCAAAAATGCAGTTTACAAGTTCATGGACCTATCTGGCACACCTAAACAAGTTTGTGGACCTACAGTGCATTTAACTCTTTTAAGTATTAGGTAGAGAAGAGATAGAGATAGAGAATAGAGATATAATCTATTTAACAAGTTAGTCTACTTGCCTTCCGGTATGTGTCAACTGGACCAGATTAGCTGACTTAGAGCTAGATGGAACATGCATCTAGACAAAGTATATGCATAGACAATATAACTCGGTCATCTTAGCTCGTTGGTGGCTCAACCGAGTCGAACAAATAGTTTAGCTCGTTTATAATAGTCAACAAAAAAGTAAAACTACAACCATTTGGAGATCGTTCTTAATTGCTTAATGGAGTTTTGCTTGTTTCCTGTTCTATATTTGACTTCTCCAATCTATATCTCTCATAAAGATAACCTCCACTATAAGTTCTACCTTGCACCCCAGCGTTTCTGTCATCCTTGCCATATTCTGTCTTCAGTTGATCTAAAATGAGTTAAATGCACTGTAGGTCCACAAACTTGTTTAGGTGTGCCAGATAGGTCCATGAACTTGTAAACTGCATTTTTGGCACACTAATCTTGAGTCTTGGTTCATCGCAGGTCCATCTTGCCATTTAAGCAGGTCTGTGCTGATGTGGCGGGGTCCAGGTGGCCTGTGCCTCCCAGCTGGCGCACGTGAGGGGCACGTGATGGCCGTGTCCCCTGGACAAAATGCAGAGAGGCCCCCCCGCATCCTCCTTCCCATCTCTATCAGTCCCTGTCTCCTCATCCCCTGTTCGTCTTGCTCTGCCTCCTCTTCACTCCACACACACAGTGGGGCGGCGCATCCTCCTTCCCTCTCTGGTTCGTCTCCATGGCGCATCAGTGGGGCGGCACAGACCCAAATCAACAGATCCGCAACCTCCCTATCATCAAGTGTTCGGTGTGTAGGCGGAAGAGGGTGGTGCGGCGGGTTTCAATGCAGGAGCACAGCCAGGGGCAGGTGTTTTACTGTTGCCCATTCCATAAGGTAAGTTAGGGTTTCGAAAGACTGATTCTTGGTTGATGTACAGCTGCATCTGGATCTTGATATTTGTTTGTGGGTACAGAAAAATTCAGGGTGTCCGTTCTTCTTCTGGGAAGATGAATACGAGGATCATCTGAAGGAACTGGCCAAGAAAGGACTGTTGGCTTCATTGTTGGTCAGTGATGAGGAGCAGAGCACTGGAGGTTCCAATGTGGAGGCAGTAGCATCTGAGATGAAGGGTTTTCGACTTGTAGCACCTAGGGAAGAAGAAGCAAAGGTGAAGGAGGTAGGAGTAGGAGTGGTACCGAGGACCCGGCTAGTGAAGAACCTGTCAGCAAAGTGAAAATCCGTGTGTGTTGTGTGTGTCTTAATTTCGATAGTTCAGGTGTTGATGTTGTTAGTGATGTTGGTGAAGTAAATGGCACCATCCATTAGTCAATGAAATGGTGTAAAGTGTTTAGTTGTACTTTTGTTGACCTTAATGATGCAATGGAAATTGCAGTTATTATCATGGCATTAACAATTGAAAGAGTTATTTTCTTGACCAAAATAGATGGAATGGAATGTGCAGTTAGTTGGAAGACCAAAATTTGACATAATAGCATTTGACAAAGCTGTTAACTCATAACAAAAGCATTCTTGGCGTAAATATTTGACAAATCTGTTTACTGCATTTGAGCATGAATTCTCATCTTAATTTCATAGAATAGTGTTGCAAAAGCTAACAAGTGTCACGGCATTCAGTAACCCTTTCTTCTTATCTTACAAAATCCAAAAGCATGAAAGCTATGTGTACTGGTACGACAACCAGTCAAGCAAAAGCATGTGTCACTACCATGATCTTGTTCTATCTAGTCCTAGTACCACTACGAGTCAACCAAAAGCAGGTATCAGCATCCATGTGTTACATCACATTGTTTTTGGGTGCTGCATAACATATTTACAGACACCAATTCTAAGCCTGCATAGCTAGGTTTCTGATGGAGAACTCTTTTTTCTGGGCTTCTTTGCACCTAGAGTTTTGTCTTTGGCAGCAGTTGGGGTCTTGCGCTTTTGTACCGTAGCTCTTCCTTCCTTGGTAGCAGTTGATGGTGGTACAGGTCTTGCAGCAGGAAGGTTTGACATTATGAAGGATGATTCAGGCAGAGTTTCAGGCTGTCCACTTTGTGCTGCTACCTGTGTGCACTGATGCAGTTGTAGAGTCAGCTTATGGAATTAAATGGAAAATCTATATGGCACAAAGTTCTGTACATACCTCTGTATTGAGATGTGAAACCATAGTGTCTGCTTTCTGTATACCTCCTTTAAAAACCGAGAGAATGATGGTCGACTCCCATCTCCAAAGTGAAACACATACCGCAAAAAAAATTCAGAAAACTAGAGACATGTATGGTTTTTAATAGAGATCAATATGTATCACTGTAATTACCTGAGCCCTTGCATAATCATACATGTCTTCATACATGTCGTCATACATAGTTGCTTCTCCTTGAACTGGCTCACTATGATCTTCAACATGAACAATTGGAACACTGTGGGTTCTGAATTTGTGTTTGGCATTTGTCCCGCTTTCTTTAAGCCGGGCAGCCCTTTTGTTATGGCCTTTATCTCCACAATAGCTACAGGTCATAGCCACTCCATGTCTTGAAATTTTGCTTCCTGCAGCAGTTTTAATTTCTGTAGGTAGTTTCCTTCTGTTCTTGGGAGGCCGACCAACCTTTTTCTCATACTTGGGAGGTAGGACCTTAGGTGCAGAAACCTTAGCCCATGTGCTCTTGTCACTACATGGCAATATCTTGGGCCCATATGCTATAAGGAACCTTGCAGAACTATAACAGTCATGGACCATTGTTTCAATAGGAATCCTTTCATGTCTAAGACAGGAGATAGCATGTGAGCAAGGTATTCCAGTGAGATCCCATCTCCTACACTCACATTTCTTCAATCCTATGTCCACTATATAACTGTGATCCCTATCATGAACTTGAAAGATCCCTTTACCAGATGGTATGGCATAACATGTGTTTGCCCACTCAGAAATCTTGTTTACCTTCTTCCTAATTTTAGGACAGATGGGACCCTGCCACATATCTCCATGTTCTTTCTCCTTGGAGTAGTGCCTTGCCATCAATTGGTTCTTAATTTGCTCTATCATACTCAACACAGGCATTTCTCTAGCATCTAGGATGAACTTGTTGAAAACCTCACAACTATTATTCAGCAGGATGTCACACTTGCTGTAGGTACTAAAAAAGGCTCTAGACCAAGTGTTAGGGGGCATTTTCTCTAACCACTTATATGCCTTCTCATCTAGGACCCTAAGTTTTTCCATGTTCTTTGTCCATTGTACTACAGTACTAGATCTTGCACAAGCCCAAAGTTGGTTTTTCAGATTCTCACCTTTGAAGTGTTCTTTGAAAGTTTGAGTACATGTGCCTTACACAAAATCTATGCTCGACTCGAGAAGACTTCACCTTGCTTTAATTAGACCCTGCACATGTTAAGAAGTAAGATGTCATAAGTACAAAGCCTTAAAGAAAATTGTGATTATTAGATAAATGGGATAAGAATAAAGCTGTGGGTAAGAATTGTGTCCTCACTTTCTGCTTATCAGTCATAACTGTCCATGGATATGTGTTGTCAATCCCTAAATCCTCCTTCAATGTTGACAAGAACCATCTCCAGGACTCTAGACACTCTACCTCAACCACACCAAAAGCAATGGGGTAGATACAATCATTAGGATCAATTCCAACTGCAGTTAACATTATCCCACCATACTTGGTCTTCAAATGGCAGCCATCCAAACAGATAAGAGGCTGACAACCAGTAAGAAATCCCTTTTTGCAAGCACCCAGGGACACATACAGTGATTTGAAAATGTTGCCATCTAAATTCAAGAAGAATGTGCTATTAGGATTTGTCTTCCTCAACTCATGTGCATAATCCCAAAGCATGTTGTCTTTGCTCTTCTTCATCTCCTAACACCTTTTTCATAGCCAACCGTCTAGCTCTACCAAGCTTGGTCCTTGATGGAGTAAGGTTCCATTCTTTTTGTACTGTCCTAGCAAAGTTTGCAAGTGACATTTTTTGGTCAGCTCTAAATGTCTCAATGTATTTTTCAGCAAGCCAAGTAGATGTGCAACTCTTCAATTCCCATTTCTTCTGGCAATTGTGGTTCCCAATGAAAGTCTTGATCATCAAGCCATGGCCCCTATTATCATGTGATGCATAAAGGTACCAAGGACATGCTCCTTTTGAACATACAGCACCTAGCCTCTTCTTTTCATTCCTAGGCATGGTGATATCCACTGTTCCTTATAATTGTATTCAATTACAGACCTTTCTTAGTATTTCAACACTTTCAAACATCATACCAACCTTAAACACTGGGTTAGCCAAGTCATGTGTTTTGAATGACTTGAATTTGAATGTTGGTTCACCTTTACCCTCAGACTCAGGTAGTGCAAACCCCTCATCATCAGTTGACTCCTCATCTTCTTTTTCATCATGACCAACTACTCGCATTTGCACTTATGCTATTTGTTGCTGCCCTCTTGGTTCCAGTTGCTATCTTCTTGCCTTTGGCAACACCTTCATCTATCACTCCTTCATCCACATTATCAATAAAAAGGCCATCATCATCCTCAAGATCATAATCACTATCATTAAAGTCACTTTGTCCTCACTAGAACTGTCCTCATCCGAAGCTGTCTTCATCATCTTCGGGGCCTTTACCATGTTTGCCTCATTGTTTCTCCGCTTGGTCCGACCTTTGGAAGGGACCGATAACTCTGGGCAAGGATGAAATGGGGTTTGCAACTACATCATCCCAATCTAAGCCTCGATGCGGTACCCTCATGATCAAGATACACCACCATTGTCTTCACCCTATCCATAATTGAAGCCATCACAAAAGTGTGCGCATCCGAAACTATCGGTCTAAGGCCCTCGGGAAATCCTTTCCGGGAAGTAACCAATACACCTTTAATCTTTGGACTCCTTGGATAGTGAATCATGAAACCGAGATCATGAAACCTTTGGAAACACCAATTCTTAACTGGAACATGGTCGATAAAGTCCACTTTTTTCATCAATGTATGACATCATACTACCATGACCAACAAAAAAAACCACCATGATGTATCTCCACCGTGAAGCGATCACTAATTCCACCTACATGAGCAAGAACAGAACACATTCAGTCATCAATTGAACTTACAAACACCCTAATTAGAAACCCTAGGCACCAAAGCTCAAATATCACCCAATCCATGACTCGTTGGCAACAAATCACTGCAAAATACCATGGAAACAAACAAAGATGAGACCTTGGATGCACTTCTTCGTAATCCGGTGGCGCCTCCCCTTCTCGGCGCACTTTGGCCTTCATCGTGCGCTTGCACAGCGATCTCCAGGGGTGACGGGCCTCGCCGCTACGACAACAGCCCCTAGTCGTCGTTTGACTATAGAATCACAATGCCGATTTCACTCCATTGCAGCTTCTCCCGCTCTCCCGTCTCTTTGCCTCCCGCGCGATGAACACGAGAAGAAAACCCTCGAGGAGACAGGGACTGATAGAGATGGGAAGGAGGATGCGGGGGGGCCTCTCTGCATTTTGTCCAGGGGACACGGCCATCACGTGCCCCTCATGTGCGCCGGTGGGAGCCACAGCCACACGGACCCCGCCACATCGGCCTGGACACTGCTTAAATGGCAAGATGGACCTGCGATGAACCAAGACTCAAGATTAGTGTGCCAAAAATGCAGTTTACAAGTTCATGGACCTATCTAGCACACTTAAACAAGTTTGTGGACCTATAGTGCATTTAACTCATCTAAAATTGTCTAGACATCCACTCCAGCTCCCGGCTAAACGTTCGTCTGAGGAGTCCACCCATTCAATGCCACTACAGATGTATACCAAACAAACAGGCATATGCATCAATGCCTCGTGGACTCTACGGTTGTGTTTGGTAGGGTGGCTAAAGCCTGGACTGGCTTCCTGGGGCTAAATTTCTGTTGTTTGGTTTTCTAGTTTGGGCCTCTAGCCAGGCTCCAGCTAGCCCGCCGTACAGCCTTGGCCTGGCCCTAGAAAAACTGATTGAAGATCTATTTTTTGGGAGCCTGGCTTGGCCAAGCCTTGCACGAGCTTCTCATCACCGCTCGCTTCCCTTCAGCTTCCCGACACCGCCTCCTCCCCCATCGCACCCCATGGCGCCCGCCGTGGCCATCACGGATGCCGAGGATTCTGGGTGTCTCACGCGCGAGAGGGCGCTAGTGCTGGACGAGTGCCGCGATCACGCATCTCAAGCCGTGCACCCGCAGAAGCTTCGGGAGCTCGCGTTGCTCTGCTCCTCCTCAGAAGGAGGCGGCAACCACCGCCCCTTCCTCGCAGTCTTTCGTGGAGCTGTCACGCGGCGCTTCGTCGTTGGCTTCGCGGTAAACACTGCATCTTCGGGAAGGGTTCCTCGAGGAGTTCTAAACCTGCGTCACCGCGTCCAAGGCCCCACATCGGCCCGCGCGATTCGACGCATGCCAAATCAACAAGGTCACTGGATGGCCGGAGTTTGTGCGATTCGAGCTCGTCACCGCCATCCGCGTGGAGTTCATGGGGAAATTGCGTCCATGTTGAAGGTCGGGTGATGACCGCGTGGAGTTCGGGTGATGGCCTGGAGGTCGCCCATCGTTGCATGGCCACGCAAGGATGGCCGCCATGCTCTTGTCTGTCATTGCCGAGGCGTCGTGGTGCCTTTCATCACACAAAGGCCATCGTGCTGGCTTCCCGGGGGTTTACCTGCTGCCCGACGAACTCTACGATCAGCGAACAAGCATGCTCACCACCTGCTCGACGAAATGTGCCAACGAGGTAAACTTACCAGCCAAAGAAAAAGGTAATTCTATGCAGGACACACCAGACAACCAAACACATTCATGGGCTAGCCAAGCTTATATAATACATACAACCAAACAATCTCATGTTGACTTGCTGGAACAAGGTTTAGGCTAACCAGGCTACAATTCTAGCCAAGCTACAACTAAGCCATGAAACCAAACATAACCTATAAATCCAAAATGTACTAGCGCACTCACCATATCACTATTCTCTCAGTTTATCAATCAATAAATAGAAGTATCTCCTAGCTTGGTGCAATGACCATCACGGTGCACACTCATCCACATGAACAGAACACCTACTTCCCAGTGCCTTAAATTTTCTCGGCACAATGCCCATCATTGTAACTTGCAGGGCGTGACTTTCATGTCATCATTTTTTCACTGAGCCAACTCTGGCTCCAACATGGTGCTGGTGATTTGTACCATAGCAATCTGCCACCATTGTTGACCCACACATCTTCAGCGACATCACATAAGCCGGCCGGTAAGCAATCTCTAAATTGTAGAACTAGAGGTCATGTGCTAAGTTAAGAATTAATAAGTTTAAGCACGCCAGATTAACATGCGTACAAATAAATATATGGAGCGTACAAATAAATATATGGATCTCCATTTGATATTTAATTTATAGAGGTAAACTTTTCCCTAATCTCCTAGGCAAGTATGTTTGTTATAATACGCCATCTAATATGCAGTGTTTTACTGAAATTGATATGAATTCCTGTCATCGGTTATTTTGTTCATACCTGCCCTGCTCGATTGTTGTTTTTGTTGTGCTGTTGATAATGCTTGATCAGATTAAAAAGAACAGATATGTAACCAAGAGTTATAACAACTTTTCATATTTTCTTATTAAATTGTTGTACCTTTAACGTCTTCAATATTTTCTTGATATGTTGTACACACATGTAACCATAGTAAGAGTTACATACATCCATTGCTATTTGTTTTGTAGTTTTGTCATCTTATAATTATATCCATGTTTCTTAGTTTTTTATTGGATCTTTTGTTGTTGCCTTTTTTAAAATTTTAACAAGAACCGTTGTAGTAATGTGTAGAGCTAACTTATAAACACAATAGTTTATTTCTAAGAAAATTTCGCGAAAGAACGCGGGGTATCCTCTAGTTCATATATATGGTTCTTGTACAATGCTAGTTGTCAAAAGATGTTACATTAATTTCTTATGTGAGTTCTTTCTCTTTATTTTTCCTCAACAGGAAGTTTTTACCACACATAAAAAGAAGCATGTATCAAATCTATACACATGTTTGCTCATGGTGTTGCATCTTCCCTTTTATTGTGCTTGCAGTCTCTGCGATCATGGCACATAGTCGGCCATCTTGGTGGTTGCATTTCTATGAATATATGTAGGTATAATGGTCGGACCACATTTACATTTTTTAAATGTCATTTTGGATAATTTTTTCTTTTCTTTTCATGTCTTTCAAATATAGTAAGGAAACAAAAATAGATGGGATGATACAAGTTAGGGTAACATAATCCTTCCTCGACCTCCATTCTTTTCTTCAAATTGTTGGTAACTTAAATGATTCCATCAAACTTCTATGCTTTGCACCAAAGGACATCAAAAGTAGCCTTTAGATTGTAAAAGGCTGACTTATGATGCTTTTGAAGGAGCTAATGTCACTCCGACTTCCTTTTACAACATTGGTGATCTTGAGATTCAAGATAATCTAGCACAAGTATGGTATGTAATTATTTCTCTTCTAAGCTAGCTTTACAAACTATATACTGTAACCTTTTATGTTATCTTGTGAATTATCCTAAGTTATTGAAATAAATTGTTATCCATTTCCCAGCCCTCTAATTCTTGATTACTATCATCTCTTGTTGCATCCTTCTAGATTGCAGACACTAACTGTTTGTGCTAACAAGCTTAAGAAAAAACTATACATATGAAAAGAGCTTTCACAACATAAGCTCCATCAATGTAAGTTTAATCACGATAGGGTATTTTTAGGTGACTTATGAATTTTGTGGTACAGTAAGTGTTGGTATTTTTAACGAACATAGAATAATCACAGAGAAAAATCCGCAAGAGCACGAATACCGTTGTAGCTTGACACAGAAATTTTAAATATCGTATCCACAGGGAAACGTGTAAGACTAACTACGATCTAACTCAACAAAAAGGATGATAACTGGATGAAGGGATAATTAGATTGGTTTCTGATAACTAAGATTAGCAACAAGGTTAGGATAAACAGGAGTATAGAGAGAATAACTAAGGGTGCTCTACTTCTAATTTTGGATAAACTATATCGTCTATTATTCAACTTTGAGACATTACTTAGTGCAGATTGAGTACGTAAATCTCACCAATAAATATATAAATATTTTCTACCCTAACAACCACGTCCTACAAGTCCTATCAATGGGAGGCGGACTACAGATGACTCAATAGATCTAGCACACTTGCGATCTACCACCGATCCGAAAGATTAGGGGGCATTCACGATTAACCATAGCCTAAGTACCTCACTTACACTATGCTTAATACTCTACTCCGTCTACAACAGGAATAAAGCATTTAAAGAGTCGCAAAACCAGATGAAAAATATAAACAAAGTAAACTTAAATTAAAAAATGATTAATAGAGAAATCTCGAAGACAAACTTATGAAGAACTTGAATGGCGAGGTGCAAGCTATAGAGGCAAAGCATCGACAGGCCGGCACCTCCTCTGAACTCTTCCCTGACTCTATCTCACTATTTCTATGCATAAGACCAGATCTGTGAAGAACTAATCTTCTCTTGATGGCTAGCTGTAAGAGGTAGATCCATTTAATGGGACCCTTTCTTGATCCTAATAGAGGAATATGAATTAGGGTTTTAAGGATGGCTCGACGCAGGGGGGGTTAGGGGTCTTCTTATATAGCTCGGTGGGATGTATACGAGCCCTTGGATCAAACCGACTTTACATACGGTGGATATGACTCCTTGGAAGCGGTGATGGAAGACTACGAAAGGGCGTAGAGAGATCTTTTAGGGGGGTGTCGCCCGGCACCACCCCTTGGGCTGACCAACCCTCTACTATGGCCTTTCGGGCCCATCTTCGATGCTTTGCCTTCTAGGGCCTTCTAGAGTCCAATGTTGTATGTTTCGCTGCGGCATAATTCCCCATAATTCATTTGATAACTAAGTTTTTCTTCATGGTTTTCTAGAGTAATCCCTTGAAAATAATAATTCACCACAACTCATGAAAATTGTCAAATAAAACCCTAGACTTCTATTTTTGTATGTGTATGGATCAATTCTCATGTTTATTGCACTATTAAATATTAACACTATCTATTGTCAAGAGTAAGCATCCTGGACCACTTTGACTGAAAAATATTGTCTCCCTTTTAATACTAGTACACTGCAATTCTATGGTTTTCTAGAAAGTTGTAGTTCTCTCCGTGCAATTGTACCTTTTTTGCAGCATGTAATGGAACATTGTGATACTTTTCAAACAAATAGAATAGTCCTGTTTGCTTGTCTTATCGGCCATTCGAATAGTATTTCTCTCGTAGCAAATCAGCCAGCTTGTTTTATTAGCCGACTTGTATGACCAACCGGACAACCCGATTTATTCTAGGGAAAATATGCAAATGTATACCTTTTCGATTCGTAGTCACATTGATTTTGCTCATGACCCTTTATTTTTCATACTATTAACTTGCACAGGGTAGACATTGGTATTCATGAGGCATAGCTTCTGGACATCCTGCTTGATGCCTTAACAACAATAAGTTCAAAGTAAGAACCAGACTTGTGAATTGCCAATATTTGGTAATCTATTTACTGTGTATAGTGTAATTTCTACTCATCTCATCTCTAACATATGGTGCACTTTTATATTTATAATATCTTGCTTTGGTTTTCTGTTTGGTGCCCCTATAAAAATTAAAAATATGTGATATGGCATAGCTTGACTCCACTACAACCTATAGGAACGCAGTGTGTTTCCATGAACTGCCATGTTTATAAGCCCTGTAGTCCACATTATACACTTTTCTTCTTTAAAGGAGAAACACTTTATTTTATCTGAAAGGAAATAGTAACTATGGATTTGGAATGTAATCCTTGCTAGAATGATGTTCCTATAGTAGGCCAAGATTTGGTTGTAGGTTTGGCACACCATTAGGGAGGAACACACTTTTTTTATTGCCTCATCATAACTCAACATACAGTTGTTACTCATGAAAAAACAATATTTCGACTATGTGTGGGGGGAGGGGTCTTCCAAGCCTACACTGCTTAGCGCTTACTGTATTTGGTCATGTTATGAACAATTTGTTACCATATTCTTGTGTGGAACAATGGAATCTCATCTGTTTTCTGTTTGATTTTCTAGAGTCATGTTGGTATTAAGCAAGTACAGTTTGGAGGGTTAGTGTTTTTGAACTGGAGTGAGGACTTAAATACAGAAGAAGTTGGATACAGTGTTTGCAAAATCTAAAATAGCACAATCCTAAGATTTACAGAAGTACCATTTTAGCTAAAATGCAAATGCATCACCTGGTTCGATAGGGTTTCAACCACCTTACTCTAGCAAATGAGAACAAAATGGTGACAACAGGATGAGAAGTTGATGTCCAAACATATTAACTTCTCCTTGAAAAGAGGTTGTCGTCCTTAAGGACTCTGCTAGCTACATATCATTGGTAATCGATTTGAATACATGTAATATACCTAGGTCGTCTGATGTCCAACATGTGCATTGTTACTCCACAGTCTGGTACTAGCATTTCAGGAGAAAACTTATAAAATTATGTTTTCTTAGTGCTAGTGATCATCACGAACTATGATTGAACAATTTTTGAATTTACTTCTTTGTGAGGAAATTCTATGCTTGCTTAATGGTAGTGGTGTCCTGATGTTTCATCCTACCTCATTTTTAAATGAATGTGTGTTTTGAACCGACTAGCATGTCATAAACATCATATCTATATCTATTGTCACAGCCTTGCTCCGGGGGTGGGGGAAACGGGTGCCGGCGAGCATGGCTAGAGCAAGGGTGTGGGCTTAGCAGCCAGGAAACGAGAACATGACCCACGTTACAGGAACGTCTACGTTCCGAAAACATGAATGTTCCTATTTCCACGTGTAAAATAATACCTCAAGTTTTTGTTCCCATTCCAAAAATAGGAACAGGAACATGGTTACTAAGGGTGTGGGTGGTTGCCGAGGGTGACAACACTGTTGTTGGGGCGGTGGTGCTAGATTTGGCGACAATGAGTGCAGCTGTGCAGAAGACCAAGGCTCTCTCTATATTCTGCTTAGGATTGAAAAGGTCACATGGCCTTCACCATTTATATTAATGTGAGACTTAGCCTCTAAGTAATTTAAATTTATCCTCATGTAGATGTGGACTACTTTTATTACAAGCAAAAGTATTTATTTTCTAACAAAATCGATATATTTTATCTAAGAAAATCTCTATTTATTTTCCTATTTTTATAACTTTTCCCTTTTTATTGCAAATCTCCTTGTATTATTGGAAATTTGAGGAGCGATGGTGGCCTGGCCCCTGGCCTTGCGCCCTACTGCGCACAGAGGTCCTAGGGCTGGCTAGGGCTAGGTCGTGAGCTCTTCCTGGCCTGTTTAGTCTGGTGTTGGGACTCTGATTTAGTGTTTATGGTTGTTAAGTACCAAATATAACCGTCAACTTTTGCATAAATTGATATAAAATGAATCACAAAGCATAGTTGTAGGTTTTGATTCTAACGAGTTCCACGAGTTTTGGTATTCTCACTTGTTTTGCAGGTGTTTGCAGTTTTTTATCAAATAAAAGTATCTCATCTAAGGATTTATACTGTACCATTGTGACGGGCTTGTCGAGACAATCGAAATGGACATATCATTTGCCATATTTAGAGCCCAGAATCAAAAGATATCAACTCTAGATCGAAACATACACCATTGGACCCTAAAAGGAGCAAGAAAACACGCAAACGAAGCTGGGTCCAAATGGATTTGGGCCCAGGCCAGCCGGCATGGGCCAAAATGCCGCCTAGCACCCCCCGGAGCCCGCTCACGCCCGTCTTCTAGAAGCTTCTTCCACCGCCTCTTAGGATGCATCTCCACCGTACCTTAAGTCGGTTTGATCCAATGACCGTCGTTTCTCCCACCGGGCTATAAATATAGGGGGCGCCCCCCACGAAACCCTAATTCATTTGTAATCTCCCGAGAGGGGTCCCTCGAATGGATGAACCTCTCTAGGATTTAGACTTTTAGATAATAGTGAGATGGAGAGTGAGGGAAGAGTTGGGGAGGAGGTGCCGACTGTCGGTGCTACCTCTACGGCTTGTACTTCAAATAATTCAAGTTCTTCATGAGTTTGTCTTCGAGATTTCTCTGGTAATCATCTTTTGATCTAAGTTTACTTTGTTTATATTGTTCATCTGGTTTGCGACTCTTCAGAGTACTTTATTCCTGTTCTAGAGGGAGTAGGGTATTAATCATAGTGTAGGCGTGGTGCTTAGGCTAGGGTTAATCGTGAATGTCCCCTAATCTTCCAGATCGGTGGTAGATCGTAGGTGTGACAGACCTATTGAGTCCTCTGTAGTCCACCTCCCGTTGATAGGTTTGGCAGGACGCGGTTATCAGAGTAGGGCGAGGTTCCTGTACTCAATCTGCTCTGAATAATGTCCCAAAGTTGAATAGTAGAAGATATAGTTTACCCAAAGTTAGAAGAAGAGAACCATAGTTATCCTCTCTATACTTCTATTATCATCAACCTACTATACTTCTATTATCATCAACATAGATTGCTATTATCAACCACATTAAACCTTAGCTTAGTGTCTACCTTAGTATAATCTCTACTTTTCTATTTTCATCTTTAGCCACCTCTAGTTGAGTTAGACCGTAGTTAATCACACACGTTTCCTTGTGGATACGATATTTAAAACCTCCGGGTGAAGTGCTACAACGGTATTATATCTGTGCGCTTGTGGATAGTTATATTTTCTTGTGTGCATTTAATTAATACCAACAAGCATTTTTGGCGCCGTTGCCGGGAAAATGGTTGCTGATTTAACTACGAACCTAGCTTAGCTTGTTATCTTTTCTTTCTTTTCTTTTATCCTTTATCCTTTTTACTTTTATCTTTCTTTCCTTTTGTTTTACCTTTTGGTTTAGCATGGGTTTCATTCCTATCAATCAATATGCTAAACTCACGAGCGCAATCCTTAGACCACCTGAATCTTCAGAGCCTATCTTAGCATCTAGTTATGAGCTGTGCCCGTCTTGAGTAGATTTGATTCAAAAACAATCCTTCTCGGGAGAAGGTGATGAAAACCCCTACACACACCTACAAGAGTTTTTACTGACATGTGCTTATTTTTGTATTGATGGCATGTCTGATAAGACTTTACAATGGAAGCTTTTTCCGTTCTCTTTGACTGGAAAAACTAGACATTGGTACAACCAAACCGTAGGAAGAGTGCAAGGAGATTGGGAACTGCTATGCTTTAATTTACTCTCTAAATTCTTTCCCATCTCTAGAATAGCTAGCCTTCGAGGAGAGGTTCTAACTTTTAGGCAACTAGAAGGAGAATCTCTTGGAGCATCATGGGATCGCATTAATGACCTCCTTACTATTGAGCCAGACCTTTCTATTCTAGACTTAGTGCTTATTCAATATTTTTATTTGGGTCTTAGTAAGGGTGGTAAGAAATCCTTTGACATATGTTCTAGAGGAGCTTTTCTCAATTTGTCTGCTAGTGAAGCAAGGTCTATACTTGATAAAATTAGTGGAAGGACTCCCTGTCCTAGCATTCATAATGAACTCCCCGAGAAAGAGAAGAAATCATCTTCCGACCAAAAAGAGAAAGTTCTGATAGCTAAATCATATATTGTTCAATCCCAAAATCTAGCTATCAGTTCCAAGCCATCCATACTTCAAAATCCTACAAGGAAAGAAGAAATTCAACCCTTGGAAATCTTTTTTGTAAAGGATGATCTTTGTGATATTAGAAAAAGTTTAGACTTCCAATCCCATAAGAGACCTTCTAGTGAATATAATTCAAATTCTTTTCAAAAGAAACCTCTTAGGAAGCGTCCTTATTGGGAAAAACCCAAGGATGGCATCACTAGCAATGCCATAAAAGGAGAGTCAAACCATTTTGAAGACAATCTTATCTTTTCTCCTTCTATGCCTATGTTAGATATCTCATTTTTCTTTGACCTCGAAGAGTCCCCTGACACTCGAGGTCCACTAAGACACCTAGAGCATATGAATCATGAAGGACTCGAGAATAACCAAGAAGTGCCACTAAAAACGCAAAAGTGTGTAGAATGGATGGACAAGAAAGAAACCTCAATAATAGAATATAGCCCCGACCTAACCCATCCAAGTTTAGAGGAGACCTTTGATGAGACTCACCTTACAGATACCAATCTATGGGAAGTCTTGGACAATAAAGTGTCCAATGAATGTCCTAGGCATAACATAAAAGAGAAAATATCTTCGCCTATAGACACTCATAAAGAAACACCCTTGGAGCTTAAAGAGGAAGATAACATTAATGAGCATAGAAGCTACTTCATAGACATCTCCTCGAATCCATGCTCATATGAGAAATCTCTAGGATTACTTGGTCTCTCTAATATTTCCACACATGAGATTTTCAACCCCCTGATTCTACCTATTTATAAAATCATTAAAAGGGTGGTTGTAGACGCATATGTTTATCATAAATATAGTAGATCTCGTTGTAATCTTGAGATAACATGAGTTTGCACCTTTTGCTGTAATGCCCTTGTGAATTGAGCATAGAGTCATAATTGTCAAAATATTCCTTTGGGTATTTTTGTCACTAACCATTCTAGGTTTGAAGTAAGAAAATGATTGATGGCAGCACCAGGTATGTCCAACCAATCATCATACAACATTGAATTATATCCATCCAAACTTAAATTTGCTTTGCAAACTTCAAGCTTGGGGAAATGGGCTTACTTGAAAAATCTTAAATCATGTTGCTAATATTGGTTGTCTCTATCTTTTTAATTCATGCTCAAAATGTTGCATAATAATCATGCTCTTTCATCTCTGTCTTAATAAAATCTCTATAAGTGCTTTCATGTCACCTTTGTCTGCTATAGTAAGTTTTGGTTTGGAAGTACTCCATGGGTACTTTCATAGGCTTTTTAAATTGAGCGTGGTGCTTAGGTTAAAATGCCTTTCTTAACTAAACTAGACATGGAGTTTGGTTTGGTTATTGAACTAGAAATTATTATAGTGGATATTGGATATTTTGTTGGACTAACCCCTATAGGAAATTTTCAAAATTAATCTGGGTAAGTCAAGAGATTGATTCGAATAGGAAATGAAGCAAGGCACATGATAAATTTTAATAACTTTGCAAAAGAAGACAGCTCATTCATCATGGATGGAAGAACTATAAGTATCAATGATTCATTCACTTTATCTTCTGCAACAAGTTACTTTTTGCCTTGAGCCATACCTGTGTAGAACATAGTCTATGCTAAAATAATCTCAACAGTATATTTTTATTAGCATAGACGGAACATGATAAAAATTCGGACAAACAACCTATCTTTCAAAATTCTATACCCCTTCGGGTATGTGTTGTCCACTAATCTGTTGCAGGCATAAGAATGAGTGAAGTGAAAAAGTGATAAGATCAAAGAGAAAAAAAGATGGCAAAAGATAAGAAAGAAGGAGTTCAACAGAGAAGACAAGACGCCCATGAACAACTTGAGATGCAAGAAGGAAAGACCACCTAAAGACATCCATCCTTCGTCACTTGGTGTTATACTCTAAGAATAAAGGTAAAAACCTAAGGTAAGTGGTCACCATTCTCCTCCCGATCTTGATATAGTTACAAACATGTTAGAGTTACACTTTAATTGATTAACCTGATTAACTTAACATGATTTGTTCTTTAAGATTATTTATGGCATCATTCTCTTAATCTCCCAGTCTTAACCAAATGAGCTAAAACATCATAATTTATCTTTGGAAGATGATAGTTATAATTATATAGAGATAGACAATCCTTCCATTGGTTGAGCAATCTAAACCTTTTCTCGCCATATGAACTTGAATGCAATATTTATGCTAAATCTTCTGATCTTACAACTCATGTTATAAATATACAACACCAACTTTGGGTGCGTTTGGTTTGTGTCCAAAGTCTGCCACACCTAATGTTAGGCATGCCAAGCTGAGTTAGACATGTGTTTGGTTTATTACCCTGAACTAGGCTGCCAAACAATCTTTGGCGCGGCTGTAACGCTTCGCCAGAGCATTTCTCGCCAAAAGTTTGGCGAACGATTCCTTCACCACAACTTCGGCGCAACGGCTTGAGCAGCTGTTGCAGCGTACTGCGAGGTAACAAATGGCGCGTAACTTTGGCAGCGTAACCCGGGCGCAAGACAAGAAAATGGCGCGAAACTGCAGCGGGCGGTGCCTTTCCTTCCTCTAGATATTTCCTCACCGCTCAGCCATCCTTATCTCTTCACTGTTTGGGGTAAAGAGGACCACGGCGGCAGCCGTGGGCTCTCCACGAAGGCGTCGCTCCGATTGCAACAGCGGGGGGCCGCGTCGCGCTGGCGGCTTTGACGTCCGTGTTTGGCCGTCGGGGCTGTGGCATCGGGCCGTGCGCGCTTTGCATGGATTGATGTCCGGGTCCGGCCGTCCGGGGCCGCGTTGGCGGCGGGCGGCTTCGCACGGAGCCGCGGAGGTTCTTCGTCCGGCGTGGTGCTCCGTGTCCGGCGTCGTCTGCCTCCGCATCGCTGCATAGGGACCTCCATCTCGACGCGAAGCTTTCTGGCTCACATCTTGCAGGTACGTGCATCTGCACAGGTCTGGTTCTCCTGCAATGGTTCCTCCTGCGTGTTAGGTCCATGTGTCGAAGACATTTAAGGATTAATAATGTTCAGATTACTTTGCAAGAGTGAATATCTTTGGTAGGCTACTAGTATAACTAGTTTGCAACAGTACATGCCATGTGTGGATAACGCATGAATTTTTTTTGATAAGTTGTTGGTACAGATCATCTAATATAAGTGACTAATATTTGTCTAAATTATTTTCCCCCAATCCGATATATGTGTTGATTTTTTTTGGGGGAATATTTTCTAACCAGATGGATGGAAGGATGAGTCAGTTCATATTCATATATTATTATTACTTCAGTTACTACTACCAGTACTATATTTGGAGGAGAAGATTGGTAGCTGCCATTGCTTTGTGTCTAGCTAGTTATACTTATCTGCTAAACATGCGGAAGCGAGACAGAGAATGTGTGACATATGGACCCATGTTGAACAGAGATATCTCAAGACAAATCCGTTTAGATCGTTTGTATAATGGTACAGAAGCCCATTGTATTTCTGAACTGCGCATGCGAAAGAATGTTTTTCATATGCTCTGTCAAAATCTTAGATCACGTGGTCTTTTGACAGACTCAATGAATGTGACAGTGGAAGAACAAGTTGCAATGTTTATGCATGCAGTAGGTCATAACTGGTCTAATAGAGCTGTCGGTTTTGAGTTTATTCGATCAGGTGAGACTGTTAGTAGGTACTTCAATGAGGTTTTAGATGCGTGTGTAATACTTGCTAGAGAACACATATGCATCAGGACCACTGAAACACACCCAAAGATCACAAGTAACCCAGGAAGGTTCCACCCTTATTTTGAGGTATAGTCATGAAACACCTTCAGCTAGGATTTGTCTTCCTTTGGGATGCTACTTACTCTAATAAAACATCATTTGTCTTCCTTAGGGATGCATAGGAGCTTTGGATGGTACTCATATACCAGCATTTGTCCCTGCACACATGCAAGACAGGTTTAGGGGTAGAAAGTCCATCCCCACTCAAAATGTTCTCGCTGCCGTTGATTTTGACCTGCGATTCATATACATCTTAGCTGGATGGGAGGGATCGGCTCATGACTCTCATGTACTTGAAGATGCTCTAAGACGCCCCACTGGTCTAAAAATACCGGAAGGTAGTGGTTCATGTTTTTCACAAATTAAACAAATAAATACATAGTTCAGCTCTAACCTTAGATAACATTTCATATTTTAGGAAAATTCTTTTTCGGCGAGATCTTTGGATATGCAAAGCAAGACTGGTATACTCCGCCATACCGTGGCGTCCGTTATCATCTAAAAAGAATATAAAGGTGGTAGAGAACCTGAAGATTATAAGGAGTTATACAATCACCGCCGTTCCTCTCTTAGGACAACAGTTGAGCGCTTTTGGTACCTTGAAGAATCGATTTCCAATCCTTAAAAGTCAACCAAATTTTCCTTTGAAAATACAAGTTAAGATTGTTCTCGCGTCTTTGTGGGCTTCACAACTGGATACTAGAGCATAGTGATGCTTATGATGAGTATGTCTATGATGGTGAATCTTGGTGGTGGGGGCTTTGCCAAGGAGCAATAGGACATATCGTGACATACGTCTTTGAGAGTCGGGCCCTGGGTACTTAAAAAGAGATCAGATAGCACGTACTATGTGGAGAGATAAAGTAGGCGAATCAAGCTCGAGTTGAATCGGTCCCACCGAGAATATGATTAGCGTGTAGTGATGCACAACTACTTGGCATGTAATGAAAAACACACTATTCCTTAATTTGTGTGCCATGTAATGAGACTTCGTGTTGTGATGGTTAATTCTAATATTATGTATTTTAGCATACAATTGTTTCTTTTTTTTGTTATTGCAGACTATAGCTAAAAGCATAATTTTTGTTGCCCTTTTTTGTTTTAGTTTTTTTTTCTATTGAATGATTGTCTACAGGTTGTGCATTCCTGTAGTTGATGCATCTTTCTTGCAACTGGGCAAGATGATGAAAAGAAAAGGAAAGGTGGATGTTGATGGGCCAACCCGTGTGAGAACCATAAGTTGGAAGGAGGACCAGACTAAATTCATGCTGAATTGGTATATTGAATATAAGAAAAACCAACATGCAGGTTTTGTGTGGAAGAAGGTACACCATGCGAAGTGTGCTGATCCCTTAAACAAAGAGTTTGCCATGGGTGTGACCATTGAACAGGTTAATCGTCACTATAGGGATTACAAGGATAGGTGGAAGGTAGTTGAGAGAGCTTTAAGTAACAAAGTGGAAATGGATTTGATGCCACCAGGTGCAAAATAATTATTTCGAATCGAAAAGGAAAAGCTAAAGGTATGTCTCATAATTTTACTTCGCATTACAAATTCGAATACTCATTGTCATAGTCTTAACTATTATCTTGTATTCACGTGCAGAATGCGGAGAGGCGCTTGCTTTCTAAGCCCATCAAATTCTTTGCTGAGATGGAAGAACTCTTCAAAGGTAGTCATGCAATCGTTCTCTTGCCATGGATCCAGAAACATGCTTGCATAATGATAAGGGCTGTGACAGTGATGATAGTGAAGGGCTTAATGACACATCTGGTTATGCACATCCAATTGACCTTGAAGGTGATGACTCGGACACACTACCCTCACCTAAAGGTCCTAAAATTAGTTCTAACTATGAAGCGAGTGGTAGCTCTTCGAGCCCCCATCGATCTGGAAAGAAGAGAGCAAGAGGGGTTAAGTCCCCTAGTAAGAAGACAACAAAGCCTTAGAGTCGTTTCTAAGAAGCCACTGAACAGATCAGCACAAGTATAAAGTCAATTGCGAGTCTCTTACTCGGCCACCTCCCGCACCACCGGTCCCAACTTTCGAAAAAATCAGCATGCTGAATTGTGGAAGAGGTTAGAAGCTTTGCCTATTCGCATTTAAGATAAAATCACTGTTGGTCTTTACTTGGCACGACGATAACGAAGGTATGCGTGGTTGGCTCGATCATTCTAGTAACACAACTTTGGAGACTTGGGTGTATCGGTTCTTGTGTGACCAAGATGGTAAGCAATGATAGTCGGACTTTCATGAAGGTGTTTCAGTGAACTTCTTTTGCTTTTGCACATGGAACTAGATAGTCTTCTTTTTGAAGGGTGTTTCGGTGAACTTCTTTTTGCTTCTTTTGCACATGGAACTATGGAAGTGCTCATCATCTAAGCATCTTGATCGTTGAGGCTTCGCCCATTATGTCTTGATGCTCTTGAATAGGGTAGACTTAAGCGGTGCTCTGCGGCTGATGTAGTTGATGCTTTTGTATGACTATATATAGCCGTAAATTGAAGACCAAGAGTTCTTCTTTGCTTTTATATAGACAGATGAAGTGGTCCTTTGCAACTCATGCCTTGTAGATCATCATGCTTTTGTGTATACTAATATAGCTAAGAACTACAATGGATATGACAAGTTGCCATTCTGTTGTTAATTATTGCTCAATATGTTTAGTAGTGTTAATTACTTTACTAGTATTAGTAAAAATGCATTCTTTTTGCACCTTTGTGTTGAAGTGAAAAGTGTTGGAATCTTTGGTGCCGGGACTTGAAGTGGTAACCTCACCCCTTCCTAGAATCAGGTAATTGTAATCAACTTTGGTTGTGGACCAAACACTTGCCACATATATTTGCCAAATTTGTGGCAGCTCATATGGCTATGAACCAAACAGGTTGCTGAGTTAAATCTCGCCAAACTAAGTTAGGCATGGTAGTGAACCAAACACCATTTTTTTGCCACAAAGTTGGCATGCCTACTCCGGCATATGCCTAACCTTAGTTGTGGCAAGTTCTGGCTATGAACCAAACGAGCCCTTTGTCTTGCTGAATGTGCCTAAGGCTAGAGAAGAATAAATAAAGAAACAGATTAGGTTATGTTGGTGTTTTTGACCAATAGAGCCCATGCACTTGATCTCTACCTTAGTTTGCAAGCAGGATACACTTCAAAGTGTGAAAGGAATATTTCCTAACACTTCACAAGTGAAAGTTCTGAACCCGTGAACATGCACACTGAGCAAGATGCTATCTCACCATTAATGCTCTACTTCAACCTACTGGCCAAGCAAAGAACAGAAGTGACACTACTATTAGAATCATCATCACAAGAGGTGCAACCATCATTGTCTCCATCTCCAAAATCAACAGATGCACACATTGAAAGAACAAGAGTGGAGAAGAACAAGTCCAATTCGGAGGACTTAAAAATCTAAACCTTCGTCGAAAGGTAACATCGGTAGTTATCTTATCTATATTTATTTTCTTGCATAGCATTAATTATTTTTTAATTATTTTCATTTTACCATATTTACTTTTCTGTGTTAACATTAAATAGAAAACAATAAAGTAATTAGACATTCATTAGATTGCATTCATGTATCTTAAAAACTTGAAGCCCCATGTAAAACCTTTGTAGTGTAAAAGCTATAAGAGTGCTTACCGTGGTGGCCTAAAAATAAAAATAGCATTTGAAATTATCTTTTTGCATTGTAAAATAGAAAATCCCAAAAAAAGTGAAATAGGAATCCTGCTAAAATCTAAAAGTCTATATTAGCTTATAAGAATAATCATTTACTCATTTGGCTGACCGCTAACCCCTTATCATAATTCGAGCCTCGAGTTTTGGTTTTCTTGTCGGACTACATATTTTGCAGGACAATAATATAACTAAGGAGTGAGCCAAATTAGTGGACTACTATCGGTAAACTTACTCTAAAGATCATTCAACAATCACCTCAGCAAACATCTAGCTTGGGGGAGGGCATCCCCTAGTTATCGTAATTATACCTAAGCGATTATTGAGTCTGTCCTATAGTCATAAAATACCAAAAACATATGGGCACATGAAGGTTCATGTTCCTAGAGTCTTTTATGAGTCTATTAAAACCAAATAAAGATATTTTATTAAGGTGTGATCATAGAGAGTGTTCGTAATAAATTTTGTCTAGGTTGTTAGGAGTCAAATAAAAACTGGAGAACAATATAATTTTGAATTGGAGATGATAAATAGTTGCTTTGTCATAATTCCTTTCAAGTGCCTAGTTTTTAACCTTAAATTCTCCCGAGTTTTGGATATGACTGCTTTGATATAATAATTTACTTTGAACCTGAAACTTGTGAAGGCATATGCTTGATCTGAGTCTAGGTGATTGATGGATATGATATGAGGAAGTTGAGCTACAATTTATCTTATTCCTAGCGATACTAAGTTTTGAAGATTTATCTTTTTAAAAAAAAACTTAAAACCTTACATGATGAGCTCTTGTATGACAAAGTTTGAATTCTGCTAAAGCCATATATGACATACATTTAGAATAGGAAGCCTTTGCTCATTTATGCTGCTTGGTTTATATTGAGTTTAGTCAACCTTTGTTATATACCTTAGAGAGCCTTGTCATGCTTTTAAAATCAAGATCACACACACACTCCACTTACATATGCATTATTCCTACATTGGGAGTAAGCGCAATCATTTTCCATTTTCATCTAGATCCACTTTAAAAATGTTTTCTCCTACACTGGGAGTGAACACCCAAAAATAAACCCCATAGGATAAACCCCTGTTTAAATGCTCAAAGTTCTTCATTGTTATCTCTCTAAATTATTATTCAAAGGATGCATGTGGCTATGCAAAAGCAAGAGTTTAAAAAAAAGAGAGAAGGGAGTATAAGAAAAGGACAAATATCCAAGAAATTAAAACAATGGGTACTCATATGCCCATTTCCTAAAAAAAAAAGAGAAAAAAAGGGAGAAAGAATAAAGATAGCCCATGTTTTCCTATGAATGTTTTAAAGTTCCTAGAGAGAGATTTATCTCCAAAGAGCAAAAGTAGAAATAGGATTAGCCACCATATATACACCTATCCACCATATTCCATACACATGCACATCTTGGTTTAGTTGTATGACTTGACTCTTTTTGGATCCATTGTTCGACTTTACAATATATGCATTGCAAATACGCTCATCCTTGTTTGTGCCACTCCTATGAGCTCCACTATAAACCTTAGTTGTAGGAGGGCATAACATTATAATGCCTCAATGAGATCCACAGATACCACATATATAAGAGACTTGAGAGTGTCATGCAATTAAGCTTTGAGTTTTATTTCGAGAACTTGCAAAAACTCTAGAATATTGGTTGAGTGACGAATGAGACATAGTGCTTGACTTTATTGTTCTATCTTTCAATGGCTCAAGACCCAGGTGATAGCTAAGAAGCCCCATGGTCACAGGTAATATGGGTAAGTTTGAAAGTTAGAGCAGTTTTGTTTAATCCGGAGGAGAATTTCTGTTTAAAAGCATGTGTACCTTTGAGGAGTGAAAGCATTGTAGCAACTCCTGATCCAAGTTTATTAGTAATTAGGCTTTGCTCAGGGACTAGCAAAGGGTAAGCTTGGGGTGTTGTTGACAGTCATTAAGTACCAAATATGACCGTCAACTTTTGCATAAATCGATATAAAATGAATCACAAAGCATAGTTGTAGGTTTTGATTCTAGCGAGTTCCACGAGTTTTGGTGTTCTCACTTATTTTGCAGGTGTTTGCAGTTTTTCATCAAATAAAAGTATCTCATCTAAGGATTTATACTGCACCATTGTGACGGGCTCGTCGAGACGATCGAAACGGACATATCATTTGCCATATTTAGAGCCCAGAATCAAAAGGTATCAACTCCAGATCGAAACATACGCCACTGGGCCATAAAAGGAGCAAGAAAACACACAAACGAAAGCTGGGCCCAAATGGATTTGGGCCCAGGCCGGCTGGCATGGGCCAAAATGCCACCCGGCACCCCCGGGAGCCCGCTCACGTCCGTCTTCTAGAAGCTTCTTCCACCGCCTCTTAGGATGCATCTCCACCGTACCTTAAGTCGGTTTGATCCAACGACCGTCGTTTCTCCCACCGGGCTATAAATACAGGGCCAGAGCCCCCCTTCTGAAACCCTAATTCATTTGTAATCTCTGAGAGGGGTTCCTCAAATGGATCAACCTCTCTAAGATTTAGACTTTTAGATAATAGTGAGATGGAGAGTGAGGGAAGAGTTCGGAGGAGGTGCCGGCCTGTCGGTGCTCCCTCTACGGCTTGTACTTCAGCGGATTCAAGTTCTTCATGAGTTTGTCTTCGAGATTTCTCTGGTAATCATCTTTTGATCTAAGTTTACTTTGTTTATATTGTTCATCTAGTTTGCGACTCTTTGGAGTACTTATTCCTGTTCTAGAGGGAGTAGGGTATTAATCATAGTGTAGGCGTGGTGCTTAGGCTAGGGTTAATCGTGAATGTCTGTTAATCTTCCGGATCGGTGGTAGATCGTAGGTGTGATAGACCTATTGAGTCCTCTGTAGTCCACCTCCCGTTGATAGGTTTGGCAGGACGCGGTTATCAGAGTAGGGCGAGGTTTCTGTACTCAATCTGCTTTGAATAATGTCCCAAGTTGAATAGTAGAAGACATAGTTTACCCAAAGTTAGAAGAAGAGAACCATAGTTATCCTCTCTATACTCCTATTATCATCAACCTACTATACTCCTATTATCATCAACATAGATCGCTATTATCAACCACATTAAACCTTAGCTTAGTGTCTACCTTAGTATAATCTCTACCTTTCTACTTTCATCTTTAGCCACCTCTAGTTGAGTTAGACCGTAGTTAATCACACACGTTTCCTTGTGGATACGATATTTAAAACCTCCGGGTGAAGTGCTACAACGGTATTATATCTGTGCGCTTGCGGATAGTTATATTTTCTTGTGTGCATTTAATTAATACCAACATTTAGGCGTATGACATATCTTTCTTCTCCACTCGGTGTGTCCTTGTGTTGAATCCTTGCCCGAGTGTTGATGTTGCCCAGGGAAGAGAGCTCCTTCAAAATTCATCGCATGTATGTTGAGCTTGATGTCTGTGTTGGTGGTGTTGTTGATAGTGTTGTTGATGATGGGCTTCTTGTGGAGTTGGAGATTGTCGAAGAAGCTGAGATGAGGTAGTAGTATGTCCCTCGACTAGGCACTTAGGAGCAAAGCTCACATCCTTGGGTGCTTGTCAGTGACACCTAGTGAAAGGTCTTTATTTGGTTTTGGTAATTGAGTGACAACCTAGGTAGACTAATTGTGCTAATATGAGATATGCAGAGAACTAGTCCATAGGAGATGAAGAAGCTTAATGCACATGATACATGACATAGAGTCATGTGGCTAGATGGAGATCAAAACAAGACTTGGCTTGATGGACCGATTGTGATGGTAAAGGGCAAGTTAAAGACTTTGAAGCTCATTGGTACCGAGTGTCGAGAGGTTTGAGCAAAGACATGGCGCCAAAGAACCGAAGCAATGGTGAAGAGAAAGTGAGTCAACATTGATGGACCAAAAGGCATGTGATGATATGAAGTAGATCATACCATTTATGTTGCAAGGTTGGCACATGTGTTTCATCAACATCGGAGGAGATGGAATAGAATGCGAACCTATAGGGCATTTCATTTCATCGGCCATAGGTGTTTAGAGAAGTTTATGACAAGGTTTAGGATAGATAGCCGTATTATTAAGAGGAAAAATCTTTTAGTTGCAATAGTTATTTAGTGCCACTAAGTGTAAGTCTTATGTGCATATGCATTACGCTTAGTGAGTGGTGAGGTGCAACAGAAAGGCCTTTCAAAATGATTGAAAATGCTAACTCACTCACCTGACATGTTAGAACATTTGGTACAGTTGAGCACATTTGAAATGGCTTTGAAAAATGAAGTTTAATGGGTTGTTTCTGTGTTCCTCGGAACCGAAGGAGTCTGAATTTCTGAGGAACTATCCGACCAGGTCGCTTAGTCTGATATATAATTTTTGGTTTGGATATTCGAATATGTTCGGATATTCCAAGCTCGCTTGGATATTCTGAGACGAGTCGTGTTTGGACTGGTCCGAACGTTCCACGTGTTGACTAGGGTATTGAGCTTTGGTTGATGGCCGTTTTGAAAAATATCCAAACCCTACTTGGATATTCTAGACTTTCCTAGATATTCTGAAACTAGCCGTTATAGAAAATATTCGACTATATGCTTGGATATTGCGATGTCTGTGACTACCCACATTGGGCTTGACACGAACCTAGACTAATTTGAGTGAGGGATTGAGGGCCTAGTGCGTGCATATAGAGATTGCATTTGGTGGCACTAGGAAATTTTTGTGATTTAGGGATTTCTTATTACTCTTGGAGGTTGCCAACTTCTAGATGGCTTGAAAATCATAAAATCACTCACATTCTCTATAGTGTGGCGAGTGGCAAAAGCAAAATGGCCCTGTTGACATCTTATAGCGTCATTAGAAGAATAACGCTACAAGATGTATGGTACTGATTAACTTGTCTTTAGCAACTAGCCACCGATCCCTTACCTTTACTTCTAAGCATGGAACTAGGTTGTCATCCCTAATTATATAGCTAGAAATAATTAATGGTTTTAAATCTATCATTTTATGTGACTAGACAGAAATAATAAAGGTGGATGTATATGTATAAGAATGATTTTGCGAGTGGACAGATAATTATACCATTGTAGCATTTTACCTAGAGTATTATCAGGTTATCATTTATAATTTTACCACTGGAAAGATATGGCTAAACTGATAATCTACAGTATTGATAATACTTATATGCAGTAAATAAGAGATGTAGCCAATGTCAAACTCTCCTCATAACAGAGATATGTCACATGATAAAAGAGATATAAATGATAAATATAATTAGTCATAATAAAATACTACTAATTCACTCAGAGCAATCTAGCATGTTAACGTCAACTAACCCAAACATAGAGAAATAACTCCTATGTATTCTAGCTACAGTCAAGGCTACGTCATTTAGTGTAAGTATGTCTAACAATCATCGTTAAGTAATACTACTATAATTCCCAAACACAACAGAGCCATGAACAAGAAAAGCTGAGTATAGGAACCTCATATATATGAATATACTCTTAACCTAACAATCCCACTCTACCAAACCACTGTAGGGAGAAGACCTACAAATGACTCAATGGATCTGTCACATCCACTGTCTACCCCACGACCTGACACAACTGGGGATATTCACAGATAAGCTATGCATCTAGACACGATGCCTATATACAACCTACCACTCACCATACAATTGAATAGATGAGCGCTATACGAATATGTGCATGAATATAATAGCAAACTAACTATGCTAGATATATTAAAGTAGATGATGAACAATGTAATCAAGAACAATAATAATAAAGACAATGTTGCTAGTAATAATCGTATTAACATAGATATTACAATAAGAAAGAAGAGAGCTTAAGAACTATACCAAACTCTTCTCTTTTTGATAACTTCAGGAATCCAAGATCGATGAAGAATTTGACTTCCTCTAATCTAGATCTAACTAGGATAAACTATGAACTAGAAGGGCTCTGGATAAACTAGGGATTCTTGGCTCTGGATTACTTGATCACCAAATAAAAATGAGGTATTGAATGAAATAGAGTTCCTTGGGGTTCTAGCCCTGTATTTATAGCCCGGCGGGATGCACGTCAATCGTTGGAATCAAATCGACCTTACGTAGGGCTAAGATTGATCCTCAAAGGCGGTGGAAGATGCTCACAGAAGCTGACAAGTGGGCCCCGTAGGGGGTGCTTGGGGCCGGGCGGCAAGTGGGGCCGGCCGGCCCGGCCCCACCTAGCGGGCTCCCCCCTGCCGTTCGCTCCGGTGTTTTCTTGATCCTTCTGGAGTTCGGTGGAGTATTCTTCAGTCACGAATATTTCTGAGATGTATTTTGATAATTAAGTCCTTTTCTGCTGCTTTTTGGAATAAACTGTAGAATTTGATAAATCACCAAAACTCATAGAAATTGTCAGATAAAACCTAGCCTTCTAGATATTCATGTGTTGCTCGTATCTATTGATATATTAATATTGACGCTATCCACCGTCAACAGGCCCTATCATATACGTTTGTCTTGAGCCCATTTTGCCTTTCTCCTCTTTCTTCTCACTTGCGGAGCAATTGATCATCATGGCCATCACCATCTCATCCTTGATAGCTCTACCTCTTATTTGGACAACCCCTTCTCAGGCTACACACATGCTTAGCAGTAGGGTTACTAATAGATTTCATCAATTAACCAAAACTAAACTAGAGCTTTTACACCAATTGTTGCTGGAGTCTTGAGGCCTTGGTGGATGCAATGAAACAATATTTGGGGAGAAGGTGTGAGGTGGTAGATATACTCTTCAATCAAGCATACATTTATATTTCAAAGTCACAATATTTATAGTCGCAATATTTACAGTATATAGACCGTTTTTCTTTTATCCTCAAGGGTTTTAAGGCAACTTTTAACTTTAGGGTTTTATGCTTAGAATATTCGATTACAGATAGAGCCAAAATAAAAAGAGAGGCGAGTGATAGGGAAGAAGAATATAAAGAGCCATCCATGGAATTTATTCAAGCCAATTCACTATGTGACAAATGTCGACACATTTAACACTTGGCGTATATAGATCTAGATTTAGTATCAACATATCCAACCGTTTTTTATCCATCCGTCATTCATGTATCTTTTCTACGCCCGTTTGTCTTGATAAGACTATGCGTCTTCCTAACCTCCGGTGACCTCCGCCAACTCCAACTTCAGGCGCACCAGTGGTACCTCTCCTACTTCTGTTGGATGACCACTTCTCTTCATATGGTTGTCGGCGCCACTAGTATATCATCTTAGCACCGTCACTGAATCCGTCCATCACCATCTTGCCTTCGCATGGTAGGCGGTGCCACCACCATGTCGTCACCACATGGCGATACCTACCACTAGGCCGGTCGCCGCCTCCGCTGGCTTCCTCTATACCCGCCGGCATCGCCGAAGGTGTTGGTGAGCTCGATCCTCTAGACTCAAATCCCCTAATCCTGATCTAGCTCTTTCCAAATCAAGAAAATTCCCCAATTTTGGTAAGTTTAGCCAGTGAGCAAAAATCCCCAAATTCAAGTAGTTCTAATCCTAGAAGTACCTCTGCTCACTCTCACTTCCTCCTGGTTGAATCACTGTAGGTCTGAGGGGAAACCAACCCTCCAGCCAGAAGGGAAGAAAAAAAAAAGAAGCAACACTCCACAGGTTAGCCTCCACACTCTGTTCTAGCGCACCTGCGTAGAAGCTCCCACTAAGCGGCCGCCTCCGTTGCGAGTGGAAGGCGGCCTGTCGATCGACCACAAGTGGCAGCAGTGGAGACGAAGCACCGCCAGCCGCCACAATGTCGACGCCGGCTGCTGCATCGTCGACTGTCACACCAGGGACGAGAGACTCGCTTGACAACATCCGGATAGGCAGATTCGACTCATACAAGAAAGTCGGCAAGATCGGCACTGGCGCCTTCGGCGACGTGTGGAAAGCGCGCCACCGCCGTAGTGGCAAGAAGGTCGCCATCAAGTCCGTGCGCTCCAGCGGAGAGTCGCTTCTGCGCGAGGCTGCGCTGCTCGCGGCGTGCGCGGGGAACCCCGCCGTGGTGGAGCTCCGAGAGGTGGTGCGCGACGCGAAGCCAGACAGTGACGAGCTCTTCCTCGTCATGGAGTACGCCGGGCGCAGCCTGCATTACGTCATGGGCGCGCGCCACAGCGTCGGTTGGCCGTTCACGGAAGCCGAGGCGCGCCGCATCATGAGGCAGTTGCTGGGCGGCGTGGTGATCATGCACGAGCATGGCATCGTGCACTGCGACCTTAAGCCCGCGAATGTCCTCGTCGGCAAGGACCATGGCCGGGGACGGGGCCGGAGACGGGGCCGGGGCCGGGGCCAGGTCCTGAAGATCTGCGACCTCGGCCTCGCCAGGTCGGCGTCCGTGCCATCCACGGACACCTCGAGGCCCGTCGTAGGCACGCTCGGGTACATGGCGCCAGAGCAGCTGATGGGAGACATGGACTGCTGCCGCACGCCCGTGGACATGTGGTCACTCGGCTGCATCATGGCGGAGCTTGTCTCCGGGAAGCCCCTCTTCAAGGTCGAGGCCAGCGTGTGCGAACATCTGGCCGACATCGTCGGCCTCCTCGGCATCCCCGATGAGGTGTCGCTGATGCCGCTGGGCGTGTCGGCCTCGACGCCGAGCCAGCTGCGGGACGCGGTGCCAGAGGAGCGCCTGTCGCTGCCTGGCTTCGACGTCCTGCGTGGCCTGCTGGAGTTCGACCCCAGGGACAGGCTCACCGCGGCGGCCGCGCTCCAGATGCCGTGGTTCACAGCAGAGGATGACGGCGACGCTCCACCACCATGAACCTGGACTGCACTGCAAGGGCATGAAGTGAAGCTGGAGTGCTGGACTAGTGATACTGTACAGAGTGATCCATGTATGGTATGTACTTCATATATAGTGAGTTTGCCCTGTGTCATCATCCTGTGATAACACGGTGAGCAGTAGGATTTGTCTGTGATTAAACTTGTATAGGTCATTAGATTGTAAAGTTGTTGCAGCACAATCCTAATCTCCATCTGTGATTATGACCCTTCTCACTGAAATCATGTGTTGATCTGGCTCTTGATTTCTCCTGCTTCATTCAAAATAATTGTTTCATGTATTAAAAAAAATATATTCTGCATATGGGTGGAAGGAAAGGCAGGGATGGAGCAAGGCAGGAGTAAAGTTTGCTACTAATTTCCAAATTTTGTTATATTTTATAGTTCAAGAAGACAATGTTCATACAAACGTTTCATGATTCAAATAATTGTTGACAGAAAAAAAAGGCATGTTAAAAGCATTAGCAGCAGACTGAATCCATCATCTAAATGCACCCGTATCAGTTGTCACTGTGACATACTTTCAGCCCATCTAGAGAGGCGGGGACGCAAGGAAAGGAACTCCCTAGCCTTTGGGGGTCCGGCAAGCAAGCAAACCAAACCGGTGGGAGGTTTTTGTGTTCTTGGGCGGAGGCGCACGCCGCACGGTTCGTTCACCTTCCTCCCCTTTCTCTTCTTATTAAAACCGAAACAAAACAAAATCGATTGCTACGATTTTTCCGGAAATCTCCGCTCAATCACCTGTTGCGTTCTAAGGATTCATTCATGGCTCGCTCGCCGTAATCCTCCATTTTCGCCTTGCTGCAGCTTGTTCGAGCACCACCTGCTCGACGAAATGCCTGGCGATCCCGAGCCAGTGGCAGAGACGTCTGGCGCGATGGTCGTGGCCCCAGCGCGCGTTCCTCGGGCGGAACGAGGGATCGACGACCTCCCCCGCGCCCTACTGCCCCGCATCCTCTCCTGCCTGACGCGCGCGAGGCCGTGCAGACGTGCGTGCTGTCGAAGCTGTGGCGCAACCTCTGGCGCAGCGCTCCCCGCGTCGACGCCTCGTGGCGCGCGTTCGAGATCAACGGCGGCGAACTCGATGAGCACGGCAGGTCGCTGTTCAAGAAGTTCGTCAATCGTCTGCTCATGCTCTGAAACCCGGTTTGCTTGGACGAATTCCGTCTCTTCTACTGCATCGACGCTGACACCCTCTATGACTCCGCAGAAGCTAACCTATGGATCCGCCACGCTTTGCTCTGCGAAGCTTGGTCTGTCGAGTTTTTCTTCTGGGAGGATAGATTGAAACTCAATCATGCAGTGTTTACTTCACAACACCTGACGAGCCTGCTTTTATACTCGGTTATTTTGTCCGATGGTTTCTTTAGGCAACTCCAAAAGGGGTGCAAGGCACTGGAATGTCTCATCTTACAGGATTGCACCATTGTGGACACTGAGATCGCCTCCCGGACACTCACGTTCTTGTCCATTGGGCGTGATTGTTGGTTTCTTTCTCGGAACTATGATCCGTCACATCAGGCATCTCTCTATATTCCAGACCTCATTCATTTTGGCTTCTTTAATCTTTCTGATGAAAATGAGGGCAGAATACCTTTAGTGAAGAACATGGAATCACTAAAGACAGCTTACATTGATCTACTTAAGTTCAAAGGTCCACTGGTTGATGATATCCGCCAATTTCTCTTGGGCCTCTCTGGTGTCACAAAATTGGAGTTCTGTTTTGGTTCTGGACAAGAAGAGGTATGCTTCTTTTTTTGACTTTGGTGGATCCATGCAAGTATTCATATGTTGATGTCTGAGACCTACAAATAGTATTCTGACTTTGTGCTGTAAGTGCAACTCTAACTGTATGATAGTTTATTCTAATAACAAGTCATGTCTATAGGATGGTTGATGGTGTATAGTACCAACATAGCACACTAGTTCATACACTTGGCTCAATCATAGATTCATGGAAAAAGCTGACCGAACATTACCTTAAGGGTTGGCAGTCAAAACGACTACACAGTAGACAAGGGATGAAAAATTATCTTGTTCTATTGTATGATGAAAAGTGAACTTTCCTCTCAATCACTGCATATAGATGTGGAAAGTAAAGGTACATTGCAACCAGAATGTACCCAATCAGATCACTACAATTCAACAAATTAATCTCCTGATCCCATTGTTTTTTCACCTGTCTACAAATCTGATTTTCATGTGAATATTCTATAATGACTATAGTATTGTAGAGTGGATGTATCAGTTTTGGTTTACAGTCTGAATGACATGTTCTAAGCATAGTGTTCTAGACTCTCTTGAAACAATGACATGTTCTAAGCATAGTGTTCTAGACTCTCTTGAAACAATAAACATAGTATTATAGAGTGTGGATGACATTTGTGGTTTCTCTCACCCACGGTCTCCTGAAACTAGAGTATACAGTTCTGTCAGAAAGTTTCTCAATAGTTTTAGCTCCGTGTTCTTTTTTTTTTTTTTTTTTTGCATGTTTGGCTGGACCAAGAAAGTTTTCTAGACTATGGCATGGATTCTGTGTTATGTCCTAATCTTTTTTATCTCATGCAGCTGATGGAAATGGATCTGCAATGGTGCCCGAAATTCAACAATCTGAAGTTCCTGAGTCTCGCAAACTGGTATCTGGATGCAAATTTCTATGGACTGATAGCCTTCCTTCAGAACTCACCTAATCTGGAGCATCTAACAATCTTGGGCTCAAACTGAAACAGGTGCATTCTTCTCTCCACATGTATATTCTCCTCGTATGAAAACTCTGTGTATGTACCATGCAGGTAAGACTTATATGCTTTTCTCTGTCTGTAGCATGCTGAAGTACCTGAAGCACTCATGGGCTGGCCCGGAAATAGACCGTTTACATGCGAGCATCTTAAGGCTGTTAACATCATTTGCTCGGAGGATGATCCTGCAGTCAATAGCCTGACACAGCAGTTTTGGTTCGGTATGGCATATCCGATGGTCAGATTCATATCAAGCACTAGAATCAGCTCCGGTCATGTTTGTTCCAACCGCTGGACTTTCGTTAGTTTGTTTGTGGACGCAAGAACATATGCTTGCCTAGCTGGGGTTAAGATTCCGTAGACTGGTTTTCAGTTTGGGTGGATGGATGCATGCTCTGTAGAAATACGATCACAATAGCGGTGTTACTTACTGTGGATGCATCGTCGGAAACCGGGATCGCTTTCTTGCTGTGAAAGTTTTTATAGATGTATGACCATGTTTATGCTATGCCATACGTGCACGGTGCTGTAAACTGTATAGATATGCCATACGTGCACGGTGCTGTATGTCTCGATGCTCCGGTGGCAGGCGCTTGCTTGTTGTGGAAGTTGCTTCCGGCCTTCCGGGAACGGTTATATTCCCTTTTCTGGGAGCAGTCAATGCAAAAATCTTCTAAAAGAGAGCAACAGATGTGCAAAAACCTTCAAACATCGTAAATGTGTTGAACGTTTCATATTTCTCGTCCCCGTCGTTCCGAGAAAACTCTGCTTAAGTCCCGGCGACCCCTGGTGACGCCAAGCCCAGGCTGCTGGAGAGGTAGTGCCAGGCGTGGTTAAGGGCTTAAGGCAGGGTGGAAAATAAAATGTGACTACTAAATGATGAGTAGAGACCATATTATCATGGACCCCCAATAGGCCGGCACATTCTCCTTTTTTATGGAGACGAAATATTCAGATTTTACATTGTTTCACACGGCGGCTCTCTGGAACTTCTTTCAGGCATATCAATTTCAAGATTGCAATGCAGTATGGATTTTCAAAATTCACATTATGTTGATCGAGATCTATTGCTGCATGGCATGAAATCCGTCAGATGCCAATTCCAACAATTTAGCTGAGTATCATCAGGTAAGAAACACAGCTATCTAATGCAAAAGATCGCGTATATGCTGTTCCAAGCGTCAATGCTCTTGGTATTGCAGATTCTGGATCTTTTTCCCATCCTTTCACACAAGTTTATATCTCGAGCTTCATAGCATTGCAGGAAAAGAAATTGAAGCAACCTTTACGTCCTTATCTCAACAGGAGGTAAGCAAATACATTTAGTTTCGTTCTGTAAACTTCATATAGTTCCATGCAACAGTTACAATTCGAAGTTAGCATCATGAATCATGGCCAAATAATGGGCATGCTAGTAGCTTATCACTGTACACTGTAGTCATAAAATTTGTATGGTTGAACTTTTTTTTTTTGAAAATCAAGTAAAGTTAAGCACGAACCAAAGTTACAATCCAGTATACTAGATCAAACTATATTTATGTGTATGATTTTGAGTCTGCGCTTCTTATAAAGATTTTTTTTCTCCTTAATGCAGTTTTCTTGCGTCATATCTTTTTCATTCAGGAAACCAAGCCAGTAGGTTTCCTTCCCCTTATTGGCACTTTCATTAACATCGTCTGGAAAAATACTCAGGAGAAATGTGAGGAGCCTCAAACGAAGCTACTGGGATCAAAAAAATTTCTGCAGAAGTTTGTAACAGCTTATGATGATGACAATGAGATTTAGAAGGCCCTGCAGAGAATGGTATAGTGTCTGCACGCAGCGTTATCAGTGTGAAGTCCAACAAAATAGAGGCAGATAAGAAAGAGAAGCGTAAGGAAACAGGCAGAATGAAAAAGGGAAGGATCAGATGGTGGCAGAGGCGTATCAAAGAAAAGAAGACATTTTAAAGGTATCAAATGAAACTGCATCTGTCAAACAGTTGTCAAAAAGGAAAAAAAGAAAGATGTTCTGATCTAGGATTCCTGGTAGTCAATACCGTGAAGATATGCTCCTGAATTAAATACGAAGAAACTGGATAAGTCTATCTAAGATATATGTCACCAAATATGAGGCTGCGGTGACTTGAGCCCACCTGTCATCCTTGCACTAGTGTTGGCATATGTATAGAACTGTGGCACCATTCAGTGACGGTAACCCTGCATCCCCTTTTTGCTAGAGCTGTCAAGACATCAATTTTAATTAGTTAGGGACCATGATTAGGAACTCAGGGTGGTGAGGAATGAACATTGATAGCCTTTAGAAAAGTTTCATATATATATATATATATATATATATATATATATATATATATATATATATATATATATATATATATATATATATATGGTGATATGGGGTGTTGATGATAAGTGATATAAACCCGATAAGACAACTGGTTTGGTGTAAGAGAAAAAAATACTGTTCAAATGACGGATAAACCCGGTGATAAGACAAGCGAACAGGTACCATCCATCAATTTTGATGTATCTGTTGGAGAAAAGATGGAAAAGTACTTTATATCAACCATGATGTTCTAAAAGTAGTATATAATACTCTCTCTATCTAAAAAAAGGTTGTTTTCGCTTCCCGGAGAAATAATTGTGGGCAATTTTTATGAATAATGAATATCATTATCATAATTAGTATCATCGAAAGATTTTTGAATCTAGTTTTTTGACAAATTTATTTAGAGATATAAATATTTCATGTATTTTCTATAAATTAAATTAAATTTGTGGCTCGAACATCTAAAATGTTTTCCTTTTGGGACGGAAGGAGTGGTTTTCTTGGAGAGATGAAATTGCTTTGCTTTTAACTTTCTGTTTAAGTGATCGATTGGGCAATCATGGTTAAAACATCCTTGCTGACTTTTTTTTATAGCTTCTGACCCTTCTGTTGCTTGAATATTGTCGAATGTGAGAACAAATTCAAGATGAGTGCTGTCAGCAGTCTGCTGTCCTTTGCAGCTGATCTGACTATTCGGAATCTGGAAGAATCCAACGAAAATCAAACGCGTGATGGCTCAGCTAGGTGCAGCTCATGTCCAACACGAACAAGTGCTGCTGTCATAAAAACAAAAGAAAAACGCAAGTGTGCACTGGTATTCCCAGAAGCATCTATTACTCCATTCGTGCGGACTAGTTCCTCGTTTTTTAATCATTTCTGACCAAGTCTACACCGTCATCTCTGAGGATCAAAGTAATAGATACCAGATGGCTTTGTAAGTGTCTACATAGCGGATTTGTGGGTGCTATCGAAATATTAAAAAATAGTCAAAATTTAGAGCATATGTCAATACTAATATTATGTTTGCTTAAAATGATTAGAAGTTTTAGTTAATTATAACATTTAGTGACATAAAATTGCAAAGAAGCATATAAATGAATAAGATATAAAAAGACTTGTGAAGACAAATTATCATTAAGTTATAGTAACAACTGAAAATGATATCATTAATCATCTCAGCATTCTTTATCTTTATCTACATCACGATTTTAACATTTTTATTGCCATTGGAATGATCCACACATTGAATACAGAGCCCAACATCAACAACAACAATTGACACTAAGTTCCAACGAGCTACCTTTGTGCACACAACCTTCACCACTATAGAAAATTTTTCCACAGTGTCTGGCAAAGTGGCTCGGAGGCGGTTAGGAATTTTAACCGTCTCGGTTAATGCTTGGGGTTAACCGAGTCAGTTGCTTTTCATTAACCGAGACGGTTATCCTAACGCAACCACCTCCGTAAATACATTTACGAAGGCGGACAAATTATAAGGCTCGTCTCGGAATATACAGGCCCAAGCCAAGCCCATGTCTCTTCTCTTTCTGGGCTCATAACCAACTAGACTTAGGTTTTCACCACTCATTTCTCTCCCTCCTTCCCCAGTCCCTCCCTCCTGACGGCGCACTTCCCCCACTCCCCCCGAGCGGACCACCGTGCCCCCTCCCTTCCTCTCCCTCATAGCTGGCCACCGCGCCCACCCTTCCTTCTAGATCGAGCCGGCCGCCTCTCTCTCCGCCACTCCTCCCTCGCCGAAGCTCCTCCCCCTACAGATCTACTAGCTGGAAGGGGCCTCTTCAACGGCCACCGCGTCTAGATCTGGTGGAGGGCGCGGTCAACTAGCCGACCCTGACGGCGCAGAGGGCGCGAGCATCCAAGCCCTAGAGCGAGGGTGGGTGTCCAGCCTCGGCGATAAATCCAGCGCCCCCTCCCCTCCCCATCCCGGCGCCCCTTTTGGTGCGGCGCGGAGGTGGTGCGTTGGCGACGTGTGGTGGTGGAGAAGGCGGATCTAGTCGCTGTGGCGCTCCTCCCCTCATCTCCCATGGCGAAGCAGCATCAGCAGGTGGGCCAGGCGATGGTGGCTCCTGGCGGTGAGGATCCATGGCGTTCGAGCTCAATGGCGGCAGATCCATGCTGGTCGAGCGCCTTGGGGCAGATCCAGGCCGTCCAAGCTCCACGATGGTGGATCCATGGCGGCCGCGGTATCCAAGAAGCTACGAAGACACCGACATCGGTGGCGGCACGTCGAGTGTGGGGCGGCGACATCGGTGACATTGGGCTTGACGGGCCTAGCGATGGGCTCAACGAGCTCGTCGATGGGCTTTTTCTTTTTTCCGATTGATTAACCGAGGCGAGTAATTAACCGCCTTGGAAAAGGTCGTATTTACCGTGACCTTTTGTTCGAGGCGATTGGAAAAACTGTAATCAATTTTGCTCGTCTCGATAAAAATTGTTGTTATAGTGCTTGTAGCTAGCGGTAGTTGTAGTGAACCCATAGTTGTAGGTCCTCGACTTCTATTGCAAGCGGGTCATTGCTATTTTTAGTATTATGCTCAAGACTATAGGAAGACTCACAGCTTGGTGACTCCTGGCCCCAGCCGCCTAGTCTCCTCAACGAATACACAATGAAACACAATGAAGTTGTTATGCTATTTGAAGGATTTAAATATATGTTTTCTATAACCAATACTCATCATACTAAAATTTGCTCGGACTCTGAAGTCTTCCTGGGTCTGCTACTGCTCAAGATCCCTTGTTGCATTTAGATAATAAAAGCAAGTTGTTGCACAGCTAGCTTTGCCTGGCTTGCCCATTTGAAATCGGCTGGCTCTTTTGCTAGGCAAGCCTCACCTTGCCCATGGAGAGATGGGTATAAAAGGACAAATTACCACCGCTGGGCGACGTGGAGCGAAATCGGCTGGCTCTTTCTGGTGAGGAAAATCCAGAAAGCACAAGACCCAAAACCTTGCCCTAGCTAGGTGACATGTAGCACATAAAGAATCTAAACTTACTCTAAATCTCTGATCCTTTTATGCCCATATGAGATACAGTAGCGCAATATGGGTATAAAAGGACAAATTGAAATGCATGACGTGATCGTTAAATAAATCTCCGAGCCATATGCCCTCGGTGGAGAATGCAATAATAAGCGGTACATTCTGTGTGCATGAACATCAGGACATGTTTGCTATAGTTAATATATGGCTTCGACAGTTAAACCCTTTCATTTTCCAATTCCCTGGTATTATTCCAATAGAGCATGAATATACCCCTTCTTCAGGCAAAAAAAAGTATGGAAGCGTAGAAGAAGCAACTACTTCAAGGTAAGATAATCATTTACACAAGATGACCAGCTAAGTTTCCTCACCGTGGTCGAAGCGAATTGTGATATCTCGAAAGGATGCAATCCTATGTACGTTTGACTGAGTTTAAAAGGAATATTATTATTACTAGAATTTATGATTCCAACATCAGCAAATACAAATACTGTACGCGGTGAGCCACGGGTTGGAGTACCACGCACGTCACTGCACTGCAGCCTGCGCTGCAGGCAAATCAAGCCGCCTCGGCGACCGAGTGTGCTTGTTGCTCTCGAGTCGTGTCACGCCACGCGTGCTGCAGCTGCTCGCGAGCGAGAGCTATATAATGCGCGCCTTGCCATTCATTAGCCAACACGAAAACCAATTCTCAGAAGCTACGGCAAATAATTACTCCGAATCCAACCAGCTGGGCGGATAAGTTTCCCGGCCGCAGAGGTAGCTGACGGCCAGCGCGCGGCGGCGACGTCGTCGTCCATGTCGGTGGGCAGCAAGTCGCTGCCTGCGCGGCGCGGAAACGAGGGGGCATGAGAACGGCGACGGCGCCGTGGCGAGGGGAGGAGGGCGACTTGGCCACGGGCGGCGGCGGGAGCAAGTCGCTGCCGGCGAGGCGCGGCAACGAGGGACATGATGAGAACGCCGACGGCGCCGTGGCGAGGGCGGAGGGCGACATGGCCATGGGCGGTAGCGTCGGCGGCGGCGGTAGCAGGAGCAGGAAGCAGAAGTCGGCGCGGTACGGCCGCTGCTTCTCTGAGCTCAGCATCGGGCCGGGCCCGTTGAAGGACGTGGACGCCGGGAGGCTCAAGGGCCAGATCAAGAGGTGGGCGAAGGCCGTCGTGGCCTTTGCGCGCCAGATCAGCTTCGGCTCGCCGAGGTCCGTGCCCACGCCCCGCGGCGGCGGCGGCGACGACACGCCGCGATCGGCCCCGTTGCAGGCGTCCAGGTCCTCCAGCCGCCTCGGTGCCCGTCGTGCCAAAGAAGGAGCCTCCGACGACGTGAGAGCTTGATGATGCATGTACAAGAATTTCTTGGCCTGTGCGACCTGTACATACTACAGGACTACAGTAGGATTCGAGTCTGACTTATTCTTTCTTTTTTCTTTCCTTTTCTTAACAAACAAAACTGTTTCGTTATTGTCTAGATGCAGGCTACAACTGCACGCTACTATATATATGTAGCATGAGGGTTTGATTTATTCTTTCTTTTTTCCTCTTTTTTTCGAAAAAATGTTCACTCCTCTCCTTCCTAGATGAAACTCTAGACTCAAGCCTACCTCACTGTAGAACAAGAGTTTGATCTTTTCTTTTTTTTTTCTTTCACTTATGTTAAAAAATAATAATTTGATTTATTCTTGCCTAGATCCCTTCCTTGCTTTCCTGTTTCTTTATGTTGTTGATGATAATTTCAAATTTATCGGTTGTACTACTCATCCATTTGTGGCTCGTCGAGACACACTGAATAGTATTTCTTTCTGTTTTCTATTGGTACCTAAGAGACCAGTCCTCGTAAGCAATACAATAATTGTTATCATGTAATAATCTCGCACTTGGAGGATGTAAGTATTTTTTTTATTTGCGACAACCAAAATTTTTATTTGTTGGCAACCAAAAGTGACCAATAAACTCTGTCATTGTGTTTCGATCATCAAGACGATTAGAAAACATATTTGGATCATCTCATTTAAAGCTCAAATAAGGGAAACAACTTTCTATGGGGTGTGCTGGCGCAGGGGAGAAGCTAGCTAAAAAGTTACTAAGGCCAGTCTCAGTGGAGTTTTATGGAGGGCTTCATGCATATTTAATAGCGTGTCACATCAACAAATTGCAAGAAACGATTAGGAAAGAGAAGGAATTCGTTTCGTGGGCACGAAACGAGTGAGGTGGCGTTTCCAACACATATGAAACTCTCGTGAAACCTGCGTTGAGACGCTTGGGAGTTTCATCGCCGAGGAAGAAGCGGGACGCCGAGGTGCTCCCTGCCCGCGAAAGCGGGACGCCGGGTGCCCGGGCGCGGGAGGCGCTCCTCCGCCCGCGAGGCGTGAGCAGTCGCCGCCCGCGGGATGCGGCCCTCCGCAGCGAGCAGGTCGCCGCAGCGCGGGAGGCGTCTTCCTCCGCCGCCTCCACGCCGCCGCTGGATGCAGCCCCTCCCCGCACGCTGGAGGTGCCCCCTCCGCGGGCGAAGCAGCCGCCGCGGGAGGTCCCCCCCTCCGCCGGTCTTCTTCTCCTATGCGCGGGCGCGAGCAGGCCGCCTCATCGCCCGCGTGAGGGCCACGGGCAGGTTGTCCGCTTCGCCCGCGCCGCGCGCAATACGACCGCCGCCCCTTAGCGCCATGGTTCGCCACGCACGAAGCGCTAGCGAAGCGTCGGCCGCGCCGCGCTCTCCGCCCATGCGCGAGTAGGCCGCCTCCCTCGTCTTCGTTGCGTGCACGCCAGGGCTCCTCCACCGCCGAGCGCGAGCAGGCCTCTCACTTCACTGCCGGCGCCATGGCTCCACCTCCGAGTACGAGCTCTGTCACTGCGCGCCAGTGGGGAAGTCCGGACGGGGGAGCCAGAGGAGAATCTGGGCACAAGTGTTTAGGCATGGCTCTGCCTCGTGCTCATCCTGACGGACAGGAAGAAAGTCTGGTGGGACCCATGAAAAGATAAACAAATCCCATGAAACGTGTATTGAAACTGTGATTGAGAGAGACCGATTTCAATGTTAAGTTTTATTATTTTGAAAACCGGGAGATGAAACATAGCATTGAGACTGGCCTAAGATCTTCAACACTAACGCGATGGGGGAAGGGCATGGCGTGGCGAGGGACGAGGCACAATGGGGAAGGGGGTGCATGTGGTGGGGTGGAGTGGTCGGCCAAGCGTATGCGCAGTGACATTGCGACAACAACGGTGGGGAAAGGGGTGCATGGGGTGGGCGGAGTGGCTAGGCAGGCGGGTGCACGTGACGCGCGATAACCGATTCGAGTCAGAGTGGGAAAATTTTCGAAAATGGAAGAGACAGGTGAGCATGCCTGTTAGGCCTATCCGTTGCACAGGCCCTAGGAAGGCAGTGTCTAAACAAGACAGATGCAAGTGTCTAATCATTTGTATTTTTTTAAGGGACAGGCTTATTCCCGAGCATTCACTCTTAGAAGGAATATATTCTAGAACTTTTCCAAAGGATATGGACCTTATTGATCTCTACTATCTCTAAAAAACATATAAAATAAGATCACCCCATACTATTCGTCTTCGTCCTCTGAACCAAACACATAATAAATCATTATCAGGTACACTCTAAAAATCATCTATAAATTGATTTGGGTACTGGTAGTGCGCAAACGGCCTCTTGTATAATAATAAAAAATGAAAAAAGAGAGGAGAAAGCTAAAACCTACGATATATAAACGACTACATCTTAAATTCTTAATTAAGGTACTCCGATTTAAACTTTTAAATATTTTGAAGCTCGACATTGTCTCCAATTTTCCTAAAGAAGTACTGTAGCTCTTGCTTTTCAACTTCCTGGTTCTCCTTTTCCTCCTCCTCCTCCTCCGAGTTCTTCTTCTCCTCCTCCTCCTCCTCCTCCACCACCACCACCACCACCACTATAGTACTTCCTTAGCTCAAGCAGCCCTATCGCGGCGTTGAACATGTCCGCCCTAGAGATTATAATATTTCTTTCTCTGATCATGGGCTCAGCACACTCATCACCGCCACCATCGGCTTGCTTGTCCTCTGCGATCGTCGTCGTCTTGGACTTGATTGGTTCAGTATGCGTACCGCCGTCATCTGCTGCTGCTTGTTTCTGCTCATTGGGTTCATCGACGGCTGCTTGTTTCGGCTCCAGGTTGTCCTCGATCTCCTGGACCGGCGGTGCCTCGTCGGCGGCGGCGGCTTGTTCTGGCAGCAGGTCGTCGTTGTCGTATTGCAGCAGGACCAGGCCCAGGGAGCCATCAGGGTGACCACTCTCCACCGTGACGGGGACCTTCTTCTTCTCCTTTCCATCCTCCCCTTGGCGCAGCTCGTATCGATTGTGCAGCTTCCGAGACCGGAACCACCACAGCTCGACGCGCATGGCCACGCCCAGGCCGTTGTCGATGACGTACGGCTTCCATCCGGTGATGAAGCGGTAGCCGGCGTTCGACGTGAGGTACTTGCACGTGAGGTCGTAGCTCCGGCCGGCACGGTCGAAGGCGGTGACGAGCAGCCCGGCCTGCTTGTCCATGACGAACTGCATCTCCGTCTTGGTCAAGACGGCGGTGACCGGGGACTGCGACAGCGACTCGCGCTTGCACGAGAAGAGCAGGCGCGCCTGCTCGTGGTTCACGTCGCTCATCTCCAGAGACTTTCCGATCATGAACGACGGCTCCGTCGCGCCGAGTGCCTCGAGGCGCTCGCGCAGCACGCCGCTGATGCCTGGCATATCAGCAAAAGGAACCTGATGGCGTGGCTGCTCCCGCGACATGGTGGCGTCATTTGTGTGTTTCTTCCTCTTGGCTGCCGCTGCGGCCCTTACACGTGGAATCCGGCCGCCGTCCTGCATGGGCGTTGTTTTTTTGATTAAGGGTTTTTGCCACCATGGCCAACTGACTTGACTTGAATTTATAGTCGGAAAAAACAGGGTTTAAAGTTAATGATATTAGAGTTTGTACAGGTTACGATCGACAAAGGATGTCCTGGACTGCTGTCCGAACACAGAAGTCCCAAAATAGTCCTATCCCCTACGCCATGAACAATGTATGTGTCGTGGCCCAACTTCCGAGTCTGGAGCGGAGGCCCAGGCCCAGTAAAGCGAGAAACCGTCCGACCCTAAACAACTTGGCCCCACGGGGGCGGAGACCCCGAGCACCAGGGAAAGCAACGCAACCACCACCTCCGGACTCCCGGAGCCGTGTGGCGTGGTGGTCGTGGTCGTGGCATTGCTGGCCTGGCCTGGACGGCTGGGTGGACCGGGCTGGCAGGCAGGCAGGCAGGCAGGAAAAGGTACTAGTCGTATAGGTTGGCGCCCGCAGACGCGACGCGACGGAGGCGTGCCCCACTCGACAACCCAACCCCAGGCTTCCCTATTCCTTTCCCCTCCCCTTCCTTTCTCTTCTCTCTCTTTGGTGCGCCGTCCCGTGCCCTCTCCGCTAGTTCTCCTTCTCCCCAATTTCTTCCCCACCTTCTCGGTCGTCGCCTCCCCGAAACAGCAGGAGCCGCCTCCTCCCCGCCGGCCCCCATCCCCTCGGCCGCCATGAATCCCGAGTAGTAAGTTCCCCCTCCCTCCTCCCCCTCTCCAATCGTGCTGCCGCTTCCGATTCGGTCGGTGGCGGGCTCGTCGAATCTAGAGCGCGGCCGGGAAGGTCGGGGAACCCTCCGATCTCGCCGCCGACCGCCGATTCGGGCCCCGATCGTGGGTTTTTAGGAGGTCTCCCTTGCTGGTTTGCTCGGTAGTTGCTGCGCAGTCTAGTGCTTGGAGTCGTAGCTTTGTCGGTCCCCATTCCAGAAATAGCAGATGGTTGGATGCGCGGTCCCCGGTAGTCTATGAACGACCTAGATTTGTGTCTGTGCGCTCTTCCGGTCCGGTCGCGTTGCTCCCGCGTAGCCGTTTGCTCGGCCCTTTCGGTATCATTACTATTATTTTGTTTTTACTCTTTGCTTTTGTCGTGGATGTGTTCACCATGTTCGTTGTAGGGTGTGCCAGCTTGTGGGCATGAGCCGATATGATGCAGTAAGATGTAGATGTTTCTGCTATGGTTTTCTAAGGACATTCTCTTGTTATCGTGCAGCGACTACCTCTTCAAGCTGCTCCTCATCGGCGACTCGGGTGTCGGGAAGTCTTGCCTGCTGCTGAGGTTTGCGGTGAGGATTCTTTCTTGTCTTCCCTTTCACCATATATTATGAGGAAAAAAAGGTCTTCTGTTTTAGCTTGAATGCATTCGTCATGACAACACTGGAAGGAAAATGTCCATGTACCTAGGAAGTGTCTTTCTGTTTAGTTTTTATGCATCTCCTGCCAGGGTAGATGAAATGATTAATGGTGTTCTCCAGGGCATGGTGTTAGAATGGTGTCTGACTCTCACTCATGCCAAATAGCTTTTTGACAAGATATGGGCCTGGTTACCGTAACTTATTGTGATTGGCCCATTTGTGTACATTTGGCAATCCGGCTCCTGGTTGAATATATAGTTTACCTATATACAAATGTTGCTTTTGGTCCACTTATACAATATTGACCTGTCTAGGGTAGCTTTCTGGTCAACTTTGGAAAAAAAAAAAAAATAGTCGATGCATCTCCTACCAGGGTAGATGAAATGATGTTCTACAAGGCATGGCGTTAGAGTGTTGTCTGACTCACACTCATGCCAAATGACTTTTTGATAAGATATGGCCATGGTTACCATAACTTACTGTGATTGGCCCATTTGCATACATTTGGCAATCTGGTTCCTGGCTGAATATACTTTACCTATATACAAATGCTGCTTTTGGTCCACTTATCTCCAAATATTTGCCTAAGGGTAGCTTTCTGGTCACTTTGGAAAAAAGAGTCAAGATTCAAATTATTATCTCAATTACATTATTTCATCAAATTGAACTTTAAAGTAGAAAATTACAAAGCATGCAGAATCCAACAGGTGCTAATAGATTTTTCCTTAGAGTTGCTATCTTACATACTCTCAAATTTCAATATGTCCCATCATGAAATGGAGCCATAAGAGCATTCTGATACAGTACCACCATTTATGGAATGGTGTTTAAAAACAGTTGTATTCCTGATTTTCTGTTGGGCATCATCCCTCCTAATAGGTGCTTGTTATGTTCATCCGTTTTAATGTGAGAATCTTTCTTATCATTTACTTTACATACAGGATGATTCATATCTGGAGAGCTATATCAGTACTATTGGAGTTGATTTTGTAAGTTGGTTTCTCAATGAGATAAAACAAAGCTGATTCCCTCTGTAGTGTGCCAATGCTTGCATGCCTTGCTAGTTGTTACTCATGTATGGCCTTTTTCCCTCCCTGTCTACTAGAAAATCCGCACCGTTGAGCAAGATGGGAAGACAATAAAGCTGCAGATTGTAAGTAATCAACTGTAGTGAAGGTGTCATTTCATAATTGTTAGAATCTTTGACACTGATGCTTCTGCACATTCTTCTGATCTGATTTAGTGGGATACTGCTGGCCAAGAGCGCTTTAGGACCATCACAAGCAGCTACTACCGTGGAGCTCATGGCATTATTGTGAGCTTTCTTTTTCTTTTTTTCTTTTTTCTTTTTATTCATATCTTTTGTTTTCTCATCTTGGTTAATCTGTGTCTTGTTTAAACTTGTTGTATTCTGTAGGTCGTGTACGATGTAACTGACCAGGAGAGCTTTAACAATGTCAAGCAGTGGCTGAATGAAATTGACAGGTATGCCAGTGAAAATGTGAACAAGCTTTTGGTGGGGAACAAGTGCGACCTGGCTGAGAACAGAGTAGTTTCTTATGAGGCTGGCAAGGTAATATTTCTCAACATTAATTACCTTTACTGAACATGCTGCTTTCAACCTGGATGGTAGTTAAATTGGCTGCATGTTGCCTGTCATCACAGGCCCTTGCTGATGAGATCGGAATACCATTCCTTGAGACTAGTGCCAAGGATGCAACAAATGTGGAGAAGGCATTCATGACCATGGCAGGGGAGATAAAGAACAGGTAACAGCTTCTTTTTTTGTGGCAGCAGTTTCTCATTCCTTTTGGAGTCATCTAGTATAGTATGTCAACATATGGAAACCCTCTTTCATCGGGGGACTGAGTATAAACAAAGAACACTGGAACATAATATTGCATATATGATTCAATGTGAATAATAAGCCATGAATCCCATGGTCACTGTTGTTGCTATTGTTCATCTTCATATGGGAGCAACTAATAGATCTTCGTTCTCCTTTTTGTTGAATTTAGGATGGCAAGTCAACCAGCTGCAAGTGGTGCTAGTAGGCCTGCAACTGTGCAAATGCGGGGTCAGCCTGTTTCTCAGCAAAGCAGCTGCTGCTCTTGATCGTCTATCTAGATCACAGTAGTGTGATTGCGCAGCAAGCAAAACTTAAATTGGTTGCTCTATCCCTGTACATTAAGCCTATCACTATCCAAAAAAACTTATATTATCTGTCGGATATTGGAAGTATGTCTACTGACTGCAACGCTTAAGCAGATGATGTGGCCTATTTTAACTGCCTGTTCTTATTACAGTGTTCATGTGATGTTGGACGAAACCATTTCCATTTTAGCACTAGAGAGCTAATGATGTGGTAAGTGCTGGAGTTAGGAGGATATTATTTTGATGATGAATGATCGTTTATCTACCAGTCACAACTTATTTTACCCATAGCATATTTACCATTCCCCCACCCCAAAAAATGTATGATTTTCTTATTTAGATACTAAAAAACAAATTGCTGCAAGCGAATGTTGTGTCACAACCCACAAGCGCCATGCCGCTGAATGTTGGATTGTACTCGAAAGTCGAAACACCATGCCGGTGAATGTTGGATGTACTCCAAAGTCGTGACACCATGCCGGTGAATGTTGTCGACGATGGTTTTTTTAGACTCGCCGATAGACAATGACTGTTTTGCGCGTGCTGCTCAGAATCTACACGAGTACATCCAACATTCACAGGACAATTATTCAGCTCTCGATGGAATAGAATCGTGAAACATACGTAGTTCTAAAAAAAACTATGCACATCCATAATGCATCTATAGATATAGATTGTCAAAAAAATTACTGGCTTCGCAGACGAGTAACTGTATAACCAATCACTCATGTGAACCTATCATTTACAACATTATCTGACCAAGTTCCATACGAGCGGGTACAAACAGCCTCTCACTGGAATGCCTACCCACATGGTATCTCTGCAATGCACAAGTGCTCTCTCCCTTACCAAAGTCTGGGTGCCTCAGAGCTTCGATGCGATGTGACAAAAATCTGCACCGGTGATGTCACAGAATTAGAACATACAAGCATCAGCATCAACACTAGAGATGCCTCGTGAGTCGTGACAACTCATGCCCAAGGCTGCAAGTAGTTGCACGAAACCCTGCAGTCGTTGCAATGACTGATTACATACAGCAACTTGCCTGAAACAACTAAAAGTTGCCAGCAAATATGAGGGAATTTTATAAGATGGATGGCGAACATGGCTGCATCCATTTTTTCCCCCTCCACTGTCAGATGAAGCCACAGCAACTGCTGCCCCTTATTTCCTCCCACCATTGGATGTTACCTGTATCTCATGGTGGGTAAGTCGTAATTGCCTAGTGCGGTTACAGATTACATGACATGATATGCTGATAGGCAATAAGCTTTTAGATAATATATGGTAACTAATGTACAAACAAAACCTAGCAAATGTATATGCCTGCCCACATTCTATCTCTGCAACGCAAAACTGCTCTCCTGCCTGCCGCGACTTCAGGTGGGGTTTTCTTGTCTCAACGGAAAGCTTAGTGCTTCATTGATCCTACTGAAAACGAGTCGAAGTGGGACACACGCAACTGCTGGTCCGCCAGGTTTTGCAACTACAGGCTTCTGGTCTGCATTCTCTCTCCGGCTGCCGGCAAAAGATGATAGCCTCCGCATTTTTCTCGGCGAAGATGCTGGTTTCTTGGTATGGGGTCGCCAAGACTTGTCCAAATCATGTTCTGAGGCCTTTTTACGTCCACTGGATTTAGATTTAGATTTTGATCGTGATGCATGTGATCTTGCTTGGCGTGGTTCTGCAACTCTGCTCTTTAGTAAGGAGTCAAGACTGCCCATCACCGGGCGGTGCTCATCTCTACTTATTGTGGGACAACTATCTTCCAAAGCCTCGACGGTGACAGGGTATCCCACAATTGGTTTACCTGTCCATTTACTCATGAGGGAAACAATGGGCACATGATGACCCTTGTAGCTTCTTTGGACAGTCAGCTCAACATCATATAGTCTATAATCTGCGCGTGCTCTCTTGGTTGGACTCGATACAGGGCATTTTGGAGGTTTCAGATCAGGCCGCTGTCCAGGTGGTGGTAGTACTTGAAGTGGAACATAATTTGGGAATGATGGTGTGCCCCTCTCAGAGTTTGAATGGTTGCTTATAGTGTCAGAGGACTCGTCAGGCTCAGCAGTCGCATGTTGCGTATTATCCTCAAGTTGAGCAGGCCTAAAGACAGTATCTTCTGATTTTATAATCTCTTCATATTGCAGCAGCGAATTTTTATCCCTCTTGTGGGATTCTTTAGGTATCAAACTGACAGAAGTCATGCTTTTCTTCTTGGAATTTCTATTATGCCGAGTTGAAGGTGTGTCACCGATGCCACAGCCACTTTGATTATCCAGCTTTGGAATTTGATCCTTTATGTATGCACCAGATCCATAAGTACCCAAATGGCCTGGAAAAATTGAATGGAAAGATTAGGAAAAACACTCAATATGGTAGTTCAGAGTGATAAAAATCAGATCAGAGAGTTACAACTATTTGTATATAAAACTTGCATAAAAATATGATGACAAATGACTAAGAGCCTGTTTGGACAATGCAGTTTTTAGAAACTACGGTATCACAAAACTACAGTTTTATAAGCTAGAGACACAAAACCGTAGTTTAGAAAAAAGAGGCCATGAGTGCAGTTTTTAAAACTCCAAAAAGACTACAGTTTTGATAAAACTATGGTTTTAGATACTACAAGATTTGTTGCATCCAAACACCTAGTAGCTTTTAAAAACTAAAGTATTTTATAAAATCATAGTATTTCTCTAATACTTTAAAAATACTCTGCATCCAAACATGGCCTAAGACACTGCAGTCCATTGGAACCAATCATATTTGTATGCTAGAAACCTAAATGAACTCTGCTGCACAAGAAAACAAGAAATTTTGTCAATGAGGTGGCATTTGGATGCAATTTAGGAAAGGGATAGGGAAATAGATGGGTTAGATCCGTATCCTATTCCTCTGTTTGGAAATTTGGTATGGGATAAATCTATTTTGTGGGACCCATTGATTAATTGCTACACAAAAAAGCACGTTCATTATCTTCTACGGGCGGAGTACACTCGATGGTTCTCGGTCTCTCCCCTCTGAATGAAGCGACGCATTAGTGCCGCCGCTCGGCTTGCTGTTGCTCGCCTGCTCCAGCGTTGCCACCTGCCCCACCGCTCCTCTCCCAAGGCACTCGTCCGTAGTCGCTGGCGCAAGATGCAGCTCACACCGGGTGCGGATGAGATGCACAGCTGCCCTGCCATCGTTTTGTGCTGCCGGTAGCGAGCGGCCACGCTGCCAGCTCATCTCTTCTGCCATCGGAAGCAAGCGTTGAAAAAGAGAGGTAGGCTGCCAGTTCCCAGGGATGGACACAGTGTGATCAGGTTCACATCAGCAGTGTCGAAGGCAAACAACAGCTGCGAGCGACATTTCCCACCCAAACCCACCCTCCTCGTCATGACAGGATCAGCGGGATAAGAGGTTGTCATTTCCCTTTCGTAATGCTACAGTATATCCCTTTCCCACTCCCCAAACGTAGGTTAAGGTATAGGCCTCTCCTCATATCCCATTCCCACCACCTATTTCCATATATCCAAATGCCACCTGTGTGATTTGTCTAACACCACATGTCAACATGGCCTACTGACTTATCTAATTGGACACAGTTGAACACGACTTGAACGCTTAAGCAAACCTTATCTGCTGTTATAAAAGGTTACATCCACAAATACTATTCCTGTGTACATTCATGTAACTGACCTATGTAACTGTAAACATTAGATAAGTTTTGCTTAAAGTTCAAAGCATTTCTTCACCCAAAAAAATTATAGTACAACAAAAAGAGGAAATAAAAATGGCACTGATTTTTACCTTCCTCCAGCACATCACCCTCCAAAGTAAGGGCACCAAGAAATCCATCACAATCAGAGCAGTCATCATTGATAAATCTAGTCGCGCAAGGGTCAGCCTCCTTGAGAGTAACAGCATTTACAGAACCTTTATGATTGATGTGTGATGTATCTAATAACGTATCCAAACTTGAAATGCCTGAGCTGTAGGAACAGTTATTTACATCAGTTGCAAAAATAGGTTTTGCCCTACTTGATTCAAACAAATTGGGTATCTGGCCTCCTGGGTACTGACTAGAAGACTGGCCTGAAGGGTCCCAATGATAATAAGTTCCAGACACTTCTGAATCTTCACATAACATTGATAGAGGGCGATGCCTATCTTTCTTACTTGAACTATCATAGGATTGCCCGATGTTGGACCGTTTCTTTTTTATGGATGACTGAGAGTGCTTACCCTTTTTTATCCCATTGGCACTGGACAAATCATAGCCAAAGCTTGGTCCACTTTCAAGAAGAGGTACATCTGAAACCATGCCTGCACCAGACTTCTGCTTGGGAACATTCTTGGTTCCAATCTCCCTAAGATCCCTCATACGCTGGAATCCTTGAACAGTAACATCCTCATGATCTTTATGTCCCTTCCGCTTCTTCCTTTTTGACGATGCATACCTAGTGCTTGAAGAGGATAAATTTTGTGGCTGTTTATACAGTGTCAAGGCTTGAGGCGACTCTTGAGCTGAATTTTCTTCTATATCATACAGACTCCTTGGACCACGAGATTTTTTATTGAGCCCATTTATATTTATAGACTTTGCAGAACATATATTCTGGGATGCACACATATCATTGTCAGCATCCTCTTCAAGATCATCACAGTTATTTGGAAAACGGGACCTTTCAATTTCAAGGGCATGCATAATGGCATCCTCTCTGCGAACATATCTCCCTTCAGTATGTGTCCTCTTTTGCTGGCGAGCCAGAGCCTTGGCTTTTTCTATACATTCATCATATTCTCCACACCGAAATGACTTCACACGTTTAGATTTCTCAAGATTATACCAGTCACTGTGGCAAAGTCCAACACAGCAAGTAAGATAGACATTTTGAGACTTTGAGTGCAGGTCAATACTTTAATAAACTGATGATTTTCAGTGCTACAAACAGAAAATATCTGAAAATGCAATGGAGTGATAAGCATTAATTTATGCACTTGTTTGGGAAGTTAAAAGCAAATGTTGAAGCCAAAAACATGCATACAACTTCAAAAGATCAGCTCAACAGAATGAATAAAAATTTCAAATCCAACTTCATATAGAGTAACATTTTCTTAATATCAGCACGATATTTAAACTACACAAAGACTTACGTTTATGTTCATAGATAAAATATACACCAACAAAATAGATCAATCACTGTGCACGCAATTTTAAGCTATATGTCTTAAGTTTAAGAAATGCATGAATTTTTTGCCCCCCACCCCCCCAAGGCACACATAGAAAGGTAAGCTTATCCATATGACCTAAAGGATACTTATGTACTCTTTAGGTTCACACAGCAAGGGGTTGAGGGTTGAGATATACTCAGTTGATGCTGCCCCCACTATGGGTAACAAGAACAACATCTAGAGCTAAGGGTAAAAAAAATTAATCCAGAAAAACATACACAGCACCCTCCCTCCTTTCAAAGTTCCCATTCTACCTAAATCAAAAGTTCCACCCATAAAATTGTACCCTGCTGCAACCGGGTTTGAGAGATACACTCAGTTGATGCTGCCGCCACCATGGGTAACAATAACAACAACAACATCTAGAGCTAAGAGTAAACACCCCTCTAGCTAAGGGTAAAAAAATTATTCCAGCAAAACATACACAGAACCCTCCATTTCAAAGTTCCCATTCTATCTAAATCAAAAGGTCCACCCATAAAATTGTTCCCTGCCCGACTTGAGACTGAGCACAACTTGAGAGGGTGATCCAATGAACATTAGACCAAGGACAAATAGTAGCGGCAACATATCATCAGCAGCGGAATCAACGCATGAACAAGGAGCACAACAAAGTGATTACAGAGGGCAACAGGGGGAGTTGAGTGATTAGTAGGGCGAGGGTTTGTACGGACATGCTGCCGTCGGGGCGGCCGAGGAGCTTGATAGGCGTGCCGGCGGAGCGCGGCGGTATGACGATGTTGTCGGGAAGCTCGTCCATGCCGAGGATCCGACCCGGCCACCAGGATCCGTTGCGGCGGCGCACCCAGACGAGCGCTCCGACCTCGGCGTCCGGCCCCGTCACGCCGCCGGGCCACTCCTCCTCTCCCGCGCAGCTCCCCATCACCCTGTACGTCTGCAACCCTATCTCACCACCACCATCGCCTCCCCTCTCGCCTCCAACCCACCACCCCCCCCCCCCCCAACTAATCAAGTAAAAAAAACTCCTTTTCTAGTCCAAGAGATCAGGAAGATCCTTAGAAACCAAGGGAAGGCTTGTACGAGATGGCTCTGTGAGCCCGGGCGGCGGAGGCGGCGCCAGCTGCCTCGTGGAGGCGGTGGTTCTCGGTGCGTAGGTGGGGAGAAGAGGTGGAAGGAGCGGAGGGGGCAGGGTCCGGGGAAGGAGGAAGGGAGTGGGGGGTTAGTGGTGTGCGTTGGGCCGTTTTTTGTTGCTCGCGATGGATCAAATGGGCTCTAGGAGGAACCAAAGCCCATTTTCGATGACGGCATGTCACGGTACAAGAGTCTACCGTGGTTGTGTTTGAGGGTCTGTTTTGGTGGGAACGGGTAAACTCAGGATGATGGACCTAACTAAAGTTTAGCTAGTATAAATGTAATTTTCAAGAAAAGCTAAAATTTGCTAAAAGAATTTTTAGCTAAATTTTAGCTAGGGTGTCTAATAGACTCGCTAAATTTTAGCTGACTTTAGTTGAGTGGAAGATAAACTCAGCTAAAGTTTAGCTACTTTTTTAGTTGGAATATTTAGTAGCTAAATTTAACTGGCTAAAGTTTAGCTGGTGTATCCAAACAGACCTTTAGATAGACCCGTGTTTGGACAAAGGGTTGAGTAGAATTAGGTTGGCCCTCGACATATTCCCATCGGATTGGTGCAATCCACTCAATTCGAGGGGACGTCTATTGGCCAGCGTGGGCGTTGAGGAAGGTGTGGCGGGTGAATGCGAGCTCGGGGAGATGGCGGCCAGAGTAGGGCAGTACAGGGCAAGGAGCGACAGGGGCTACCTTGGGTCACCAGGGCTAGTCGGGGAGGCACTAACTATCAGGGCAAGGTGAAGAGGCGCGGGTGAGCTTGAGCTCCAGGCCATGGCGGGCGATCTCTATGGGGCCAATGCATCGCTGACACGTTGCAGGGTGATGGAATGGGGCAGCGCGGCTATGATGGGCAAGTTTGGACTTATGCACGAACGAGCAAAGGAAGAAGATAATGAAAAAAATAAAGAGGATGAAAAGTGGGTCCCACTTATGCCTACCGTTAATGATATCAAAATGTCACCCATCCTATCAACCCTTGCAACCAAACAAAAACTAGGTAACACACCTCCTTAACCAAACACTAGGTGGGTTCATCTCAACCCAAAAAACGATTAGATCCAACCTAACCCATTTGGTTCTCAAACCAAACACACACAGTACATGATCTAGTTTTACCTCATTCATTGCAAAATTAGACTTTTAACAGCTCTAAATACTAGGAAAAAGAATCTAGATCTAGGATTTTACCTTGATCAATCGTAGAACAGCTTCATTGATGTAGCTAGAGGTGTTTGGTTCAGCTCCACTTTGGTCCCATGCGTCTGGGGGCAAAATGAAAGTTAAAAAACACGTGTCTTTCTTCTTCCTCTCAATGCGTGCAGGAGGAGAGACGGGCATGTGGCCCCGTCAACAGAATGTTGTTGCGGCTCAAGCGGACCCGATTCCCACAAGCGAGGCTCCAGCGGGCCAGCACATAGGACAGGTAGGGCTCGCGGCCACGGCCACGACCAAGGAACCCACTAGTTGTTGTGCCTTTTTCCGTGCACAAAAAATGGGCCATTCAATGACCACTGTTGAACTAATAGCGATTGGTCCAACCATATTTGTTGCTACCACGTGGCACTAGCCATTGCCATTGCCATCGAACGAGTACATGCCATTTGGTCCCCCTGGACTATTTAGGAAGCTTCCGATCGGTATTTAATATTCACTCACAGCAACCTCAACCAACTAGCTAATCAGCAGCCCCTTATAAATTCGAGCATACGAGATAAAGATATCTGCTCTAAATTGGACATATGGTATCATGTACCTAAACCAATATAAATCTTATACCGTATGTTAACCTTCAGCTTCCATGTGCGTGATATGCTGATTTGTATTGCCAAAGCAAATAATTTTGACACCATGTATAGCCTGTTTTGAACATTACGACGTTGGATCAACAGTGGGATGATCTTGAGAGTGTTTCCTTGGCTTGACACGGATTAGAGGCAGCACAAGGTGGGGCCCGATCGTGTGTGCCTCTAATGCTTGATCTTTGATTTTTTTTTTTGCATATTTTTTCTGAACCATATCAGTTTTTTTTTTTCCACAAGGGCCTAAGCCGAATTTCATTACCAAGGCAACGAAATTACACAGTTCAAACGAGTTCAGCGTTTACATCACCGACCAGTAACCAACCGACACCGAACCAACAAAACCCGGATCGCAAAGGGATCTACAGCCAAAGGTCGGAGCCAATCACACGCCCAAAAGCAACTACCATCAAAACTATCAACTACTCACATCACTTGCAACAAAGCTATGTAGACTTCCCAAGGACCTGCTCCATCACGCACCAGAGCAGCAGCTTCACTATCCAACAAACGCCACCATCTGACGATTCTCCTGGCTTTGCTTCTCTGCATCTTTTTTGTGGAAGAACAGCGCTGCCGCCTTCACCGCTTCTGCGCCTTGTATGATTTGGGCTTCCATATCTTCCTTGAAGAGGCCTGCCCAGTAGATCAATAGGGAACAGATGAAACAAACAATCTCAGTAGGAGATTTGATTCTTTTTTGTTCAAAGCAAAGAGTGTTTCTTGTTTTCTAAATGGCCCAAACAAATCGCCGCCAAAAACCAGCTGCATACATTTTCTCCCCTCCAGGAAGACTATTTTTAATCCATATCCAGTATTGATTAAAATTGCCAGTCTGCTGATTAACCCCAAACGCAAAAAGCCATAAGGCTCCAAATATACTTTGCCGTTACACATTCGAAAAAAACTGAACCATATCAGTTGGAAACAAAATACCACTAAATTGATTATTCTATCACTATTTACGCTGGGAATATACTCATCATTGTTTCCAATTCAATATATATTAGAATCACTCTAGAATCAACTTTTACTTGCTTCCCAACTAGACGTTTTTTAATTGAAAAGGCACTATATCAGAGTCAAAGAACAGGGATAGAGAATATAGGAGCAGAGCTTTAACCAAACAGTCCCTAAACACGAATGCACCAAAATTAAAATTAGACATGGCCCGAGGTCATGTAACGGAGTCACAGGCCCAGCCCAGCGACACATACTTTACCTAGCGTGCATCTCCCTGTCCAGCGTATCACTGCCACGCGCGACACGCCGCAATAGCGTCCTCCCTCCCGTTGTTTCCCCAACTCTCCTTGCCCGTCTAGAGAGAACAGCCGACGCTGAGCTTCTTCTCCGGCAATAGCGGCCGGCGCTGGGCTTCTTCTCCAGAAAAAGCGGCCGGCGCTGGGCGCTTCTCCGCTGAAAGCGACTGGGTGGGCGAGCCCCTTCTCCAGCAAACAGCGGCCAGCGGCGATCCCCATCTACAGGCTACAACAAATAACACGACCGGCGGTGAGCCTTTTCTCCGGAAATTAAGATCAATCATCTAAATCCCCGCTGCTATCCTTCTTTTCTTGTCTGCTGCTTTGTCAAAAAGCAACCCCAGGGGCATCCCTGCAGTTCGCCGTTCCTTGCTTCAAGTTGGTGGCCATGGTGATCTGCAGCCCCCTTCTTTGTTTAACATCTCATCTTGCTTTTCTCTCCCCTCATCCATCCATACCGTCAAATCATGTAGGAAAGTGAAAACAATTAAACAATAGAGATGAATTGCTGAATTAGATTGTTACATAAGTTATATGCTATAAACTATCTAAATTCCTATTGGTCGATCATATTGAACTTACTGCTGCTTTTTGTTATTTTATAAATGGTTATTAGTATCCTCCATCCTCTAATCCCTACAAATAAAAAGAACAAGGAGGAGAGATTTCCTTCGTGCGGTCAAAAAACATAGTAACAATCGTTCTGCCTCTTCATGCGGTCGTTCTGCCTCTCCTGCCAATCACCGTATCAATCAATTATAGGAAAGAACCAATCTCCTGCCAATCACCGTATCAATCAATTATAGGAAAGAACCAATCTCCTGCCAATCACCGTATCAATCAATTATAGGGAAGAACAACCAATCACGTATCACCGTATTGCTTCCCTTCGCGGCGTCAATCACGGGTACAGCCGGCGCTCCTTCCTTCCCAAGGCCCAGTGCTTCTTCCTTCTCCCACGCGCGGCGCTCGATCCCTCTCCTCCTCCCTGCCCCTGGTCCCAATGCGCCGCCCATCCATCGTCTCCCCCGACCCTATCCTGTCCCGCACCGATGCCTGGGATAGGTGAAAGGCAGTGATGCACGCAGCGCAGTACTTCGGCCGGCGGCGATGCACGCGGCGCCCTCCCTCCCGACTGGCGGCGCTCCGCACCAACCCTCCGCCGCCACGACCTCCCCGTCCCCGTCTCACCGCTCCATCAGGCTCTTCCACGCCACTGCGCACACCAAGGCCCCGACCTCGCCCTTCCTGCCTCTCTGCTCCGCCAGGCACCCAGGCCCGAGCCCCGCCGCACGTGGGACGGGCGAGGTGGAGCTGTGGAGGCTGGTCTGGAGAAGGACGTCGACATTCCCAATCGCTTGGCCACTGTCGACACTGCCGGTCCCGGTCACGGGCCCCTGCGAGGCCTGGCCCCGGCTTGCTGCCCGGCCACCAAGGGCGTTGGCCTCGCAAGCCAATCGCCGCCGGCCCCGGCTGCTGTGCAAGTGCTCTATCTCTCTCTCTCTCCTTCGCTTGCTAGATCGGCTGCCTCCATATTTGTTTGTCCTTCCGTTGGATCCGGTGCCACCATTGCTGAATCCATGTTCGTCCTCACGTCAGCATCACCTCGGCACAACCGATCACCTGCACTTGATCCAACCACGTCCTTGGAACAGAAGTGAGTGCAGTTCGATTGCTCCTGCGCTCTTGTTCATCCACTTGAGGTATGCCATATGAGCTTCTACTATGCAGATTTGTAACTGCTGAGCATGTCGTTGTTGCAGGTTTGGATGGTGATCATATGATATTAGATGTGTAGGTTAGTGGCTTATCCGATCTGAAAATTCCAACCTTGCATTCTCAATGTTTCATGCTAAATGGCAAGAGTGATTTACAGCCCTTTTCTACGTATATGAATTATAGAACCAGACTCAAATGTGCTCAATCTATACATGCTAACTATTGAACCTACAATGACATCCCCTTCCTTGTATATGCTTATTGGTAGACCATTTGTTTATCACCCAAAAAAATGATTGATTCTTATGCACTGACTAACTGCTGGTGTGTGGGTGCTTTGCTGTAGGTCAGCACAGTCATCAGCATATGCTATGGTGGTGAGCTCGTTTGTAATGTGTGAGGGGGATGGCAGCAGGACTGGACTGACAGAGTTGGAAGCATGTGGAGCGAGCAGACTAAGGTATATAGTTTAGCATGTAGAATTCCCAAATTCTTACAGTTATTACAGTTACTATATTTATGTGCCAGAGAGCTATAGAAGGAAGGGCATTTGCAGCTTTATAATTACTCTGGTGAGGTAGTAGCAAGAGTTCCCAATAAGCTTTAATCTGCTTACTACAGCTATAGGACTCAAAGATTAAAGCTTATATGAATCAGATTCGAAGCCATAGGATGGTTAAATAGCTGCGAATTTCAGCTATTCCTATTTCTTTGAGTTTGATACATGGAAATGTGGTATGTGTTCCCCTGTGGCTTTGTGGGGTTTGGTTTGACTGTGTTTTGAGCCTCCTGTCCCAATGGTAACATTTTTGTAAAAAAATGATGACCTAACTGATTTAAGGTTGCAGATTGTTGGCTTTGATGTTTGCTCCGTGGTTGTTAGCTCCCATAGCCATGCAAGGACAAATAGAGAGGTAGAGTTGTTGGAACTTCCTGGTCACTTATCTTTCACTCTATTTAAATATATAGTGATCACTATGCTTAATTAAACATTTAAACTTGCTAGGAGTGTAGTGTATTAATACCACATTTTTAGTATATTCACACTACCATGTAGTCTGAACACATATCTTGTGTTTTTGCAGATTGCTTAGTGATAATAGGAAAGATCTACTTGTTGACTGAAGTATACCACCTTCGAATGGGTAAGCTCTCACTGATGGACATGCAAACTTTTCTCACAGGCTTATTGTTCTAATAGTCTTAGTGATAATAGGCTTCAACATTTTACATGGATATCATTTCATTGGTTGGTAGCACCAAGGATTAGTAAGGATATATTGGAAATTTTTCTGATGATATATTTTCAGGTTAATGCTTACAGCTATATCTAACAGTGCAGTTCTTATTATAGTTGCTGGCTTGCTACCAAATAAAAAAGCATTAGTTTTTATTGTTTTTTTGTCAACAATGGACAAGGATTAGCTTTAGTATTCTTCCTATGTGAACAAAGGAAATCCAAAGTGTAATTCTTTTATAGAAGCATATATGAAGTTTATTTCGGAAATATTTCCTACCAGCCAGTAAAATTATTAAATTGGTCTATATTATATAACACTATAATTGATGTGTGTACCCTGCAAGGAGATGGCCTGCTCCCTAGCACGTCATACTTCAGCATTTTAGCCATCCTGTTTGACCTGTTCAATATTCTGTTGCAGTTCCTTTCCAGTAGGTCATGATAAATTAGTGAATTACCTAATTAGACAACTGGCTCTGCTCTATATATTGCAATGATGTTTATTTCAGTTCTGTTACTGAATTCCGCTCTATATATCGTAATGATGTTTATTTCAGTTCTATTACTGAATTCCTATGGTGTTTATTTCAGATTTATGTATGTTACTAAAATGGTTATCCTTCTATACTAAAGATAAATTACCCCTGGTCCTTCAGTCAAGTTTAGGTACAAAAAAAAAAAAAAAAAAAACTAATGTTACATTTTTTTCTTTCTTTTAATTTTGCAAGCTGGGAGCTAATTGCTAGATGGATTTTCTTCCTGTTTATTGAATTGAAGGTATGGATCTATAGGCTATAAGAAAAATTTTACGATAATAGAACCAACTCTTGATTTCAATTATATGTTAACTGGTATTAGTTACTTGGCCTGGTTTAGAATTGTAATATGGGAATCATCTGCAAACTGTTCTTGTCAACATTTTTTTTCCTTAATGCAGGGCCAACAGTTGATATACATGCAATGTCTATGTGCCAACTTGAATATTTGAACCGACCATGGCTTGTCGATCATTTGAGATTCAGCTAGCTGGGATAGCAAGACCAAGTTCCGCTACCTCTGTTTTTTCTGTCACTGGTAAAAGGAGTTGCAACTTGTGTGTTCTAATGTTTCTATGGTTCTTTAGGTTTCTCAGAATTTTATTGAAGTAGATGAAATTATGTGTTATCCACATTTCTCTCCATGATTATGTTGTAGAAAAATATCAGAAAAAAAGTCAATTATGAGGTTGCACGAGGGATTGCAACACTTGCACAAACATGAACTGTGTTACAAAAAAAGGGCAATGCTCACAAATGTTATCTTTAAGCTGTTGATGCACTGCTCACAAATGTTATCATTAAGCTGTTGATGCACATGTGTTTTGGTCACAGCATGCTAGATCTCCATTTTACCTTTTTAAATATGAATTTTGATTTTTGAGTCTAGCGATTTACCAACCAAAATGCTCTTTAATCAATCACCATATATCTCTTGAGGGAATAAACAAGACAAGGGCAGCGGAAGAAAAGTGTTTATTTAACTGCAGAATTCTTTGCCCAGTTTAATGTGACCTTATGGCTTCACCATCACTTAATTTAGGAGTACTAGCCTAAAAATTTTTAATCTGAGAGCTTTGTAGGAGATTTTGTGGCTGAAAAATAAGCACGTTCGGTGACCTGCTCAAGCTCAACCTCCAGACCTTCGCCAAGGTCCCTCTTAAATCCCACAATGTAGACGAGATCAGGAAGGTATTTTCGATACAGCTTCATGGTTTGATTTAATTGATATTGATGAACTATTGTTGGACTTGTTAGGTTCTTAGGATGCACTCGGTCTGTGCTGACACATTTTTTCTTTAAAGTATTGTTATCCTATCGTGCAATCTATGTATTTTTACTAATAAAAATTATTGTCCCGTAGCAACGCACGGGCACACTACCTGATACAACTAAAAAGACTCAAGTGTCATGGTAATCGCCCCGCTCTAATGTCCCTACGACGCTAATCCGCCCGCACAGCTCACGGAACCGTCGCACGCCCCCGCCCAGCTCGCCTCCGTGGAACCGTCGCTCCCCGCACAGCCGTAATCCGCAGCTCGACTCGCGGAACCGTCGCCCCACACAAGACCCAGGCTCGTGGACGATCCTTGTCCCCGCTCCCGAGGTCATCGTCGCCGTTCACGACCCAAAAACCTCGCTGCGCCATCGCCTCGCCATCGTCACCAGCCTCTTGAGCTTCCCCGCGCCCGAGGTCGTCCACGACGCCGGTGAAGCAGCAAGTCCACACTCCGGCGGCCGCTTGCCCCAGCGGCCGCTTTCCCTTGCTCAGCCCCTTACGCCTTGCTCCTTCACTCCGGCTGCCGTGCGCCCCAACTGTCCACGGCGAGGGGGTACGCAGGCGACAAAGCGGTTCAGAAAAACAAAGGAAGCTGCTTGCAGGCCAGTGTCTTTTGGTAAGAAATCTTCTATCGTCATTTCATTTGGAGCCACTTCTTCTCTTATGATTTCATTTGGAGCCACTGAGATCATGATGTTCAATGGGGTCATCTAGCAGTAGCATTCTTTTATGCAGGTTCTCCTCTTCTCCACCTCCTGTACAGCATTGGCATTATGTACTTTCATTGTGCATTGTCTCGTAGTTCCAAACTCTATTTGGTTTAGGCTGTATTCCTAAAGATCAGACTCATTCATGTAGGAAAGCCGTCTTAGTTCAACAAGTGCTTACCTGTTTCTGAATCTACTATGCACTAGCACTATGCACTGGCAGATAAGTTTGATGAGGTTCAGGTGCTTAGGAATATCCAGTAATTGAACTTCAGCCAAGCACTGCTTAAATTCAGACCTGAAAATGGTGTCAATTCTCTTTCTGAAATGGTGTTATTTCTGTAATTCCAATACAATACCATTTACTCCTGAAATTGGTGTTATACATGTTGCTCAATAAAAACTGAAAGTGGTGTTGTTTTATTTAATAAAATCTGAAAATGGTGGTGTTGCTCATTAAAGCTCAATATAAATGAGAAGTAGACTTTCTTATGTATTTAGTTTTAAAGGGATTCTCATGAACACATGTCCCATTTGTTGATTTTGGCAACCCTTATGGGCTGTTGGAAACTTGGGGAAGTCTGCAGAATCTATATTGTCACGTAGCTTTTACAGCTGCAACTTAGTTCTAGATACTTTGATAATGATCTTTGGGCTGCTGCCTTACTGAAACTCAGGATCTGCCGTTGGAGCAGGTGCACTGAAAAGCAAGGGAGGGGTCATAATCTGCCGTCATTGACGGTGTTGCCACTCCCAGGTTAGCTGAACCATCCATACACTTTTTGTCAACTTTACTTTTTTGCTGCTGCAGTAAACAAATAGGAGTTGTTTAAATTTTGCAGCATATGAACAGCAGTCATGTCTGGGCTCTGGCCAATACATGATGCTGGCTTCAGTTCTTAGGCGTGGATTTGCCCAAATTTGCAGTATATATTTCAGTTTAAGTTCTTAATCCTATATGGGACAGAAGTGTGGATGGCCATAGTCGTTACTGCCATTCTATAAAAATCCTAGGGAAGAAAAACATTTGGACAGCTTGAGAGTAGTTTATGCAACATTTAAAATGAAATTTTCAATTGGAAAAACATTTGTATGGCTTGCTGACAGATGATAGCAATTTTACCTTTTCCATTATCACTCATACAGAGTTGTCTTAAAATGAATAGCTCGTAATGGGAATTTTTTCAGAAAAAAGGGGGACTCATATCTAGAAGTACATATCAGAAACCATAGTATACAGCATAAATTCAGTACAAAATAAGATACAGTATCTATATTTATACCCTGTAGCAAGGTACCTTTTCGATTAAGAAAATGCAGCACTGGCCTCTCTTGCAAATATCACCTCGTTGATGGAGTAGAGAATGATCTATACAACAATGATGAAAGCAGGTTCATTTAGCCAACCTATGTACACTAAGCCTATAGTTGTTTCAGCATCTGAATCTTAATTTGATACTACGTACATAGCAAATTTAGAACTCTTTTTGGTCTAAGTGAAACTTGGAAATAGTTGAGCCCTGAATTACTATCAATCCTTTGCAAACAACTATAACCCAGAACCTCCAGCAACCACAACAAATAGTAGAGGCTGAAGAATAAATTGAGATATGCCCTTTAGCAAGGAAGTATATATATCTTTCTTTTCTTCTTTGAATTGTTATACTGCTTTCTCCTATAATAAAATGGCAGAACATCTGATAAATTTGGTAAAAACAAAGCTGGGAATTCATTCATGCTATTTCAATTTAGACCCATATATACAGTCAGATTCTCCTTAAATTGCTGTCAAACTATTGTGCTTCATATTAGACTTGTTAAATTGTGCTTCATATTAAACCCTAAACCTTATGACCTATGACTTGTTGACATGTTGTCGATTAGATGTACAGATTATGTACAATTTGAAACCTGATAATTATCTTATTTCTAATATATCTTTTTTTATGTTAATATTTAGCTTTTACGTATAAAAAATTGTTAACGAATGAGTATACCCATAGCAACGCACGGGCACTTAGCTAGTTAAAATATACTCCCTCCGTTGTCAGTGTTTTTTTTTTACAATAGCATATCCGCATAGATAAATCCGGTGTCGGTGTTTTTTACAATAGCATATCCGCATGTCCGATACTTTAGGTGGCGTTTGGATAGTGGGATATGCTTGGTGGGACAGGGAAATGGAAGGTGAAGGAAATGATTTCTTGCGTTTGGTTTGCAGGATAGGGAAACACAAACTCTCTTAGGTGACCAGTCACGCTACGTCATCAGGGCGCAATGTCCCTTCGTGACCGACCCCACTCTTATTCTCCATCTTAGATGGGCTTAGAAAGGGGGTCGGGTGAGGCAAGCAAGGAGAGATGGCGGCAACGCAGAGGTGGCGGTGACGCCGCCGGAGTGGGCAATGGAAGCGGCAGCTGGGCAGGGTTACAGGGGACCATGGCCATGGCGGCGGCGGGAGGAGGGGAATAAGGAGGTCGCCACGGGTGTGGTAGGGTCTAGACGGAGCTCCGAGGCCGTGGCCATGGCCACGAAGCTCCCATAGTGGTAGTAGTAAGAGTGGCCCCCTAGTTGCCTCGTTGTGAACTTAAAGTGGGAGAACTATCAGAAGGATATTTAGTTGATATGCTAATTGCTTTCTATGTATGCCAATGGGGAAAAGGTATCGTGAATTTCTTAAAAATAAGAGGTGTAGATTACAATTATGTGGAGATGTCAATATGTTATATTAGCATATGTGCTCCAAGTTTCATGTATCTTAGAAATGTGGTGATGCTAAGCAACTGACTATCCAAATCAGTTTCTGAACATTATTGGGGTGAAGTTCTTTGATTTGGTAATCTGGTCTTCTCGAGTGTTTTAATATTCTATTTTCAATGTTCAGATGGATTGTTTTGAATTTCCCGAAAGCACACTTTTTCTAAGATTAATGTTTATCACTTCCTATTTTAGATGTTCCCCTTCTTTTCTATCTAATTGTGGAAATGTTCATCTCACTGCTATTTTGAACTTTATCAGTGATTAGTATAATCTCGAGAAGTCTAAGCGTGTGAAGCCATTTTGGTGTGGATAATCTGAGGAATGTATAGAAAATGCCAAGGTTGGAGCTAGTGTTCAAAAGACGACATATACAATGAAGAGAAATATGCTTATGGAGAGAAGGCCATTCTTCATGCCCTTGAAATTGAGAAATCCTGTTTACCACTCAAAGGTAACAATCTCAAAGAGCGCATTTTGTATTCCAGATTTAGCAGCCAGCTCATTTACTTGAGTATGTAGCATTGTGTTCTTTCTTTTAATCTCGTATTTCAATGTAAATTTTATATGTATTACCCTCTAAACTTCCATAAGAAGCATAGACCAAATATTTAACTGTTCTTTTTTTTCAGGGCATTTTAGTACTTGTGGATCTTCTGTATCCATAAAGGATCAGATCTCAAAACCCACTAGTCAAACTACTGAATGTAATAAACAGGGCATATCTTATATCTGAGATCATAGATCCAAGATGGAAATCATTCACTTTGTCACCCCTATTGGTCCTTTATCTGAAGAAAATCACAAGAGCGACGAGAATTTGTGGCCATTGGAATGCCACGCACGAGACAATGATGCTGTTGGGTTGGATGCAAGAGAGGAAGATGTTGTCTGTGAGCCCACTGACCTTGAGAATAATATGCAAGTTTATGATGTCGAGTTGACTGTTCTAGGAAACTACACAGGTCATGGCTTGCCCCTTGATTTCCTTGAGAGTAAAACGACCGGTGAACCCATTAAGGGCTACCCTGTTGTTGTGGATGTTCTAGAGGATTGTTCTTCAGCGAGTATTCATGACCACCACCCAGTGGTTAGGAGAATTGGGAAGAAGAGGCTGAGACGCGGACATGATGGAAGATGGATGAAGAGGACCCCACTACGTTTTCCCACTGTGTCCACCACTGTGCGTGCCATGTCCACTGTGCAGACAAAAGAGAACTCAATCAAGGACCTGGTACTTGAGGAATGCTCCCTGCTATTGAGTCTAGCTGCGAAAGCCTCCATGCTTCATACATGAAGGCCCCTAGGAGCCACAGTTGAGCCAGCAGTATGGGAGTATCATGTGAGAATGACTGACCATTTTTTCTGGTTCCTGTGGCTCACCTTTGCCCCTTACACCTGAGGCGAGGTCGACCAGGAGCATCAACGGCTGCAGTGCTGCACTTCTTTGTACTTATGTTCTGCGTCCCCTCCTGTGTGTTCGGTTTAGTTCAGTTGTGAGGATAAGTTGGGGGTATTTATGGTTGGAAGAACAAGGAAGATCGAAGTTTATTTTAATCTCAGCTGGGTTGCAGGATGCACAGCTGTTTCGATCTTTTCTGTTAGGGATGTACAGTGTTGTTGACTTCGGCGAGCTCCACATAACTTAGAGCTGATTTAAGAGATCACTCATATAATGAGTTCTTAGTGTAGTTTTGTGTGTCTCCCCTACAGTATCAGAGCAATTCCAAGAGATTCTAAATCCCTCCTAATTGTTAGTAATAGAGATTTTGATAGAAAAACGTCTTCCAACTTTAAGCGATTATTTAAATATAATCATCCTCTATTCTGAATTTCTTTCTTGCTAGTCAAAGATAGATAGCAAGAATGACTCTCTAGACTGCATGCAAGACTAGAAAAGCTGGAGTCAAATGATATAGAATATGATTTTTATGCAAATGACTCATAAAGAGTGAGTTATAGAACTGCTTGTTTGTTATATGCCTGGATTTGTATTCAAAGTACTTGTAATATCTCTTGTGTTTGAAGGATTTTTAAAATATATATTTATATTTTAGAAAAAACTGTGGTTAGAGATACATATCAAGTATTAGAAGCATACTCTGCTTGTTGATGCAGGAATTATGAATGAAATTAGATTACATAGTAACTATTTGAGAAATAAACTAATATAAATTAATGCTAGTTAATTGTGTAGCACGTTGACGTGAACAACAAAATGCTTGTGTGTCTTTTAATGTGGACATTACAATTACATGTGAGTTTTAATTGCATGTGATGGAGTTTAGAAGCATTGTTGAGTTTGATAGCTTGCATGTTGAGTTACTAGTGGGTATAGGATTATTAGAGATATAAATATAGATAGATTTGTGACACGATGGAATACAAGATTTCTTACTTCATGAGTCTTGAAATTCAAGGTATCTAAGCATTTAAAAATTTGACCCAAATTATAACAGATTCTATTAACACTCCAACTTGGTTTAAAAAGACAACATTCATGCATGTGATGTTCTTTTTATTATTTTTTGTTTCCCTTATGTATTTTGTGGTGATATTAACGTAGTATATATGCACTGTATTTTGTTATGTTACTATTTCTTTAATTTAGAACATTTGTCTTTAGAATGACCTAAAATACCTTATCCGCTCAATAAAAAATGTTCTATATTTATGAGAAAAATGTTATTTAACAAAAAAAATTTAAATATATCTAAGTGGGATCTCGTTTCGAGTATTTATAGTAAGAACCACAATGGGTGCAATTAAAATTTAATTTTAAACATCGATTAAGGAACTTTTTAAACTTTCAAACGCTTTTGCATATGGATAATGTCACCAAAAGTATTTCACCTGCATGCACTTGCTCTATACTCGCCCGTTAGCTACACTCGCTTTTCTTACGCAGCACATATGCAATCTTTCGGCCCACTATAACAAACAATGCACAATTATTTTGTGGTCAATTCTCAAAAATAAAAAATTAAAAATTTGTGGTTGGCACCTATTCCATGGTCGGCACATATTACTCCCCACTTGAGTTGCTCTATACAATTCATGAAACTATTCCATGGTGAATATGTGTGGAACTAAAAGTGTTTAACTTAAAAAGGTAAACCTTGCTTGAGCTATTATTATTAGTATTATATTATATATTATTACTAGCAAACATGTTCGTGCGTTGCAATAGGATTTAAATAATTAGGAGTAAGAGTTTGTGCAACTTGTAAATTATGTATTTCTTTTATAAAAAGTGTGTTATTTGTTGCACATTGCAGTAACTCCAATATGAGTAGTAAATATAATCTTCGCCGTAGAAAAATAAAAATTAAATCAACATATAGATTCAAATTGGTCTCAGCATTGACCGAGAAAGCTGCGAACCAAAGCCAAGAAACACCGTTAAGGAGTCTTGGGTCGCAGGGAGCCACTCCGGTTCCATCAGATCCAACTCCCCAACGGCAAAGACTGCCAGTTTCGTGGGCCTGGGCCCATTAGTGGACTGGCCCATCCACAGTGGAGCGAGCATCCTAGTTCCTTCCTCTTCCGTTTCCGACTCACACCTCACCTCCTGCGGCGACGCACGCAGCCGCAGCCGCAACCGCCGCCGTGCGCCCGCCCATCTCCAATCTTCCACCGCGCCGCCGCAGAGGTCTCGTCCTCGCCTTCCCCGTGGGAAGCCAAAGTACAGCCAGCAGCGTCGCCACCAGCATCGATCATGGCCGGTACGAACCTAATCCTGTAGCCCCTTTCTTCCTCCGCTTTGCTCTTGCTGCTAACCGCGTCTTTGCTTGTGTATGGTTGCGATGGGCGGCGCGGGAAGACTACGAGCAGGAGCAGGAGATGGAGGTGGAAGCGCTGCAGGCCATCCTCATGGACGACATCAAGGGTTTTACTCCTTCCTCCAAGCTTTTTGTTTTGGGGACTCGCGCTGTGGATTCCAATTTCTTGTCCAAATTTGATGGTTGTTATGTTGTGTGTTGGTGCTGATGTAGAGATCAACCCAAGTGAGAGTGGGATTGCCACCACTGCCCGGTGCTTCCAGATCCTACTCTCTCCTCAGGTAACTCCTAACCGAGTGCAGCGCGTGAGTGTGTGATATGGCTGCACTTTGGTAGAACTCCATGTGTTCCTGTGACGAATGTAGCAAGGTTGAGAGCTGTGCATTTAAGCTTTAGGGAGTTCGGAGAGAGTTGAATTAGGCTCTTTTGATGTTTAATTTTCCAAATATGCTACTGATTTCCTTGCCAAAAAAAAAAGGTTGAGAGCTGTACATTTAAGCTTTAGGGAGTTGGGAGAGGGTTGAATTAGGCTCTTTTTTTATGTTTATTTTCCAAATATGCTAACAAATGTAGCGAGGTTGAGAGCTGTGCATTGCTTTAAGGAGTTCGGAGAGAGTTGAATTAGGCTCTTTTGTTGTTTATTTTTCAAATTCCAAATATGCTACTGATTTCCTCGCTAACAAAAACAAGGTTGAGAGCTGTGCATTTAAGCTTTAGGGAGTTGGGAGAGAGTTGAATTACAATATTTTTTATGTTTATTTTCCGAATATGCTACTGATTTCGTCGCCAAAAAAAAAAACAAACACTGATTTCCTGTTTACTACTGGCAGGATGATGATTTTGACGAGTCAGCTTATGTCCCAGGTAAAACTAAATTTGTAGATGTGCACATATATGATCATGATTATCATGTTCTAGAACATCATGCATCTACCAGATTGCTGTCTGTCTTTAATTTGCAGTTCAACTGGCCCTGATTTTTGCGCATACTGAGAAGTATCCTGATGAACCTCCGCTACTGAATGTCAAAAGGTTATCCCATTAAATTCTTGTCTTGGTTTCAGTTCACCTGGCCCTGATTTGAATATCAACGGATGTGTTCTAAAAAAAAAAAAAAAGGTTTATGGTTATTTTGGCATAAGATGTGCGCTGAATGCTGATTGTCTAATTCTTGCATTGGACCGGAACATATCTGTGCAGTGTACGAGGGATTAAACCACATGATCTTGCATCCCTGAAGGAAAAGCTTGAGCAAGAGGTATGCAGAATAGCCAACTCCAAGTTTGGCATCAATCTGACATAGCTATAACTGTTAACTGTGCGAAAGTGAAAGTGTGAAACAATCCTTTTTTAGCTAAAATAATTCGCATTGAACCAAAAACAGCATGGACAGTTAGTATTTTGTAGTCTTATATAGCAGAGAACTTGTAGAAAGTTCATGTGAACTAATTCGAGTCTTATCAATGACATCCGTTTTGAGATTTGGCTGGATCTTGTGCTCGAATATGACCAGAGCATGTTAGAAGTTTCTAATTGGTTGTGACTTCGTCACATTATCGCTTATCAATCACCTGATATGTCGCATTGTATTCTGTTGAATATCCCATCATTTAGGCAACGGAGAATCTTGGTATGGCTATGGTCTACACTCTTGTTTCATCAGCCAAAGAGTGGCTAAGTGAGAAATATGGTCAGAGTGGTGGTGACGAGGAACCTGAAGAAACTGAAGCAGAGGAAGAGGAGGTATACACCTATTCACTTGTCTGGGCATTTTCTTTTCTATGAACTATAGGAACTGGGTTCAGCTGTAGCAAGTGGAGACATTGAGGACATGATTGGTAGCCTGGACAAGGACAGCTCGTATGGATGAGAAGGGCCTGGTCAAGATGAGACAGGTTGGGTTGGTGCAACAGGTCTTGTTTGGTTTGATGTGTCTACGGAGCCAGGTTTGGGAGAGTCCGGTGTTTGGTAGGCTGTACAAGAGTTTATGCTTACCTTGCACTAGTTTTTGGTGGAGTTACCACCCTACCATCTCTCTTCCTCCCCTGCTACTTCTTATAGTCTTTTACAAACACCTTGTGAGCACAAACCGAGAAGGGGGGCATGAACGTCTTGTACAAATCAACTTCAGCAATCCAAGAAAGAGTCACCAGTACAAAGAAGCTAAAGAGAGGGAAGCTCTTTTTGTTGTTTATTTTTCAAACGTATCTAGCGATACTCACAACAAAAACAAGGCTAGCTTGCATTGCCATGCTTGACGCTACTCACCCGACACTGCCATGGCGGAGTCCTCGTCAAGATGGCGTCCAGCTACAATGACCTCAAGTATTCCCAAATCCCAACGTCACCGCGAGCCTTCAACAAAATTTTTCGCTCTGCAGTCACTCCGTTGACCCCATGGTGACTGCCGTCCGCCCGTCTGCGAAACCCGCAAGATTGTGGAGCTTGAGGTCGACGGAGCAAATCTGCCCGACTCGGCCATTGGGTGGGGGATGCGGTTAGAGAGAGAAAGAGGGAGGAGGAAGAGGACGAGGGAAGGGAGCAAGGAGCAAGCCACCTGCCATGGATAAACTCGTGCGAAGAAGAAAAAAGCAACACAGGGCCACAGACTCACGGGCGGTGATTGAATCGTCCACCACAGCACGCAGCGAGCCTGGCTGAGTTGAAACGGACCTCATTCTCGTTTCTCCGCATGCAGCATCTTTGGTGCTTTAAGCATCGTGTTGGCCTGGCCCATGACGCCGTTCAGCCTACCAAACACGGGCGTATGCAGCCCGCGAGCCTGGCCGAGCGCTCATACAGTCTACCAATCGCGCCCTGAATTAGCTTATAATCCAGGCCTGTTCTTGTATGGTTGGTTTCTCAATCTGAGACCACCTTTTGGTGGTTTTGTTTAGAATCCAATGCTGCATTTTTGGAATTTAGTGCTTGATTGGTTGTGTCCTACTGAGGCACTTACACAATCAAATTTCAAAATTACATATTATATCATGCTATCATGGATTATTTCCCTTTCAGCAAGTATATTTTATAACTGATGAAAAGTATTTGGTCTGCATGCTAGGTTATTATACCACATGGTGAAGCTGTTACTCTGGAGAGCTTTCTGGCTTGGAGAGAACGATTTGAAGCTGAGTTGGCCTTACAGCGTGCTAAGTAAACTTCCTATTTTGTTTACAAATTAAGTTTTTGTTGATGATCACATGGAATCTATATCTTCCATCTAATAGTGTTATATTATATAAGTACCCAAATGTGTGTTTACTTTACATTTTGTGGTCATGCAGACTTATGCCAGATTCAGCTCTTACAGCCCCAAAGGAAAAGAAACTCACGGGACGGCAGTATTTTGAAAGTGGAAGGCATGCAGTGGTTCGTTATCCCCAGATAAACCTTTCTTCTTAAGGCTTGTTTGGATGCACTCAACATTCATTTATCACATCAATCCATATGTTTGTTGGAGTTACGTATGTCTTTTAAGTTTTACTTTACATGAAACCATCTTTTCAGAAAGGAGCAAGCACAGTTGCTGATGAAGATGAAGAAGAGGAGGAAGACATTGAATTCGACGATGATTTTGAAGGTAAAACTTCTTCTGGAAAACTTTGTTTATGACAATATATGTACTTTGCCAGTGCAACTTATCTTATAAAACTTTATGCCCTAATTTGTTACAGACGATGAAGAGGACATGCTTGAGCATTATTTAGCTGAACAATCAGGGAAGTCAACAGCTTAACCTTCGAGGCCAAACAAAGTACCTTTTTGGGCACAGCTTTACCTTAGGAAGCCAAATGTAGCTCTAGAGCCCAATATTTTGTGATGCTTCTCATCATTTGGTTGTATCTAAGTGGATGCTTTCAAACTCTATCAAGGGGGCTGTGGGTTCTCATTAATTAATATATAAGCTGAAGGAGGTAGAAGAACAAGCTGCCTGATACGTTGCTGTATAATTTACGGTGTTTTTGATCGGTTACTACATGTGCGTTTTGTCTTGTGGAGCATGTTGTATGCTTGGGACAAAACTTGATAGTAATTTATGGAAAGATATTCACAACTCCTATCACTACTCCTAGGGACGAAGCCAGAAATGGCGTTAGCGGGGGCTGGCTTCCTCTTCTTCCTCCTCCAGCCCCTCCTTTCTTTCTTCTTTCTCCTCATGGTGGTAGGCGGGGCTTAGCCCGGGCTCCATAGGATTCATGGCCGTAGGGGGGGCTGGAGCCCGGGTAGCCCCCCCGCTGGCTTCGTCCATGACTACTAAAAAGGCTCAACAGGAATCGTTCACACCACGATTCAGTGTGCCTCCGACTTGACTGCCTGGTTTCCACACACCCCACCGACTCTTGCATCTGAGCATGATCGTGCGCGTCTGAACCCTCCACCTTTGTCCCTTGCCTCTCAACTCTTGACTCAGACATGCTCCCCGATATTGCCCCAGAGTGCGAGCCCTTGCCTCGCCTAGACCCATTCACTGCGGAGTGCATTAGCTATTGCTCACTACTCAAACTCAATGTTGCAAAATCACAATAAAACTTTATGTTACCATGTTTTTTAACTAGAGGAATGTTTATCCCTTTTGCGGTACCAGTCCTCCTTTCTTTTGCTAACTATACATGTAGATCCTACCTCTATGAGCACCTGTGTAAGACTGCGTCGACAGATCTTGAGATTGACGAAGTCAGCATAGGCATCTTATTGTTGACGGAAGCATAACACATTAAGTCTTGGAATAAATCTAGAAAAATATGAGCACTCGTGTCAAGTCGAGGACTTGAAACTGGGTGGACGGGGAGAAAGATGAATCTAATGTAGAAGAGGAAATCAGGTTCAGTTCGCCAGTTGAGCTTCATTTCTAGCCTAATAATTCAGCCCGTAAGTTCAAAAAGTCAGATAAAAGTATTATTTAGTAAATGTGGAAATGATCAGAAACCTACAATGAGCATACTGATTAATGTACAGTTCAAACCAGGGTACCGGGATCTTTTTGCTTGGAATCTTTTCTTTCATGGTTACAGAGTCCCCCCAAAAAAGAAAAGGGGAGGGACACAATTGTGCACTTTATTGCCTTTTTATCAGTTATCATAGCTTCCTAGATACTTCCACGTTTTTAACAATTAGAGAAACACCATAGTTCACTGAAACCTATTATCTATGTGTGCTTATATAGGAAAATGTCCTTTGCAATGGTTCCCTGTAGTATTTGTTCTTCTTATTTTATTTTATTTTATTTTATTTTAGGTAGTGTGCAAGTCTTATGCCTTTGTAATATGAGAATACCATGTTTATGATATGCAAGAAACCTTTGTGAATTTTAGACCATGACTATACTCTAAATTTACATGTTATAAAGAGATTTGCAATCATTTACCTTTGTTAACTGTTTTTGCATCCACTCTTATCTAGCAGCACTTGTAGAGCAGCACCAAGATTTGTCCTTCCATCAAGAAAGGTTGGAATAGATTTGTACTTCTATTCTATCATCTTCCTATTGACAAACAATCAGACCTTGTTGTATTTTTTGGTCTCTGGAAGTGTAGGCATGAGGTTTGTTGTTTACCTTCTCTGTCTAAATATAATATTAGTGTGGATCGGTTTGTTACAAGGTCATAAAGAAAGCATTTACCTTCTATTTTATTTAAAGGGTTTTCTCTTTAAAAAGACAAAGAATGTGCTGATTATCTTAGTTATGGAAACTTCATCAACTGCAGATTATTTGAATGGCACATGAATCTTGTAGTGGGACTAAGATTTGTTTTGATTTCCTGATAATTGATTTTTTTGTCCTTTAAACGCGCTATCCTATAATAATGAGACGTATCAGACTACATATTGCATGAAACCTTGTGGTTATACATAAAAAATGATACGATTTTACCTGGGGCAGGCTACTGAAACTTTGAACCACTAAAATTGTTGCATCTTTTTATACCTTTTAATGTAATTCATGTACCTCTTGGAGCAGGTTCTGAAATTTCAATGCCTTGTTTGGACTGGATTTCTGGTGCCTACAGAACTCCAATAGTTAGTGTCGGTGTTTAGCCACTGATAGCCTGCCACGGGGTTCTCGTAGCAGTTGATTCGGACCTCGGCGAATAGCTGGAACTCGGCGGTTTCACGCAAGAGACACACGGTTTATCCTGGTTCAAGCCCTCGTCGTCGAGTAAAAGCTCTACTCCAGTCGGCCTTGGCCTTTTGCGTTGGATTGATGTGTGATTGTGTGTTGTTCGCCTGTTACAAAAAGAGGGTGCTCGGCTCCTTTTTATGAGAGGGAAAGGAGCCTGCGAGCTGGCGGTTTCTAATCTTAGTCGGACTTGTAGGAAGAGTTCGCTCCTATTATAGAAGTTACTTTCTATTTGTCTAACTAGGATGATCCGTTATCTACTCGGATCCGGCCTTCTTGCTTTTGTCCCGACGGAGCCGTCTTTGGTGAATAGCCGTCTACGCCCCCGTATCGACAAGCCCCCGAGCATTTCAAGTAGAACTCGGGGAACGTCTTGTTTCTTGAGTGATGCTTGGAAATGATCTAGTGAAGACTTCTTTTTCTTATCTTTGTGCGTCGTAGGTGCACTCATTGAGTGTAGCCCCCGAGCCTCTTGCTACTTATTTATAAGTAGCCGGAGGGTCTTGAGAGGAAGAAAAAGTTGAGGGTGTATGCCCCCCGTAGCCCCCGAGCCTTTGTGCGAGTTGTTTTTTGGTCAAAAAGCGATCGGGCGATGGCTTTTAGTCTGTTCGTTATTGAAAGTGCGTTTCCTTAAGCGTAGCCCCCGAGCTCTTCCGAGTTCTTTGTAAGAACTGGGCGAAGGCTCGTGACTTGCTTTAGCCGTAGCCCCCGAGCTTTTTTGAGTTCTTCTTGTGCAGGAACTGGACAAATGCTCATGTCTTACTTTTAGTCGTAGCCCCCGAGCTTTTCCTGAGTTCTTCTGTTGTAGGAATTGGACAATGGCTCGTGACTTGCTTTTTTGCTCTTTATGTCGCTTTTTTATGGTTGGACGTTGGCGGTGGTGGTGTAAAGGTTTTTACCGTTCTGGGATATGCCTGGAATATGCTCCTTTACTGCTTTCTTTACTGCCCTCTTTTATTGTCCTTGTCAGTGCTTCTTTGTCTTGGTGAACTTGGTCTATGTACGCCGATCTGATCCTATAAATTGGACCTCCCTCTTGGTTGCTTGCAGTGTCTTGTAGTGTGCTTCTTTCTGTTTTTGTAAAGATGATAGTTTGTGAGGTGGAGCAGCCCCCGGGCTTCTTTCTTGTTCTTCCAGTATGGCCCATTTAGTGGGTAGAAGAATTCTTGAGATAGGGATTAGAGGCAGACTAATCCCGGAGTAGCATTGTGATTGGAGGCTCGTTCTGGTAGGTAGAAGAAGTCTTGAGATGTGCCTTATCTTTGGGACATTTTGCACTCTTAGTTCTTCTTTTCCACTCGCCGGACATATGCTCAAGGTGGGAAGGTAGCCGAGCCGCCTTGTCCTCTAGCCAGGCGGTGCAAAGCAGCGACCGGCCAACGCAGAGCTGGAGCCCTCTTGTTCACATGGGGTCCGATTCAACTTGTGGCTGGAGAGGCCTAATGTGATGCTTGAGAAGTCAGTGCTACTTTTGGTGATCTTGGATGCACTGTATTGGTGTATCTAGGTTGCTTTGGATCTACTCGGCCCGGACTGTCTCAGAGGTAGTCTGGGTCGACAATAGCTATCACCTTGGTTGTCTGGGGGTTCTGCGTAGTTGTTTTCTATGGCAGAATTCCACTGGATTCCTTGTAGCTGTTGCTTTAGTTTTCTTCTGAATTCAATGGGTCTTGTAAGACTTGTATTCTGAAAGATTTGGATCCTTATAGCATGTAAGACTTGTATCCTTGTATCCTGCAAGTTGTGTTGAAGAAAATATATGTTCCTGAAATGATCCGAGTTATTTTGTCTTGAGTTGCTGGTTGTCTACCTTCGTGCCGACTTGTTTTAATTGATAAGAAGACTGTCTGTCTTCGAGTGGACTTGTTTTAGCTGTCTTCCTTCGTGTGGACTTGTTCTTGGTCGTCTTACTTCGTGCCGACTTGTTATGGAAATTTCGGCGGAGTTACCTTTTCTTGTAACGGTATTATATTTTACCGTTGGTGGGTAACGGGATTAGGACCGTTATCCCGAGATTTAGGGGTTTACTGGGCCTTTCCTGTTATTGCGCTTTGTATCTGTTGGCCTTTTTACCGTTGCTCCTTAAGTGGGCTTTAAGACCGGGCTATAAATCTACCCGTGTCTGTTCTTATTCTTCACCTTGCCTTTGCTTCCCGAAACCCTAAGCCGGAGAAAAAATCCCCAAACCCTGCTCTTGCTCTTTGCGCATCTTTCCCTTAGCTTTGGTCGCTTGATTCGTTGTATGGGTAGGAAGAAGGTTGCGCCCCGTGGCTGTGTAGTCGAGAAGCCTGTTCTTGAGGAGGAGGTCGACGAACATTTGAACCCAGAATTTCTTTGCAATGAAGGCCACCGCGAAGAACTTCCCCCCTCCGACTACTCAGGAGAAGCATCTAGTTGAGCTGCAGGAGTACGGGATGATCCAACCTAAGGAGTTCTCTAGTTGGGTTGCTCCTGGTGAGCATCACGTTCCTGTTCCTCGCCCTGGGGAAATTATTCTTTTTATTTCTTTTATCCGCGCCGGTCTTTGTCTTCCAGCGTGTTCCTTCCTTCATCGTTTTCTTCGCTATTTTTGCATCTCTCTCCATGATCTTACCCCGAATGGAGTTCTTCATCTGTCTGTTTTTGTACATTTTTATGTAACTTTCCTTGGTATTCCTCCTTCTCTAAATTTGTTCCGCTTTCTTTTCCGTCTCAAGCCGCAGCCCCGCAATGATTCCCTCCACACCCTTGGTGGATGTGGGATTCAATTTCGGCAGGGGCGTAAGTCGAGCCACTTCTTTGAGTATGACCTTGTTGAATCCGTGAAGGATTGGCGGTCCGAGTGGTTTTATGCTGAAAATCTTGATGGGGGTGCTGGTGCTCCGGCACTCCAAATCTACTCGGGGGTCCCGCCTGTTCCTAATGATTGGTGGGAGAAGGAGCAGCTTACTGCTGCCGAGTTGACTCTTCTCCAACCTCTTTTCGATAGGATAAGTTATTTGAAGCAAAATGGCTTGTCTGATTTCGCCATAGTGGCAAGTTATCTTCGTCGTCGAGTATAGCCTTTAAAGGCGCGTGAGCATTTTGGCTTTGAGTACTCGGGCGCCGAGGATCGCTCTCGTATGGTGGCCACGACCGAGTTGTCAGATGATGAGGTGCTTGTGCGCCTCCAGAAATCTTGAAAGGAGCGTTGGTGGTCCCCATGATTGGCTTTGAGTACTCGGCCAGCAAACCTCCTCCTGTTGTAAGTTGTGTTTTTCTGCTTGTTTTTTATGTTTCCGAGTACTTTTAATTGAAGCTTACTTGTTTCTTTTGTTGTTTTTTGAAGCCTTTTGGCAGGGATTTCAATGCTGATGCCTCTCTCTATGTTGATGGAGAGATTGCTCCTCTTCTGGCTCCTTTGGCTGCTCCTGGTCATAAGGTAATTGAAGGTCGAGTTGTTTTGCCCGATGTCTCTGAAATGGAACCTGTTCTTCAGTATGTTCTTTATCAGCCGGTGGCCCTTGCTCGAGTTACCCGTACTGGTGGAAAGAGGTCTGCTGCGGGTGATTCTTCTTCTACTGCACCTCAGAAGCGGGCGCGCTCTTCTTCTTCTCCCCAGCCTTCAGGTAACCTTCTGATAGGTGAGAGGTTGTTTGGTCTTGCCTTGCTTGTTCTTTTTGGAAAGCAGTCTTGATTCTTTTTCCTTGGTAGGTAGTGGATCTGTTCTTCTTTTTGAAGACGAGGTTGAAGATGTTGATGATTCCCCTCTTCTCCGTCGGTGAGTGTTGTCTTCTTGATTTTGGTGTACATGTTTTTGCTGTTTTAATTTTGATTTTGGTTTTCTCAGAGCCCCCGGGCGACTTCTTCTCATTCTTCGGACTTGGGACCCCCCCCGCCGGGTCCTGTCCTTTCTTTCGCCGAGTTGTTGGTGGATGCGGATCGGGTTATGCCGCCTCCACCAACTCGGCCTCGTATTGCTCTCCGTCGTGCCCCTAAGTAAGTTTTTCTTCTTACTGACTTCTTTTTCTATATCTTGTATCATTTGTCTTTAGCTTTTTGGTTCTTGTAGGTTATCTGCCACTATTTCTTCTGCTCCGGCTTCTGATTCTGAGAAGACCGTGAGTGTTGGTGTAGTGGGTCAGGTGTCTTTGCCTGATCCGCATCCGGCTGTGGAATCTGCCTTGATGGTGGCTTCCTCTTCTGCTGCTGGAACTTCCTTCTTTGCCGATTGCGCAAGTGGCTACTTGCGGCGACTTCTTTAGGGGCGAGAAAAGTTGCCTCTTGCTCAACCCCCGGCGCTTCTCGTTCTAGGGTTGGGAGTTCTCCTTCTTTATCGCCTTCTTACGCTCCTTGGGACTCTGTTCGTGATTTGAGGTTGATGCAGGAGCTGGAAGAAGATTTTAATCCGAGTTCTCGCCTCAAGAAGCTTGAAGCTGGATTTAAGTCTTTTCTTTGAACAGTTCGGGTAATATGACTTATTTATTTTATTTTTCGGCTTGTCCTTTTTTCCTTACTTTCTTTTTATCTAAATGCGGGGAATACGTCGATTGATTCTGACATCTTCTTTGGCACGCCTCGAGTCTCAAAAGAAGTTGTTGGATGAGCTGGCTTCTTTTTGGCTGGCGCATGATGAGGAGCGTCAAGGACGCCAATCCTCGGAGACTGCCTTAAGAGCTCAGGTTGTTGTAGCTGAACAGCAGAAGTCGGCTGCAATTGAATCCAAAAAGAAGGTTTCTCGAGATCTCCAAGGTACTTGTGTATGCTTTTTTTGTGTATAGCTTAGTCATTTTGCTTTTCTCGACTTCCTACATTTTCTTTTTGCGGCTTTGAAGAAAAAGTATTCGGAAGAGACTGAAGCTTTGAAGCTTGAAGTGAAAACCTTTCGCAATGACTCGGAGAAGGTAAAGGAGGATCTTTGAAGAGATTCTAGCCGGGGCTCTACTGATTAGGGCGTGGTCTTGATCGAGATCTTTTGCGAGGCTAAGACATCGGTGGAGGACTTGACGGTTCATCGAAGGTCGTTGACGGCTATTAATGACCAAATTTACCCGATCAACTAACTCCCTGAAAAGAGGCACATTGGCGATCACCAACATAGACTTAGGGTTTACACTAACGGAATTCCACGAAGTTTTTGTGAATCCTTGTCTCTGCAGTACACATCGAGAAAAGCTATCAAAAAGGACCAACATGACAGAATACAAGCACCTCAAATGATGAATTAGAATGCACCATTGTGAAGATGATCGAAACGGACATATCATTTGCCATTTTTGGAGTTCCAGATGAAAAGATAAGAATTCCACCGCGGGGGCTGCACTAGAAGACTCCAGAAGGTGCGAGAAGACACCACGGCGAAGCGGACCGCGAACAGGCCCGGAGTGGGACCGGCCGGTCCCACCCCAGACCGGCCGGTCTGCTACAGTGGCCAAATGGGCCCAGCTTCGGTCCACATGCTCCACCGCCTTAGGGTTTCAATCTCAGCCGTCCGCCAAAGTCGGTTTGATCCAAGGGCTCACGTTCATCCCACCAGGCTATAAAAGGAGGGCAGGACCCCCCAGAAAAACACACATTCATTTGCAATTCTCTTAAACCCTAATTGAGAGGTGTCCCTCGAATGGATAACCTCTCTGGGGCTAGCTATCAAGAGAAGATTAGTCCTCTCTAGGATCTAGTCTTTAGATAATAGTGAGATGGAGAGTGAGGGAAGAGTTAGGAGGAGGTGCCGGCCTGTCGGTGCCCTCTCTAAGGCTTGTACCTTGGCGGGATCAAGCTCTACTTGAGCTTGCTCCTGGGATGCCTCTGGTGATCAACTTCTAATGCGAGTAAGTTCTATGCCTTTATTGTTTATCTGGATCACGACTCTCTTTGAGTGCTTTATTCCTGTTCTAGAGGGAGTAGAGTATTATCGTAGGTGTAAGCATGGTGCTTAGGCTTAGGATAATCGTGGATGCACCCTACATTCCGGATTTGGTGGTAGCTCACGGAGGTGACTTTATTCCGTTGAATCCTATGTATCCCACTATCCCGTTTGTAGGCCAAGTAGGACACGGTTGCTAAGGAGATCAACATCCTATGTCGGTGTCTCTCCTTATGTAATGTCCCCAGTTAGCAATAGAGACATAGGCTTGCCCAAGTTAGAAGAAGAGAACCGTAGTTATCCTCTCTACTCTTCTATTATCATCAACCTTGATTGCTGCTCTCAACCACATTAATTGTCGCCCTAGTTCTACCCTAGTTCTATCTTAATCTAGTATCTATCTTCACCTTACTGCTACCCCTAGTTAAGTCAGACCGTAGTTGATCTCACACATTTCTCAGTGGAACGAAACCTGGAATACTTCTGGGATAAAGCTACAATGGTATCCGTGCGCTTGCGGATCATTCAGTGGGCGTTAACAGATATCAACAAGCTTTTTTGGCGCCGTTCCGGGATAGGAATTTATCTCTATTTTTGGTAGCGGCGTTAAGAAGTGTCAACAAGCTTTTTGGCGCCGTTGTCGGAAACGGTTTTCTTTGAGTTGACTACGAACCTAGCTTAACTTTTCTTTTCTTTTATCCTTTTTTCTCTTTATCCTTCTTTCTTATCTTTTACTCCTCTCTTCTTTCTTTCTTCATTCTTTCTATCTTTTTTTCTTTTCAACTTGTGGTTTAGCATGAGTCACACTCCTATCAATCAATATGCTAAACCCACGAGCGCAAGCTTTAGGCCATTAGAATCTTCAGATCCTATCTTAGCACCTGGTTATGAGCTGCGCCCGTGTTGGGTAGACTTTATCCAAAAACAATCCTTCTCAGGAGAAGACGATAAAAACCCATACTCACACCTACGGGAGTTCTTACTAAGATGTGCATGCTTTTCGCATTCTTTGGCATGTCGATAAGACTCTACGATGGAAGCTTTTTCCATTCTCTTTGACTGGAAAAGCTAAACATTGGTACAACAAAAACATAGGAAGTATGCAAGGAGATTGGGAATTGCTATGCTCTGAATTTCAAACCAAATTCTTTCCCATCTCTAAGGTGATTGATCTTCGGGAAGAGGTTCTACGCTTTAAACAGCTAGAGGAGGAATCTCTAGAAACATCATGGGATCGCATTAATGATCTCCTTACTACAGGCCCAGACCTTTCTATTCCAGATCCGATGTTGCTTCAACACTTTTACTTAGGCCTTGGTAGAGATTCTAAGCAGTCTCTTGATATAGTTTCTAGAGGATCTTTTCTTCATGTGACTGCTAGTGAAGCAAGGTCTTTGATTGATAAACTTTGTGGAAGGAAACCTTGCCCCTGCATTCAATATGAACCCCCTGAGAAAGAGAAGGAATTGTTTCCTAGACAAGAGAAGGTTTCGATAGCTAAATCGCACTTATTCCAATCCCAATATTTAGCTATCAGTCCTGAACCATCCATATCCCAAAATCCACCTAGGGAAGAAGAAATTCAACCTTTGGAGGATAATCCTTTTGATGTTGATGTCAGGAAGAGCCTAAACTTTCAGTACTATAAGAGACCTTCGAGTGAATATAACTCAAATCCTCTCATAAAGGAATCTCTTAGAAAGCATCTTCTTTGGAAAGAATTCAAGGATGGCATGTCTAATGATGCCATAGAAGGAGAATCAAGCCATTTTGAATCCAATTCGACATTCTCTCCCTCTATGCTCACATTAGATGTCTTATCTAAACTCATCTTAAAACCCATCCTTGACCCCAAAGAATTTCCTGACTCTTGTTCTCTTAAGTCTCATGATGACCTTAGAGATCCACTAACACACATAGAACATAGGAATTATGATAGACTTAAGGATGACCAAGAAGTGCTACAACAATGGCTGGAATGTGTAGAATGGATGGACCATAAAGAAGCCTTAATTGAATCCAGTCTAGACCTAGATCTAAATAATAAACTCCCGACTCTAAGTTTGGAGGAGGCCATTAATGAGACCAGCTTGAGAGGCACCAATTCCAAGGAGATCTTAGACAATAATATGATTGATAAAAGTCATAGGCATGAAATAAAAGAGATAATATTTTCGCCTATAGACATTCTTGTAGAATCACCCTTGGAGACTGATAAGGAAGATGACATCAATGAGCATAGAAGCTACTACAAAATGACCTCATCAAAACCATGCTCATATGACACATCTCCTGAATCTCTTGGTCTCTCTACCATGACCACACTCGAGATCTTCAACCCTCTCATACATCCTACCCATAAAAACTTTAAAAGGGTGGTTGTAGATGATATGTTTATCATAAACATTGCAAATCTCGATGTGCGGTTCTTGAGGTAGGTAGATAAGGATTAGTGTTGGAGGGGAAACCACTTCACCATCTTGAAGCACGATTCTGAGGTTTCCCAACAATGAGCTTTTGACCAAGAACTAGCGCTCTCGATAGAAAACGTGAACTTTCTGAACTGTCCTTGTGAATTGAGTATAGAGATATAATTGTGAACATATTCCTTCGGGTATTCTTGTCACTAACCATTTCAGATCTGAAGCAAGAAGACTGAAGGATGATGGTGTAAGGTATGTCCAACCAATTAAGCAACATTAGATCACATCCATCCAAACTTGATCTTGTCTTGCAAGAACTCAAGTGTGGGGGGATATGCTTCTCTGAAAAATCTTATGCCATGTTGCTAATCTTGGTTATCTCTACCTTTAAGCCATGCTTAACTTGCCATATAATAACAATGCGCTTTCATCTCTACTTGAATAATGAATCTCTATAATACTTTCGTGCTACCTATGTTTACTATAGTATACATAAAGTTTTGAAGTATTCTCACACACCTTTTAAATTAGGCATGGTGCTTAGTTTAAACCATTTTCTTGAATTAAATTAGACATGGTGTCTAGTTTGATCTTAAACCAAGAGGTGTGCTGATATTGTTTGCTAAAGGCTTTTAAATTAAGCGTGGTGCTTAGGTTGAAATGCCTTCCTGAATCAAATTAGACATGGTGTCTAGGTTGGTTCTTGAACTGAAAGTATGCTTTAGTGGACATTGGATATTTTGTTGGAATAACCCCTGCAGAAAATTCTCAAATCCAATATAGGTAAGTCAAGAGATGAACTCAAATTGGAGATAAAGCAAGGCACATGACGAACTCCAATAACTTTGCACACTAAAGACACAGCTCATTCATCATTCATGGAAGAACTGTAAGTATCAACAATCTTTCACTTTGTCTTCATTTGCAAGTTACCTTTGCCTTGAACCATGGTTGCATAAAATATGAGGAAAAAAAACTATGCTAAGATAATCCTAAACCCATCTTTCTAATAGCATAGAGCTAATGCATATAAATTAGAGATAACAATCCCCTGTTTAAATTGGTATATTCCTTCGGGTATGTGTTGTCCACTAATCCTGTGCAGGCATAAAAATCCAAAATGGCAAAGAGCAAAAAGATGACACGATAAAAAGAGCACCATCTAGAAACAAGAGAAACTATGAACCGAGATGTGAGGTTGACCAAACAAGGAAAGCATCGAGCAAAACAAAAAGGACCATCAAGAGTCATCTACTCTTCATCACATAGTGTCATCATGCTCCAATGATAAAGGTAATATCCAAAGGTAAATGGTCACTACTTAAAATGCTTCTCTCTGGTTTTGGTACGAACATGAATAAAGAACTTAACATGTTTGAGTAATAATTATCCATGATCAATCCTGATTAACTCAACATATCTAGTTCTTGAAAGTTGTTTATAACATCACTATCTTGATCCATAGTCTTAACCAAATGAGCTAAAAAGTTGCACATCTTATGCTTGGAAGATGATAGTCATGATCATGTAAAAATCGACACATGTATAGATAGACAATCCTTCCTTGGGTTAAGCACTTCAACTCTTGTAGCCTAATGAACTTAAATGTTACATCCTTGCTCAACCTTCTAATCCTACCTCTCATGATAATGTTGAACAAAGCACATAACATCAACTCCATGTTATTCAATGTGACTAAGGACTAGAGATGTGGAATAGAAGTTTTGGTCTCTTTGGTGTTTTTCCACCAGTAGAGCCCATGCACTTGGTCTCTGCCTTGTCTCCATGAGCAGGACACACTTCAATTCAAGTGTGGGGGAGTTAATTCCCTACTTTGCACAAGTGAAGGTCCTGGACTTGTCAAAGCAACATCAAATCTCAAAATCAAGACGGGTTAGGAAGAAGAAGGTGACACATCATAAAGAGCATCAGCATAGAATCTTAATCTTCACTGGAAGATCTAGCTTGGAGAAGAAACACTCCCATGCACGCAACCAAAGAAACTCCAATTATGTCAGCGCTGGAGGAATCAACAAGAAGGGAGAAGTCTTGTCTGGAAGACTTTAAAATCCGAACCCTTGCCGTGAGGTAACATCGGTAGTTATCTATATTTACATTTTTGCATTGCACAAATTATTTTCTCGTTAGCATGTTTACTTTTCTACATTAGCATTGCATTGAAAATAATAAAAATAAATATATATTCATCTTGTTAGATAATTCATTATAAAACTTAAAGCCCTATGTGAATAGTTCTATCTTTGTGTAAAAGCCCGTAGGAGTCTTCATCGTGGTGGCATAAAAATAACAAAAATAATCATGCATACATGTCTTCTTTCCTGCATAATAAAAATAGAAAATCCATAAATAATCATTGAGCATCTTGCTGCACTTTGTATACACTATAACAACCTTTGAAAACCTCTCACAACAACCGATGCGTGAAAGCTTGACTAACCACTAAGCGCTTACCTAATCCGTTCCACAAGTTTTGGTGCTTTGTGAGATATTTTTGTGCAGGATGACTCTAAGAGCTAGTCCACCTAGGAATCTTCATCGACATCACTTGAAGTACACCTTTCCAACACACGACTAATCAGCATTGTGTGGAGGAAGCAACTTCTTGTTGGATGAGATCAAGATTCCCGGCTACACTTGCTCTTGTAAGTATGAGCTCCACCGTGAGGACTGCTCTATTTCAAAGCGCAACCGCGACAACAACCAGCTTTGGGGAAGGCATCCCCTAGGTACCCAGGTAAGTGTACCTACGCGATTATCGAGTTAGTCATAAAAATGAAAAAAAAAATACCAAAAAATATGTGGACACATGAAGGTCCATGCTTTTTAGAGTTTTTAGAGTTTTATCTAGTATGAGTCTTAAAAATGTAAAACCAAATAAAAAAATTTGTTCAGATAGAGTCAATAAATAGGCAAGACCTGAAGATGATCCCTAAAGATGAAAATGATGCTATGTCATAACACCTCTGAAGTGCCTAGTTTTTTAGACATAAGTTTTCTCGAGTTTTGGCTTTAACTGTTTTGACATGAAGATTTGCTCTGAGCCTAAAACTTGTGGGTTGCATATGCTTGAACTAAGTCTAGGTACTTGATTGATCTGATTGAGAAAGTCTAAGCTGCTATTTATCTTGTTCTGAGTGACACTAAAGTTCTGGAGATTTATCTTTTTTTTAAAAAAAAATATATATACAAAATCTTACATGATGAGTTCTGTATGACAAAGCTCACATTCCCACCAGAGCCAAACATGATGAGATAGGCTAGATAAACTTCCACATACATGCTGCTTGTCTTGCATTGAGTTTTGTCAACCCTTGTGAGAGATTTGTCATGCTCTTGAATCAAGATCTACTTACACTCCACCTTCATATGCACTACTTCACACTGGAGTAGGTGCAACAACATGCCATTCCATCCACAACCATCCAAAAATGTTTTGCTCCTACACCAGGAGAGAACACCAAAAACATTTTCATTAGATAGCCACCCAATAAATGCTCCATGTTCTTGTTGCTATCTCTCAAAAATCTTTTGTGCCAAAAGGATTGTTATGAGCTATGCAAAAGTTATCATAAAAAATAATAAACTAAGAAAGTTAAAAAATGGACAAGTGTCCAAGAGCAATGGGTATTTAGATGCCTGCCTCCCTAATGAAAAAAAGAAAAAATAATAAGATAGCTCATACTCTCTGGCCAAGTTCAAAATTTTAAAAGAGAGATATGTCTTCAAGGAGCATAGTAGAATTAGGTGCCACCACATATCCATCATATCCATACACTTGCACATCTTGATTCGATTGTATGACTTGTTTCTCCATGGATCCATTGTTTGACTTCACAACATATGCATCACAAGTTTGCTCTTTCAAGTTTTCTCCTCACCTATGAGCTCTACATAAGCTTTAGTTACAGGATGAAAAGAAAGGCAACCATCATTACAGCCTTGGTGAGAATCCACAAATACCACATACACTGAGAGATTTGAGAGTGTCATACATGAGAAACTCTGAGTTTTATTTAAAAACTTCTAAAATCTCCAGAATGATAGTTGAATAAAGAGCTTGATACATAGTGCTTGGCTGGATCTTTCTATCTTTCGATTGCTCAAGACCCAAGTAAGAGCTGATAAGCCCCATAGTCAAAGGTAACATGAGTAAGTTTGAAGGTCAGCTCAGTTATTGCTTAAGCTTGGAGGAGAATTTTTGTCTAAATGCAGGTATACTTCTAAGGAGTTACATCAAGATGGCTACAATGCTATTCCCAGAAAAAAAGATGGCTACAATGCTTGAACTTATACGTATCTTTTAATAGCTTTTCTAAGCTTAAGCTTTGCTAAGGGACTAGCAAAGGTTAAGTGTGGGGGTGTTGTTGATGGCTATTAATGACCAAATTTACCCGTCAACTAACTCCTGAAAGAGGCACATTGGCGATCACCAACATAGACTTAGGGTTTACACTAACGGAATTCCATGAGTTTTGGTGAATCCTTGTCTCTGCAGGTACACATCGGAAAAGCTATCAAAAAGGACCAACATGACAGATTACAAGCACCTCAAATGATGAATTGGAATGCACCATTGTGAAGAGCTCGTCGAGACGATCGAAACGGATATATCATTTACCATTTTTGGAGTTTCGGATGAAAAGATATGAATTCCACCGCGGGGGCTGCACTAGAAGACTCCAGAAGGCGCGAGAAGACACCACGACGAAGCGGACCGCGAACGGGCCCGGAGTGGGACCGGCTGGTCCCACCCCAGACCGGCCGGTCTGCTACAGTGGCCAAATGGGCCCAGCTTCGGCCCACATGCTCCACCGCCTTAGGGTTTCAATCTCAGCCGTCCGCTAAAGTCGGTTTGATCCAAGGGCTCACGTTCATCCCACCGGGCTATAAAAGGAGGGCAGGACCCCCCCAGAAAAACACACATTCATTTGCAATTCTCTTAAACCCTAATTGAGAGGTGTCCCTCGAATGGATAACCTCTCTGGGGCCAGCTATCAAGAGAAGATTAGTCCTCTCTAGGATCTAGTCTTTAGATAATAGTGAGATGGAGAGTGAGGGAAGAGTTAGGAGGAGGTGCCGGCCTGTCGGTGCCCTCTCTACGGCTTGTACCTTGGCGGGATCAAGCTCTACTTGAGCTTGCTCCTGGGATGCCTCTGGTGATCAACTTCTAATGCGAGTAAGTTCTTTGCCTTTATTGTTTATCTGGATCACGACTCTCTTTGAGTGCTTTATTCCTGTTCTAGAGGGAGTAGAGTATTATCGTAGGTGTAAGCATGGTGCTTAGGCTTAGGATAATCGTGGATGCACCCTATATTTTGGATTTGGTGGTATCTCACGGAGGTGACTTTATTCCGTTGAATCCTATGTATCCCACTATTCCCTTTGTAGGCCAAGTAGGACACGGTTGCTAAGGAGATCAACATCCTATGTCGGTGTCTCTCCTTATGTAATGTCCCCAGTTAGCAATAGAGACATAGGCTTGACCAAGTTAGAAGAAGAGAACCATAGTTATCCTCTCTACTCTTCTATTATCATCAACCTTGATTGCTGCTCTCAACCACATTAATTGTCGCCCTAGTTCTACCCTAGTTCTATCTTAATCTAGTATCTATCTTCACCTTACTGCTACCCCTAGTTAAGTCAGACCGTAGTTGATCTCACACGTTTCTCAGTGGAACGAAACCTAGAATACTTCTGGGATAAAGCTACAACGGTATCCGTGCGCTTGCGGATCATTCAGTGGACGTTAACAGATATCAACAAGCTTTTTGGCGCCGTTGCCGGGGATAGGGATTTATCTCTATTTTTGGTAGCGACGTTAAGAAGTGTCAACAAAGGCCTCGGAGGATAGATGAGCAGCCTTGCTAAGTTCTGTTCAAGGACTTGCCACCTTGCTGAGGAGGCATGAGGATGCTGGCTTGACCTGGGTCCAATTTATCCCTCGGCTGACCGAGCGGACCATCAACTTTGATAAGGATGCTGTTTTGCTCGGTGTTCAGGGTGTATTGGCTCGTGTCCGGCTTCTTGATGGCAGCTTGCCTCTTGAGAAAGTGCTGGATGGGGCTCATACTCCTAAGATTTTGAGCAGACACTCTCGAAGTCCGAAGTCTCTTTGTTTTGTATACGTGGCTCAAGAGTTTACTGAGCTTGTAGAGATTGCGGCTGTGCGTAGTGATGATTAGGTGCAGATGGTTGCAATGGTACTTGAAGCTTTTCTGAGGCTTTTGTGTATAAAAACTTCCTTTCTTTTATTTGTTCTTTGGTGCTGAATGCCTTGTTTTTGTCTTGACAATATGCTTGATTGATCGTGGATTGTCATCTGAGTTCTTTTAGGAGTCGGGATAGGTCGAGCTGTTGCTTGGATAGGGCGAGTGTTGGCTTCTTAGCTATACTCTTCATCGATGTGGTGAAAACAACCTGGAATGGTTGGGCTCAGGCTATCTTGTAGCTATTTTCTACTTCAACAATTAGTTCGGACCGTAGGCCCTCATCCGAGTTCTGTATTCTACAAGTCGGGATAGGTCGAGCTCTCTATTGGCTCTCATCTAGTTCTGAAAAGAAGCTAGGATAGGGCGAGTGTTGACTATTTTAGCCGTACTCTCATCGGTGTTGTGAAAACAACCCGGGAATGGTTGGGCTCGGGGCTAGGTTGTAGCCATTTTGCACTTCAACACAATTAGTT
>JADLZL010007284.1:0-48479 GCA_015844335.1 Chrysopogon serrulatus
ATCCGCCACGAAAATATCACGATTGGGCTCGGGAACCATCTAGAAGACACCCGAAGCAACGGGACCCCGAGAGGAGGAAAAGTGGGGCGGCCGCCCCACCTTGGGGCCGCCCTGCCGAGCTAGGTTTCGGCCCCCCTTCCGAAGCTTCCTCCACCGCCTATGAGGAGTCGTCTTGGCCCTTGGTTACGTCGGTTTGATTCTCAAGGGCGCACGCCGATCCCAGGGCTATAAATAAAGGGGTAGACCCCTCCCCGAGGCATCAAGTCATTTGGAGATCAATCCATCAAGAGCCTTCTCTAGTTCATTAGAGCCTCTCTAGTTCATAGCTTTAGCCTAGTTAGATTAGAAGTAGAAGAGTTCTAGTTCTTCGCCGGGATCTGGAGCCCCGGCGTCATGCGGAGCGGAGTTCGGTATAGTTCTAGTACTTTGCTCTTATTGTATTCAATATTATGATTCAGGCAACATTGTTCTTAATCTCTTATATATTCTTAATTGCAATAGTCATTGTCTACTTTGATTATATGTCTAGGATAGTTGGTTTGATCTTATTGAATTCATGTAATTGCTCAGATAGCGTTTACCCAAGCGTCATTTGGGTAGATGGTAGACAATATGTAGACATGGTGTCTAGATATCTTGTTTATCTGCGAGTGCACCCCGACGTGTCGGGGACGTGTGGTAGTCCGCACGGTGACATTTGTGTTGGTTCCTCTATAGTCCACCCTCCGTGCGTAGGACTAGCATGGGCACGGTCGCGAAGGAGGTGACCCTTGTGTCTTAATACCCTCATTAGTTGATGCCTCTTTACATGTGATAATGATGTAGGGTTAACTTAACAATGATTGCTAGATGTAGTTGTACTAATTAGAGTTATTCATTGATGTAGTTATTGAATTACCTTAGTATTTATTCCTGAGTTTATCCATTGGCTAGCTATTGTTATGACTAGAAGAGCTCGATGTTTATCTATTTATGATGACTGATCATTATTATTTATCGTATATATCTTTTATCATGTGACTTATCCCCTGTTATGAGTAGGATTCTAGTTATGGTTTGCCTTTCATATCAATAGTATAAGTTATAGTTTATAAGTCCTACATATAGACCTTCCCAAGTGGTATAAATATAAATCGACAACCCTTTGGTAGACTTCCCTAAGTAAAATGCTACAACGGTATAATTATCCGTAAAACTTGCAGAACCGATCTTAGTTTATATTCTTATCTTTATATTCATATCTTTTATTTCTGCCTAGTCATATTGAATACATGTAAATCTATAATTATTTCCTAGCAATATAATTAGGGATGACAACCTACTTCATTTCTAGGAATGTTAGTAATAAAGAAGTGGCTAGTTGCTAATGACAAGTTAATTATATACCGACCATTTTCGACGTTGTTGCTAGGGATAGGATTTATCTACGCTTTTTAGTAGTGACATTAGAAATGCCAACAAGCATTTTTGGCGCCGTTGTCGGGGAAGGTAGCTAGGCAATTAAGAAACATTGATATACTTATACTGAATTATGTGATCGAAATAACCATTAACCCCTGCTCAAGAGGATTACCCTTGTTTGTCTACTTTAATATCTTATGCGGGGTAATAAACGACCGGTTTACGACCTTCCCCGGCATGCCCCCACAACACAAAAAATAAACATAACAAATCCAATGTTGGAGAAAGAGGTCGACGTCCACAAAGCACTTTAATTCATATCTCAAGTGACGGGAACAAAGATGTTGTATCACTCATAAATTCCAGCATGTGAGTCATGGTAAGTATGATCAAATAAAGGTGAGAAAGTCTTGCTCATGGACTTTAAATTTGATGAGTAGTTATCTTTTGCATTCCATTACATGTTTACTTTTTACAATCCAAACATCCACCTCATTTAGTTTAAAGTTTTTCATCCATAACATGTTTAGCTCCATTCATATATCCATCCCAACCTGCATTATTATAAATAATAATAAAAAAAAAAAACTCACCATAGTCATGCTTTTTCATCTCTACTTGAATAAACTTCTACAAACATTACTTTTATGCTACTTGTATTTGCTATAGTATGTTTAGGTTTAGAAGTACCTTCATACACCTTTAAAATTGAGCATTGATTTGTTTTCCTAAGTTAAAATAGACATGGTGTCTAGTTTAATTTTTGAATCATAAGGTGATCTGATCTTACTTCTAAAAGGTTTTTTGAATTAAGCAAGGTGCTTAGGTTAAAATCCTTTCCTGATTTAAATTGGACATGAGTCTATGTTGATTCTTGAGCCGATAATACACTTTAGTAGATACTAGTTATTTTGTCGACTAACCCCTATAGGAGAATTCTTAAATTCAATCTGGACAAGTTAAGAAAAAGAATTCACATATGAGATGAATCAAGGCAGATGATAACTTTGCATAACAAGTCTAGCTTGTGAGTATTAATATTTATTTATCTTTTGTTGCAAGTCATCTTCGCCTTGAACCATGCTAGATTGTAACAACAACATAAAAACACGATAGACACAATGTATGCTAAATAATCTTAAACCTTATATCATCTTGATTAGCATAAAATAAAATCATAATAATAATAAAAAGAAGTAGTATGGACAACAAAACCCATATTTCAATCTTGCTATTCCCTCGGGTATGTGTCCATTAACATTTTGCAGGAAAGAACAATTTTAATCTATTGGAGAAGAAGTTTTCAAGTGAGCATTATTTCATCTCCAATAGACCCGAACCTCCTCTTTCAAGTAAGTTCATCACCACTTACTTAGAAGGATGAAGATATGAGATACGTTTGTCCAAGCCTCATGCAACATGTAACTACAATTAACATCTCATACCATGTTGCTAATTTGTCTTGGTCATTTCTACCCTATGCTATGCTAAAACATAACTTGCTAAATATATATATAATAAAATTCTCATGTGGTTCACCATACATATTCTTGGTTCTATATGAATAAATACTTTTAGTCCTATAAACTTCCTTATTCTATTATAAGTATGCTTTAGTATATTACTTAAACATTATGAAAATCAAGCATGCTTATATAAGAATTTAGTTGTACATATAGACTAAGTCCTCCTACAAAAAAATATATTTAAATCATATGAGGAGACTATTCGTAGAATCAATTCAAGGTTAAGGGTATGCTTCAAAATAATATCCACACTTTAACCTTGATACAAAAATTTTGAGATAGTGGTGAATCATCGAAAACACGAGCTACAAATTAATCTTTAACTCTTAGGCAAACACTATCCGTACTTTGATAAATAGTATATTCCTTCGGGTATGTGTTGTCTACTAACCCCTTGCAGAGAAGACACGATGAGAGAAGCAGAAGGTCTGAAGAGTGAGAAAAGAGTACAACATACGAGACAAGATGCTAATGAATAACCCATGATACAAGAAAGAAAAAAAAGAAGACCATTGAACTTCATTTACCCTTCATCATGCTCTAATAATGGAGGTTAGAGGTTGCATAAATTTCTGGTTCTGTTGGTGTTTTTCCACCAGCAGAGCCCATGCACTTGATCTCTACCTTATCTTTATAGGCAGAACACACTTCAATTAAAGTGTGGAGAGACAATCCCCCGAATTCTCTAAGTGAAAGTTCTTAACTATAATAATGATGCACATAAGATTGACTTCGAGATGGCTAGAAAAGAAAGAAAGAAGGTGGCACCGCCATTGAAAGCCACTAGTGGAGGCACCACCTCAATCTTTACCCCGAAGAGCAACTCGAAGTACTCAATGAACCACTGCAAGGAGAAGTCTAGTTCAAAGGACTAAAAACATTGAACTCTCACCGTGAGGTAACATCGGTAGTTATCTATATTTACTTTCTTGCATCGTATGATTTATTTTCTCTTTAGTACATTTACTCTTCTATATTAGCAATGCATAGAAATAATAAAAACAAATAGATATGCATTAGGCTGCATTCATGCATCTTAAAAACTCAAAGCCCTATGTGAAACTCTTGTAGTGTAAAAACTGTAGGAGTTCTCACCGTGGTGGCCTACAGAATAAAAATATATGTCATACATTTGCACTTTTTTACATACAAACCCATAAAAAATTCAAAAATATTAACTGAGCATCCTGCTGTAATAATGCTATCTTAAAAATACTTTAAAACCTCTACAACACCCCCTATCCTCTAGAAACGGCTAATCATTAACATTTTATCCTAATACCGTTCCACGAGTTTTGGTGTTTTGTGAGAGCTTTTCATAGGATGACTCCAAGAGCCGACTTACCTAGGAATATTCATCTTCATCACTTGAAGTACACCTTTCCAACATACAGCTTATCTCTATGTGAAGGAAGTAACTTCTTGGGTGATGAGATTGAAGTATTCCTGGCAACACTTGCTCTTATAAGCATGAGCTCCTCTGTAAGGACCACTCAGCTTCAACGATCAACCATAAGCAAACATCTAGCTTGGGGGAGAGCATCCCCTAGTTATCAGCACGGTTATAAGCGTGGGAGAAAGAGAATAAAGCTGAAGAGCTGGAACCAGAAAAGAGAGAAGCAAAAGAGACAGAAACGAGATGGAAGGAGGCACGTGCGGCATCACCACGAAATGGGGAGTTGACTGAGGTTACCTCAGACGATGAACCCACTGAGTAAGTGTTCTCCTCTATCTAAGCTCTGTCGGTAGACTTTAAATTCCATACCCTAGCCACAAGGTTAGAATGGTAGTTATCTCATTAAATGCATTTGCAATTTATTTAGTAGCATAATTTTGTTTACACACTAAAAAAAAGATATAAAAACAACAAAAATATTTCTTTGCATTACTCATGGCATCACAAAGCCCCATATGGATACCCTATGGTATTTTCCGAAGGAACATCCATTTGTGGTGGCATAAAGTAAAAATAATAAAAATAATAACATTCATATTTAGATTCTTGCATCATAAAAAGAAAATTCAAAAAGAGATAAAAGTGAAATCCTGCTTAAATTAGGCAACATTAAAGATAGCTCATAAAGGTGATCAATTACTCTTTAGCAGACCGCTAACCCATTAACAAATTCGAGCCTCGAGTTTTGGTTTCTCTTTGTGGAATGTATTTATGCAGGAATAACATCATAGCAAGGAGAGAGTCTATCAGTGGCACCCACCAGGTCCGCTACTGGTTAGCTCACTCTAAAGGACATCTACACCAAGTATTGCAACCATCCAGCTTGGGGGAGGAGCATCCCCTAGTTATCAGGTGACTACACCTAAGCGATTTTTGAGTCTACTTTATATAGTCATAAAATACCAAAAATATGTGGGCACATGAAGGTCCACGCCTGTTGAGTCTTTTATGAGTTTTTGGTTAAAGAAAATCTAAAAATCAATAAAAAGAAGTCTTAGTTAGTATTAATTATATTAGAGTGTGTTTAGAGTCAGTCTAGGCTAGAGTTAATTAAAAACTGATGAACATTAAAATTTTGTTTTGGAAATGATGAATAGTTGCTCTGTTATAATGCTTACTAAGTACCTACTTGCCAAACTTTAAATCTCCCTGGTTCTAAGCATTGTTGTTTTAATTGGAGAATTTATTCTGAACCTTAATTGTGGAGGCATAAGCTTGCGCTAAGTCTAGGTAGTTGATTGATATGATTTATAAAGGTTGAGCTGCTATTTATCTTATTCCTAGCATTGCTAAGTTCTGGAGGTTTTGAAAATCTAAAAAATTACATGATGAGCTCTTGTATGACAACTGTGGATTCCTACCAAAGCCAGAATTAATATCTTAGAGGATAGGAAAACCTTTTTCACATTTAAAGCTGCTTGCTTTGCATTGAGTTCAGTCAACCTGTGTTGTATATCTTATGAGAGTCTTGTCATGCTTTTAAAACCAAGAAATACTTGCACACTCCAATCCACATATGCATTATTCCTACTTTAGGAGTAATCGTAATCATTCACCATACTTCATACATGTTAATCATAAAATGTTCACCTCCTACACCGGGAGAGGACACAAAAATATACACTCGCCCTATAGGATAAACCCTGTTTTTAATGCTCTAAGTCCTAATTATATCTCTCGATTCATTTATTGTGTTCAAAGGATGCATGTGGCTATGCAAAAGAGAGAAAAGAAAAAGAAAGAAAGAAAAAAAGGGAGTAAAAGATGGACAAGTGTCCCAGCAATTAAAACAATGGGTACTAGATGCCCGCCTCCCTGAATAAAGAAAAATAATAACAATAAAGATAGCCCATGTCTTTCCTGAGAAAAATTTCAAATAGAGAGTTATTTTCAAAGAGCAACCCTAGAATTAGAAATTAGCCATAAATAACACATATTCACCTAGCCACCATATTCCATACACATGCACATCTTGGTTTGATTGTATGCCTTGATTCTCTGTGGATCCACTAGTTGACTTTACAATACATGTTTTGCAAGTATGCCTATCCTTGTTATTGCCACCCCTATGAGCTCCACCATATATACCTTTAGCTATAGGAGGCATAACATCATTAATGCCTCAAGAGAGAACCACAAATACCACATACATTGAGAGACTTGAGGGAGTCATACAATTAAGCTCTGAGTTTTATTCTAAAAACTTATGAAAAACTCCGGAATGTTGGTATTGCAAAGAATTTGAGACGTAGTACTTAGCTTGATTGTTCTATCTTTCGATTGCTCAAGACTTATGCAAAAGCTGTGAAGCCCCATATTACAGGTGAAATGAGTAAGTTTGAAGGTTAGAGCATTCATTGTTTGATCAGGAGGAAATTTTCGTTTGAAAGCATGTGTACTGGAAAGTATAACAACATTGTAGCAACTCTTGATCTAAAGACAATATCAGCTAGGCTTAGTTTGTTTGCCAAGGGACTGGCAAAAGGTAAGCTTGGGGGTATTGTTGACACTCGTTAGCGTCAACTTTTACTAGGGCTTTTTACCCGAATGAAAACAAGAAAACACACTAGTCTAGGGTTTTATCTGACAATTTCCACGAGTTTTGCATATTCTGTATTTTCCAGGATGATTTTCAGAAAAGCTAAAAAAGAGGGATTCTAGTGCATATTTAGCACGAAAACTTATCCGCCATGAAAATATCACGATTGGGCTCAGGAACCATCTAGAAGACACCCGAAGCAACGGGACCCCGAGAGGAGGAAAAGTGGGGCCGGCCGGCCCCACCTTGGGGCCGCCCGGCGCCCTGCAGTTAGGGTTTCGGCCCCCCTTCTGGAAGCTTCCTCCACCACCTATGAGGAGTCATCTTGGCCCTTGGTTACGTCGGTTTGATCTGCGGCGCACGTCGATCCCACCGGGCTATAAATAAAGGGGTAGACCCCCTCCCTGAGGCATCAAGTCATTTGGAGATCAATCCATCAAGAGCCTTCTCTAGTTCATTAGAGCCTCTCTAGTTCATAGCTTTAGCCTAGTTAGATTAGAAGTAGAAGAGTTCTAGTTCTTCAGCGGGATCTGGAGCCCCTGGCGTCTGTCTGGAGCGCGGAGTTCGGTATAGTTCTAGTACTTTGCTCTTATTGTATTCAATATTATGATTCAGGCAACATTGTTCTTAATCTCTTATATATTCTTAATTGCAATAGTCATTGTCTACTTTGATTATATGTCTAGGATAGTTGGTTTGATCTTATTGAATTCATGTAATTGCTCGTATAGCGTTTACCCAAGCGGCATTTGGGTAGATGGTAGACAATATGTAGACATGGTGTCTAGATATCTTGTTTATCTGCGAGTGCACCCTGACGTGCCGGGACGTGTGGTAGTCCGCACAGGTGACAGCTGTGTTGGTTCCTCTATAGTCCACCCTCCGTACGTAGGACTAGCATGGGCACGGTCGCGAAGGAGGTGACCCTTGTGTCTTAATACCCTCATTAGTTGATGCCTCTTTACATGTGATAATGATGTAGGGTTAACTTAACAATGATTGCTAGATGTAGTTGTACTAATTAGAGTTATTCATTGATGTAGTTATTGAATTACCTTAGTATTTATTCCTGAGTTTATCCATTGGCTAGCTATTGTTATGACTAGAAGAGCTCTGATGTTTATCTATTTATGATGACTGATCATTATTATTTATCGTATATATCTTTTATCATGTGACTTATCCCTGTTATGAGTAGGATTCTAGTTATGGTTTGCCTTTCACATCAATAGTATAAGTTATAGTTTATAAGTACTACATATAGACCTTCCCAGTGGTATAAATATAAATCGACAACCCTTTGGTAGACTTCCCTAGGTAAAATGCTACAACGGTATAATTATCTGTCCACTTGCAGAACCGATCTTAGTTTATATTCTTATCTTTATATTCATATTTTTTATTTCTGCCTAGTCATATTGAATACATGTAAATCTATAATTATTTCCTAGCAATATAATTAGGGATGACAACCTACTTCATTTCTAGGAATGTTAGTAATAAAGAAGTGGCTAGTTGCTAATGACAAGTTAATTATATACCGACCATTTCTGACGTTGTTGCTAGGGGTAGGATTTATCTCTGCTTTTTAGTAGTGACGTTAGAAATGCCAACAGTACACATCTTCGGAGTAATCCATCAGTGCATACCCGAAAGAGGTACGGTGGATCCCATATGTGGAGACGACTTTCATAAATGAGTCTTTTCTTATTCTCTCCTGGTGGTACGTAACCTGCAACCATAAAGTTGACAAATATTCGCGTACCAAGGATCTGTCTTGGTCACTTTAAACAGCATGTCATCTCTTAATGAGTCATTAATAGGTAGTTCCTGGGGTTCTTTAAAATACATCCTAGACAAATGATCAGCTACAGGGTTTTCTATTCCTTTCCTATCTTTAATTTCCAAATCAAATTCTTGCAGCAAAAGAATCCATCTTATTAATCGTGGTTTAGCATCTTTCTTAGTGAGCAAATATTTAAGAGCAGCATGATCAGAATAAACAATTATTTTAGCTCCAACTAAGTAAGATCTACATTTATCAATAGCGAAGACAACAGCCAAAAGTTCTTTTTCATTGGTCGCATAATTTAATTGTGCTTCTGTCATTGTCTTGCTTGCATAGGCAATTGCATGATGCGTTTTATCTTTTGTTTGTCCTAAAACTGCTCCTACAGTATAATCACTAGCATCACACATAATCTTGAAAGGTAAAGACCAATCAGGGGGTTGAATGATTGGTGCTGATGTAAGTGCTTTCTTAAGAATATTAAATGATTCTAAGCATTCTTCATCAAACTCGAAAGGTACATCCTTAGCTAACAATCTAGTCATTGGTCTAGCAATTTGTGAAAAATTTCTTATAAATCTACGATAAAAACCACAATGACCAAGAAAGCTTCGGACTCTTTTTATATTAACTGGGGGAGGTAGTTGTTCAATTACTTCAATTTTTGCTTTATCTACCTCTATACCTCTTTCTGACACTAGGTGTCCTAACACTATTCCTTCTCTAACCATAAAATGATATTTTTCTCAATTGAGGACTAAGTATTTTTCTTCACATCTCTGCAAAACCTTATCTAAATTTTCTAGACAATCATCAAAAGTTTTTTCATAAACTGAAAAATTATCCATAAAAACTTTCATGATTTCTTCTATCATATCAGAAAATATAGATATCATGCATCTTTGAAAAGAAGCGGGTGCATTACATAATCCAAAAGACATTCTTCTATAAGCATAAGTTCCATAAGGACATATAAAGGTGGTTTTTCTTTGATCATCAGGGTGGATAGGGATTTGGTGATATCCTGAATAACCATCAAGGAAACAGAAGAAAGAATGATTTGCTAGACGCTCTAACATCTCATCAATGAAAGGTAGAGGAAAATGGTCTTTCTTTGTTGCTTTGTTGAGTTTTCTATAATCTATGCACATTCGCCGTCCAGTGACAGTTCTTTTGGGTATTAATTCGGTTTTATTATTTTGGACAACCGTCATTCCTCCCTTTTTAGGTACAACTTGCACAGGACTTACCCACTCGCTATGTGGCACAGGGTATATAATCCCTGCATGCAAAAGCTTTAGAACTTCTTTCTTTACTATATCTCGCATCGCATTTTGGAGTCTCCACTGAGGCTCTCTTGAAGGTGTAATTTCTGGATTGGTTGGTATGTGATGGGTGCAAAGAATAGGGCTAATCCCCTGTTAGGTCTTGGAGTGAATATCCAAAAAGCAGCTCTATGTTTTTCTAAAAACAGTTATTAATTTATAAGTCTCTTCATCAGAAAGTTTATCACTTATAATCATAGGATATTCTTGATCATTATTTAGAAAAACATATTTAAGACCAGGATGGTAATGGTTTAAGCTCAATAGGAGGTTTAGTTGGCTCTAGTAGTTCATCGAGAGGTTCAGGGTCAATAAGGTCTTCCTCCTCTTCATCGATGAAGAACTGGGTATCATCTTCTAAAAAAGGGGTAAATAAAATTTTCGAATTCAATAGCCTTAACCTCTTCTATTGAATCTAATCGGGGAAGGGGCTCGCTTTAAATTTTCTTGCATGAGTTATAGGTATCGAAAAGTTAAATCCTTTCCTAAATTGAACATTTAATTTACCATTACGACCTTCTTGAAGAAGTTTTATTATGGGTACTCCAATCATTACATCAAAATCCCACACATCAAAGATATAGAAATTTAGCAAGATGCGGAAATCATTAATAACAATAGGAAGTGCACTCAAAACTCCTAAACTAGGAACAATGTGTCCTGAATAATTTTTAAATAATTTATTTGTAGCAATTAATGGTTTGTCTTTTAAGAATCTTCTAGCAAATGTATATGACATAATGTTAATTCCTATGACTGGGTTATATAAAGCTTCAAAAGGGTATGAATCTACTTGCAACTTTATACTAACCGAGGGTGAATTAAGACGAATTACTTCAGGGGATTGCTCAGATTCTATCAACCAATCATCACCCAAAATAAAAATCAATTCCCTTGTTATTTCTCTAAGAAATTTTAAATCATCAGGATGCAAAAAACTAGAATTAAAATCTCCAGATTGCTGGGGTTGAATAATTTTACGATAAAGTGTTGTATTCCCAAAATCATTAAAGAAATCATCCTCTATTTCAAACATCCACTCAGAATTTGGAATTATCTCATTAGCTAGTTTAGGTTTTAATTCAACTATAGATTGAGATGAATCAGATAAAAGTTCATTTTCAGCTAACTGAGAATATTCTTCTAGCAACTCTTCTTTTTCTTCGGGAGATCATTTAAAATATTAGTAAAAATAGTTTTAGCATGTTCAACAAGTAATATACATAAATGCTCCACTCGAGGCCAAATTAAGATATTCCTTATTTCTATCATCAAGGCCTAAAAAGAAATATTGTAAAAGCATGGGCTCGGTAAAGCAAGATTAGGTCCAGAATTTACAAAACCATCAAAACGATCCCAAGCCTTGCTTAGCGATTCATTGTCTAATTGTTTGAATCCTATGATTTCAAATCGAAGTTTAGCGACCTTTTCTCTTTGGGAAGAATTTAAGACAAAAGTATTTTCGTAATATTTCTCAATCTCCTTGACTACTCCCAACATGGCGATTATACCATTTCTTAGTTGCCCGTTAATGAAAACGGAAAGAGTTTTCATCTTAAAGTTTCATCAGCTATGCCTTTAATGCTCAGACATGAACATGTCTGCTCAAAAATTAGTTAAATGGGAATAGGGGTTTTCGCTAGTATTACCAGAAAAGATATGTTCCTGAACTAATTTAATTAATCCCGGCGTAGCTCATAGCCGATGATGTGATAGGTTTAGAAGATTCCTTTGGTTTGGAGGTACGATCCCGATGGTGCTCCATATTGATATAAAAGTGGAGATTCGTTTTCCATAATATATTATTATTTTTTATATATAAAGAGATAACTATAGACTAAGATAGGCTAAATCAAGATCAGCAAACCGTTCCGGCAACGGCGCCTTTAAATGCTTGTTGGTATAAATTAAGCGCACCATAAATAATGATTATAATCGATTATCCGCAAGTTTATTGCAGATATATACTTGATCAGCACTTCACCAAGATCAACCCGGTTTTAATATCGAACCCAAAAAAAAAAAAAGTAGGTGAATTATGACCCAGCCTAATACTCTTAATCTAAGGGGGTACAAACAATCTAGAAAACTATTGAGAATGAGGAAATAGCTAATGTACTCTAGTTCTAACTACCGGTAAACTTTGTATAATATCGTCTTATCGGACAAGTGACCTGAATAGGAGAAGAAACAGAGTAATCTACCTACCAGACACCTATTAGCCTATCAGTCCTATCAACGGGAAGTGGACTACAGAGGATTCAACGTAGCTATAAAGTCACCTACGCGAGCTACCACTATCCGGCTGATCAGGGGACATTCACAAGCAATCATAACCCAGACACCACGTCTACGCTACGAATACTACTCTGACCGAGGAGCTACCCAAATCAAAGTACTCAATGTAATATGAGTTGCAAACCAAAGAACGAATATAAACAACTGCTTACTTGAATCAGAATGGTAAATACAAAAGTACCTCAGAATGCAGCTCCGGGCGAGGGAGCCGAATCCAGACGAATACAGCTCCTAAGGATGCTCCGATAGGCCGGGGCTCCTCCGAATCTCTATTCTTCTACTCTATCTCTCTAATCTCTATCTTGATTGCTAGCCTAGATCTAGTGGATCTCTATCTAAAGCTCTGATTCTTCATCTCTTGATCTGGCCTCCTCCAGGGGGGTATGGCCCTCCTTTTATAGCCCGGTGGGATTGAAACGCGTCGTTGGATCAAACCGGCGTAGCAAGCGGCCAGGATGACTCGTCAGAGGCGGTGGAGGAAGGTTCCAGAAGGGGGGCGGCAAACCCTAACCCTAGGGGACGCCCGGCGCAGGGTGGGGCCGGCCGGCCCCACTTGGCGGCCGCTGGCCCCCTGTTGCTTCGGGTGTCTTCGAGTATTCTGAACCCTCTGGCGATGTGTTTGCGTCGCGATCAAGTTTCGTGGTAAATTAGCACTTAAATCCCTCTTTTAGGCTTTTCTGGAAAATTCCCTGAAAAATGCACAAATCATCAAAACTAGTGGAAATTGTCAGTGGTAACCCTATTCTTATCATATATTCATGTTTCGGGGAGTGGTAATTGCTAATAAATTTTGGGCGATAACAGGTGTCAACAGTTGTCCTGGCGGCGTCGAAGCACCAGATCGCCTTCCCCGAGGTCCCGGGTCCGGACTCGTCGGTCATGGTAGCGTCGGAGGGATTGCTGGTATCTTGCTGAGTGTAGGAGGGCGGCGTCCCTTGCTTCCTCGAGCATGTCCAGCGAATCCTCCCGAGCCACTTGATTGCGTGCCTCATCGTAGGCTTTGAGCCTCGGGGATACGAACTCCAAGTCGGTAGGCAGGATGGCTTCGGCGCCATACTCCAGGAAGAAGGGTGTGAACCCCGTCGCCCGGCTCATCGTCGTTCTGAGGCTCCAGAGGACCGAGGGGAGCTCCTCGAGCCATGTTGACACCTGTTAGCGTCAACTTTTACTAGGGCTTTTTACCCGATGGACAACAAGATAACACACTAGTCTAGGGCTTTATCTGACAAATTCCACGAGTTTTGCATATTCTATAATTTCCAGGGTGATTTCCAGAAAAGCTAAAAAAGAGGGATTCTAACGCAAAATAACCACGAAACTTATCCGCCACGAAGGACATCACGGGAAGACTCGGGAAGACTCCGTAAGACACCGGAAGGAGTGAGGGGGCCGAGGCCGCCAGGTGGGGGGCCGGCCCCGCCATGGCGCCGCGGCGGCGCCCCCGGCTAGGGTTTGCTCCCCCTTCCGGAATGTTCCTCCACCGCCTCCAAGGATGCATCTCGGCCCTACGTTACGTCGGTTTGATCCTACGGCGCACGCCGCATCCCACCAGGACTATAAATATGAGGGTAGACCCCCCTGGAAAGAGCCAATTCATTATTCATCAAGGTCTCAAGCCATCAAGCATCAAGAGCCTTCAAGTTCATCAAGAGCCTTCTAGTTCATAGGATTAGCTAGCTAGATTAGAAGTAGAGGAGATCTAGTTCTTCATCGGATCTGGAGCCCCCCGGCGTTTGGGTTTGGAGCGCGAGAGTTCGGTAATAGATCTAGTTCTTAATTACTTTATTGTATTCATTATTTAGATTAGGGAGACTTTACTCTAAATAAATTCATATGTTCTTAATTGCAATAGTCATTGTTTACTTTGATTATATGTCTAGTTTAGTTACTTCGATCTTATTGAATTCATGTAATTGCTCGTATAGCGTTTATCCATATGTACAATGGGTAGATGATAGGCGATATGTAGACGTGGTGTCTAGATGTCTTGTTTATCTGCGAGTGCACCCTGATATGCCGGGACGTGTGGTAGTCTGCGTAGGTGACAGCTACGTTAGTTCCTCTGTAGTCCACTCCCCGTATGTAGGACTAGCATGGGCACGGTCGCGAAGGAGGTGACTTAGGTCTTAATACCCTCATTAGTTGATGCCTCTTTACATGCAATGATGATTTAGGGTTGATTTAGCAATGATTACTAGATGTAGTTGCACTAATTAGAGTTATTCAATTGACGTAGTTATAGACCTATCTCCGTAGTTTATCCAATGGCTAGCTATGATTATGACTAGTAAGATGCTCGATGATTATCTTTAATTATGATATTTGATGATTATGCTATCACCCGCATTTATCTTTATTTATCTTGTGACCGCCTGTTATAAGTAGAGTATACGACTTAGGTAGTATTGCTTATCATGTCCACATAGTTTCACATCAATATGGCAATAATAGTTTATTACATAGCTTTCCCAGAGGTATAATTATAAATCGACAACCTGGAGACTTCCCTAGATAAAATGCTACAACGGTATAATTATCTGTCCGCTTGCAGTAACCCATTAGTTTATATTTATATCTTATTCATATATTTTATCTGCCTAGTCACAATAGTACAATATAAATCTATGTTAATTTCCTAGCAATATAATTGGGGATGACAACCTACTTCATGTTTAGGAATGTTAGTAATTCAAGAGTGACTAGTTGCTAATGACAAGTAATTATATACCAACCATTTCTGGGGTCATTGCTAGGAGTAGGGTTTATCTCGCTTTTTTAGTAGTGACGTTAGAAATGCCAACAAGCATTTTTGACGCCGTTGCCGGGGAAGGCACAATAAACTTAGAACATATTGATGACCTATATACACATGGATAAAGTCATATTACCAATCCATCTCTAACTCTATCGTGTACACCCTTCGTTGTTATTATTTTCTTATCTTATGCGGGGTGATGAATGAATGGTTTTTTTCTCTTCCAAAGAACTTTACCGACGATCCCGAGAAACTCCTTAGAAGGAAAAGACTTGCAGAAATAAGGGAGAAATTCGAGTCACCATCAAGAACACCCTTTGTTGCTCAAGCTAACTCTTCGGAGGAGCCGGCTCCAACACCGGAAGAAGAATTCGAAGAAGAAGTAGAAGAACAAGCGTAAGAGTATTTAGGTGAAAACCTAGCTCCTGTGTTTGAAGACATGGCCGAGAAGTCACTGCGAGAGTTCTCGCCCCAACAACAACAAACATCCGGATTTGGACCAGAAGCCAACACCGGGGAGAATGGATTCGAGCTCAAGCCCCGCTCTCATCACCATGGTTCAAGCAGCCAATTTCTGTGGAAAAGGACATGAAGATGCAAGTGCACACTTACAACACTTTCTAGAAATCTGCAAAGCACCTTCACTATCGAGGAGGAGTATCAAAAGATGCTATCTTACTCCGTCTTTTCCCGTTCTCATTATTGGAGAAAGCCAAGCAGTGGTTCTACATCAACAAAGATAAGCACACTACATGGGACCTATGCTCGATTTGCTTTCTCGGCAAAATTCTTCCCTACGACCAAGACCAATGCTCGCATGGGAAGATTTCAAGTTTCCAACAACAACATGATGAATCATTCATGAAGCATGGGAAAGATTCTAGAACTATATTGAAGACTGCCCTCATCATGGGATAGAGGAGTGACTATTAATGCAGACTTTCTATCACGGGCTTATCTCTAGCACCCGTGAGTCTATTGATCTTTGCAAATGGGAGCTTTCCTATCACTAAAGCTCAGCGATGCTAAAGCACTTCTCGAGAAGATGGCCTCAAACTCAACATGCAATGAAGAACGTACTCAACCTCGCAAGAAGGGAGGAGGAATCCATCATCTCAAGGAAGGCGACATGGTCACTTGCTAAGCTAGACCTCATCATGAAAAAAGCTCGATATCGAGAAGAAGGAAGTCATGCACGTCAATGATTCCCATATGACATGTGAAGAATGTGGAGACTACGGGCACTCGGTGTCGGTTGCCCTAATCGCAAGAGGATGTGAACTTCATCAACAATAACACCTACTATCGTCCTCAGCCAAAATCAAGGGTGGAATCAACAACCTCGACCAGGTAATTACCAAGGTAACAACCAAGGTAATAACTTTAATAATTATAACCTTCCGCCTTTGAGAGAATTAGTTACTAGTCAATCCAAACTACTAGATCAAATGACTAGGAAGCTAACATCAAATGATAAAACTTTGGAAAACATACATGCTAGAATGGATACTTTTGCTTCTGCCATAAAGAATTAGCATAGTTTTAATAAAATGTTAGAATCACAATTAGCTCAGTTAGCTGCTGCTGTTCCTCCACTAGAGAAAGGCAAGATTCCGTGCCAACTTAAGATTTAGAAACCGCTAACCTTGTTGATATTTACAATGCAACCCAATATCATATTGAGCCTGCAGAGATACAATTGGATTGACCACTCTCCGCCGGAGAAGATGGGGGAGACCCCGGAAGACCTGTTATTCCTATCCGCATAGGATGCCACAGTTTTCCAGAGGCTATCTGCGACTTCGGCGCAAGTGTCAACATCATGCCCAAGGTAATTTATGAGAAAATACTAAATGATCCCCTGTTGTACACAAACATACGCTTGCAGCTTGTAGATCAGTCCATTTGCTACCCTGAGGGAGTACTAGAAGAAGTTGTTATTAGAGTGGGGCAATCATATGTCCCAGTTGACTTCGTGGTCATGGAGACAGGAGTAGATGAGAAGGCACCCATCATTTTGGGCCGACCATTTCTATGCACAACAAAAGCCATCATCTATGCAGAGTTTGCCAAGATCGCCCCTGTCCATCAAAGACAAGAAGGAGAGATTCACATTCAAGAACCGCATCCCGAAAGCTCCCCGCAGCCCCGAAGCAATTTCAAGAACAAGAAGAGCAAGAACAAACAACCAATGCCAAAGAAGAAGAACAATAGAAATAACAGAAGATGGAGGAGGACCAAGCATGCACCTGAGGAGACAACTCAACTAATCACTGCTCTCAACACAGAAAACGATCACAGACTACCCAAGCCATTTCCAATTAAGAGAGGTGATCTAGGTGTCCCAATCATTGAATGCACTATCAAAGACACCACCTTTCCTCACACCGTCCGCGACAACTGGATCGCCTGCAACAGTAATGTCAAAGCAGGTACATGATGAATTATTTAATTTACCTTTATACCCAATATGTATTCGGGATTGCGGATGGCGGACCAATCACTAAGGTTCCCCTCAAGGAATAGTCAAGGATGTCATGGTAAGAATTCAAGGACAATATATACCGCAGATTTTCTAGTCCTTGACATGCGGGGAGACGATGATTCCCCGATCCTCTTGGGAAGACCGTTTCTCTACATCGCTAACGCCAACATCTACATTGGGTGGGACAAATCCACTTCAACCTACCTACCGGAAAGGTACTGTTTGTCAATTCGTAACATTAAATAACCATGAGCGGGCCGGGAAGCAACGCAACAGGAGAAGACGCCAAGTACACCGTCAGACTACTCAGCCTCACTGTGGATGGGAAGACTTTCCTGGCAAGATCGTGAAATATGAAGATCGCTTCCCAGAGCAAGAAGAGAACAAACAAGCACCTCGCTGGAATAGCTGGGCAGAAGAAGCTGAAAGGATGGACCAGATCGCCAAGGAAGAAAAGGAGGAGATCTTAGCACGATTAGAAGCGTGGGAGAAAGCAAACAAAGATGAAGAGCAAGAGTTAGAAGAGAAAGAAGCAAAAGAGACTGAAGCAAGATGGAAGGAGGCACACGACGCATCACCGCAAGATAGGGGGTTGACTGAGGTTACCTCAGACGATGAACTCACTGAGTAAGTGCTCACTCTGTCTAAGTCCTGTCGGTAGACTTTAAATTCCGTACCCTAGCCATAAGGTCAGAATGGTAGCTATCCCATTAAATGCATTAGTAAACTCAATTTATTTAGTAGCATTATCTGTTCATATATTAAAAATAATAAAAATATTTATTGCATTATTCATGGCATCATAAAGCCCCATGTGGATACCCTATGGCATTTTCCGAAGGAATACCCACTGTGGTGGCATAAAAATAGAAATAAAAAAAATGAAATCCTGCTTAAATTAGACAACATAAAAATAACTCATAAAGGTAATCAATTACTCTTTGGCTGACCGCTAACCCATTATTCAATTCGAGCCTCGAGTTTTGGTTTCTTGTGGAGTATTTATGCAGGAACAACATTATAGCAAGGAGGGACTATCAGTGGTGACCACGGGTTCGCTATTAGCTGGTCCGCTCTAAAAAGGAATCTACACCAGATATTGCGATCATCAAGCTTGGGGAGGAGCATCCCCTAGTTATCGGTGACTACACCTAAGCGATTTTTGAGTCTACTTTATATAATCATAAAATACCAAAAATATGTGGGCACATGAAGGTCCACAAGGTCATAGAGTCTTTTTGTTAGGAGTTTAATTTAAAACTATAAAAAGATATATAACTAATAAAACCAAATAAATATTTAGTTCTATATTTATTAGAGTATAATTAGTCCAGGCTAGAGCTATTAAAATTGATGAACACTAAAATTGTTTTGGATGTGATGAATAGTTGCTCTGTTATAATGCTTACTAAAGTACCTACTTGCCAAACTTAAAATCTCCTTGGTTCTAAGCATTGTTGTTTTAATTGGAGAATTTATTCTGAACCATTAATTGTGGAGGTATAAGCTTGCGCTAAGTCTAGGTAGTCTGGTTGATATGATTCATAAAGGTTGAGCTGCTATTTATCTTCTTCCTAGCATTACTAAGTTTTGGAGATTTTGTTTTTAAAAATTTAAGAAAATACATGATGAGCTCTCGTATGACAAATGTGAATTCCTACCAAAGCCAAATTAATATCTTAGAGGATAGGAAAACCCTTTCACATTTAAGCTGCTTGCTTTGCATTGAGTTCAGTCAACCTGTGTTGCATACCTTATGAGAGTCTTGTCATGCTTTTAAAACCAAGAATCATTTGCACACTCCAGTCCACATATGTATTATTCTTACTTTAAGGAGTAATCGCAATCATTCACCATACTTCCATACACGTTCATTATAAAATGTTCACCTCCTACACTAGGAGAGGACGCAAAAATATACACACACCCTATAGGAATAACCCCTGTCTTTAATGCTCTAAGTCCTGATTATATCTCTCGATTCATTTATTGTATTCAAAGGATACATGTGTGTAACACCCCCGGTGTTACGTTAGACTAAACCTGCCATGTCATCATCATCATTGCATGAGCATTCATAATTAGAGAACATTAATGCAAACAACCAAAATGAGTTTATCAATTTCTAGGGTTGGTTGAGCTCTTTCATATCGTATGCGTATGTGCATGTCATTAAACCTTCTTCACAATTTTACTTTTTATTTATAAAAGCAACCAACTAAAACCAACTTTGATGTTTGCAAGTGCTTGGCTAACCCTGACTCACACCCTAACCGTGTTTTACAAGTCAATTATCTAAAAGCAAGAACTCAAGTTGAAATTGGAATTCAAGTTCCAACCCTAGCTAGAAATGGCTAAGTGTGGGAATTGAATTTCAGTTTCAATTTTGGTGAGCTAACCATAATTGATTTTTCTAAATAAAGTTGCTAACCAATGGCACCATTTCAAAGTATGAAGTTTGTACTTTGAAAGTATGCTATTGGTTGGGTTTAAAAAAGTTCTACAATATCATGAATTTTTTGCCCAAAATTCCAATTTGAAAATCCTTTCCAAAAACCTTAAATTCAAAAGCCCTTTTGCCCCTTTTACAATTTCATCTCAAAATATTCAAAATTTGGAAAAACTCTAAAAATATAGTTTGTGCATCTCTTTGAGCTCTACAACTTTGGTATATAAAGTTTTTCAAGTTTTTGAATAAAATTTTAAATAATTTTAAAAGTTCTTCAAATTGGAAGTTATCCCCTTTTGATTTTTAAACTCTAATTCAAAAATTATTTGGTTTCATGAAAAACTTTCTACATGAAAGTTGTAGATCTTGAGAAAATGAATAACTTTTATTTTTGGAGATTTTCATCTTTTATTCAAAAATTAAAAGTAATTTTGAAATCCTTAAAAATTAAGGTTTTGCCCTCTTTTTGAATTTGAAATACAAATTCAAAATCTATTTGAAATCAGATAAAACTTCTTAAATGAAAGTTGTAGAGCATGAATTTTTGTGCAATCTATATTTTGGGAATTTTTCATCTTTTATTCAAGTTTTGGGAGTAATTTGAAAAGGGAGGGAATGAGCCGTCCACTGCGCTACTGATACCACAGAGGGGGTGCCACCCGCCCGGCCCATGCCGGCGGTTGCCGCCGCCGTGGCCCTTCTAGCGTCTTCGCCCGGCGATCCTGCGGAACCAACCACCTGGCCGGAGTCGTGGCGTCGCCCGGCTATCTTCACGGTCCATCCTTGCCCTATAAAAGGCGGTGCCGCCGCCAATTTTCCTTTCCCGCCCTCCTCATCGCCACCGTTGTCATCTCTGGCCGCCGGCGCAATTCGTGCACCACGCACCGCCACCAGCTCCGATCGCTTGCCATCAGCTCCGCTGCTCCCTTGCGAACACAACAAGCCACCAGTTGTAGCCCTCGGTCGTCGGAATTGCCCGAGCGGCATCATCCTCCCCAACTCCGGTCACCACCGCCGCCGTTCATCCCGCCACCGAGTTTCCACCGCTCCGCTCCATCTCGCTTCGAACCAACACCAGCACCGAGTTTGTGGTGAGCTACTGGATCTATCCCACCCATTTTGGGGTCGTTATCTCATCCCACCGGCCGGAGCACCGTTCACCGGCGATCTCCGTAGCCGCCGAGCCGCCATGGGAGTGGCCGTGCACGCTCCAGTGGAAACTAGTAGTCGTATAGTACCTCGCTGGATTCGTCAGAGTTTGGGGAAGGCAGCGGTGCCGTTCTCGTCGGTGTTGTGCTCGTCGTCGACGAGCTACCCGCCGGCGACTGCCGCCGTCACCTCTGTGCCAGAGAGAAAGGAGAGGGAGGGAGAAGGCGCCGACAGCCGGGCCCCTGCTGTCAGCGGGAGAAGAGAGGAGGAGAAGGCAGGCGCGGGCCGGGAGGAGTGGGGGGGCATTGTTGGGCCATTTCGGGCCGCACAGTGGTCTCGGGGGAGAAGCGAAATGCTTTTCTTTTTCTTTTTAATTTCCAAAGGCTGATTTTCATCTTTTTGCTATAAATTCATTTGGGCATATAAAACTATGACAAAAATATGTGTGTGCTCCCCGAGTGATGATCTACCTAGGAAAAATGATAACTTTGTGTTTTAAGTAACTTTTGTGTGCAATTAAAATTGCTCCTTTAATTCATAAATGTCACTTCCATGATTTTTAATAATTAAAACATAAGTCCAAAAATTATGAAAATTGTTTTGCATGCTAATTAGATGATAATGATCTTAATTATGAAGTTTGATCATGTTTTGACTAATTTTTGTTTTATGCTTAATTAACCCCTAAATTAATTGATGTTTAATTAGTTAAATCTTTGATTAATTAGGGTTTAATTAATTCCCAATTAGCAAGTTAATTAGCGGCTTTCAACAACTGTAAAAAATGGTTAATAAATTAGTAATCACCCTTAATCACTATTAGGATTGCTTGATTTTGGGATTGAGCGATGACCCTAGGTCATTAACCCTAATGACCTTCGGCATTTCATGTTGATTGCGTATCGCTAGTCCGTCGTCGTCGACGTTAGTTATACTTCAGTAGTACAATCTTACCGTGAAGGAAAGTTGTACTCAAGATAGGTTAACAATCGTTGCATCATTATCGCATGTCTTTATTCTTTGCATTGTGATCATGCATTTAAATCGTGTAGCCGTGCCGTCTGAAGAAGGTGTTCGGCGTGAAGAGGTTGGTCCTGATCTCAACAGTGTCATCACTGCACCTAACTTCGTCGAGCCCCAAGGCAAGCCCCGGATGCATTCAAACCCGTCCTTGTATTTCGAAAGTTTTTATGATTTCATGTGATGATATAATGCATTAGGTGTAGGAGTTGTGTGCTATCCTACTTTGATGCATTTACCGTACCTTGTTACATTACCCCCGCATTACACTGCTTTTGATTTCGAAATGCTTAGTTGCGCTTAGCCTTGTTACTAGTGTAGGTTTTGATAAATTGTTTTCAAAAGGTGATAACAATACTCCCCGAGGGGAATTTTATTTAAAACCCGATGTTGCTTGTTGTTTATCCTTGTTCCGACGGGGTCAATGGTATACAACAAGAACATGATGATGAGTAACTCGAGACGTCGATTGGAGTGACTTGCATCGGGGAGGGGCTATTGCCCCGATGTAGTGTCGTCCACTTGTGTCGGTTAAGGACTGTCCGTTGTTTGGCGCTGGGATCATGAGGTTATTGGATAGTACTAGTCGCATGCTAATGGCGGTAAACTCCCTTGTACTATCTTTGACGAGAACGGATACCGGGACGAGAGTAGCGTGTACCCATCCTACGGGGCCACCGTGGAAGGGGACCACGGCGTAGCGAGATGGTGTCTTGCACCTCGTAGCTAGGACCCGTTCTAGTCGGGAGAAATGCAAGTGTGAGTTGATGTATGTGAGATGTTTAGTCCTCGCATACATCGTGTGGCTAGGAAGCCCCATTTGGGTATATTAAGTTTATTCGAATCGCCGTGTGCTCCACGATCCGGGAGCCGTGATCCGAGTCCCGGCATCGTAGTAATAATGGAAGTGTGAGAATGAAAGGTTTGAATCCGGCATATGTTTGATAAGTGATTGTTAAAATAAGGATTTGGCTTACTCTTTTCCGCAAAAAGGGTGTCTTTGATTCTTGCTAAAGCCTCACCTTGATTCCCATTAGCCAGCATTACCGAGTCTTCTCCTCAATTTTTGGTCGGGTAAGTCTTGCGGAGTACTTTTTGTACTCAGGGTTTGTTTAACCCCTGTTGCAGGTGAACCGCATGAGCAAGTGTGCTACGGCCCCTGCTGCATGACGGTCGTCGATGAAGTGACTGACGAGGAATAGATTGTGTGGCCCGTGGGCAGGGCACTTTTGTTGTGTGGTTTGTAAAGTTACTTAGTGATACTTCCGCTGTTTTGTAATAATAACACTCTGGTTTGTATAAGTTTTACAAAAAGTTTGTAAATTAAGTTATTGTAAGTCTTCCGCTACTCTGGTATTTTGTATGAAAACTGTTGTAATACTGTGATGTCTCTGTAAGTATCGATCCTGAAGGAATTGTGGTTTATCGGGGGTTCACCCGACAGAATATTTTAGGTTATGTGGTGCTCAAGTACGGCTGACAGAGGTCTTAGGGACAATGTCAGGTGCTTGTGGGCCATATAATTTAGAAGGTTCTGCCACAATGTGGCTATAAAAAAAACAATGGGTACTAGATGCCCGCCTCCCTGAATAAAAAGAAATAATAAAGATAGCCCATGTCTTTTCTGAGAAAGATTTTAAAAGAAAGTCATTCCCAAAAGAGCAAAAGTAGAAATAGCAGATAGCCAAAAATAACACATATGCACCCATCCACCATATTCCATACACATGCACATCTTGGTTTGATTGTATGCCTCGATTCTCTGTGGATCCACTAGTTGACTTTTTACAATACGTGTTTTTGCAAGTATGTCTATCCTTGTTAATGCCAATCCTATAAGCTCCACTATATATACCTTTAGCTATAGGGGGCATAACAACATTAACGCCTCAAGAGAGAACCACAAATACCACATACATTGAGAGACTTGAGGGTGTCATACAATTAAGCTCTAAGTTTTATTCTGAAAACCTATCAAAAACTTCAGAATGTTAGTATTGCAAAGAATTTGAGACATAGCACTTAGCTTAGTTGTTCTATCTTTCGATTGCTCAAGACTTATGCAAAAGCCGTGAAACCCCCATGACATGTGAAATGAGTAAGTTTAAAGATTAGAGCATATAATGTTTGATCAGGAGGAAATTTTGTTTGAAAGCATGTGTCTTGGAAAGTATAATGATATTGTAGCAACTCCCGATCCAAATACGGTATCAACTAGACTTGGTGTGCCAAGGGGACGGCAAAAGGTAAAGCTTGGGGGTATTGTTGACACTGTTAGCGTCAACTTTTACTAGGGCTTTTTACCCGATGGACAACAAGATAACACACTAGTCTAGGGCTTTATCCGACAAATTCCACGAGTTTTGCATATTACGTAATTTCGGGGTGATTTCGAGAAAAGCCGAAAAAGAGGGATTCTAACGCAAAATAACCACGAAACTTATCCGCCACAAAGGACATCACGGGAAGACTCGGGAAGACTCCGTAAGACACCGGAAGGAGCGGGGGGGAGGCCGCCAGGTGGGGCCGGCCGGCCCCACCATGGCGCCGGGCGGCGCCCCCGGCTAGGGTTTGCTCCCCCCCGGAATGTTCCTCCACCGCCTCCAAGGATGCATCTCGGCCCCTACGTTACGTCGGGTTTGATCCTACGGGCCGCACGCGCATCCCACCGGACTATAAATATGAGGGTAGACCCCCCCTGGAAAGAGCCAATTCATTATTCATCAAGGTCTCAAGCCATCAAGCATCAAGAGCCTTCAAGTTCATCAAGAGCCTTCTAGTTCATAGGATTAGCTAGCTAGATTAGAAGTAGAGGAGATCTAGTTCTTCATCGGATCTAGAGCCCCTCGGCGTTTGGTCGAGCGCGAGAGTTCGGTAATAGATCTAGTTCTTAATTACTTTATTGTATTCATTATTCAGATTAGGGAGACTTTACTCTAAATATATTCATATGTTCTTAATTGCAATAGTCATTGTTTACTTTGATTATATGTCTAGTTTAGTTACTTCGATCTTATTGAATTCATGTAATTGCTCGTATAGCGTTTATCCATATGTACAATGGGTAGATGATAGGCGATATGTAGACGTGGTGTCTAGATGTCTTGTTTATCTGCGAGTGCACCCTGATATGCCGGGACGTGTGGTAGTCTCGCGTAGGTGACAGCCTACGTTAGTTCCTCCGTAGTCCACCCCCCGTATGTAGGACTAGCATGGGCGCTGTAACAGAACCGACCAATTTATAAAAGCATAAGTGAAAAATCACTCGCTAAGCAAGCAATTGTCACACTTAAGCCGTTATAAACCCCGGTAGTCCCGGAAATCTCGAAGGATTTCAAACCAAACATCATCAACCAAGATCGCATACAAGTTTAGCGTTGCCATTCACACGTTACAACATTTCACAAATAGTTCAACAACATCGAGTGCGGAAATAAAGTTATTACAAACCAAGTTCTTCAAATCCAACAATGAAACAAATAGTTTTAGTAACTCAACCCACACACACAAACTTAGGTTTAATATAGTGCCAGCCTGATGATCGATCCACAAAAGCAAGTGGGAAGAGTAGTAAGAACGACCATAGCCCTTTGGTGCTTAATCCACTGGATATAAGCAGGTTTCGCAATACCCGTGTTAGGTATGGCCATCTGCACAAACAACAAGCGGGGAAAAACCCCGAGTACGAGAAGGTACTCGGCTAGACTTACCCGACCGACTCAAAAGTACAAGACTCCAAGGAGTATGACAGCTTTATCGGGGATAGCTTGACTCTTATGAAAAGCGGTAGTAACATTTAAAGTGATTGCTCGCCTTAATCATTCCTATTTATGCTAGGTGAGCACCTATACTATACATCATTATAGTATATTAGTCATGGTTAAGTAAGCAAGTAGTAACCATAATCATAATCATCGCCTTAACCCATCATCATTATTAACCACATTCCATAATCATTACTACGATGTTGCAGCTCAAGTCAAGGTGTTCACCGTCCCAGAACGATGGCGATTCGAATCGACATTACCGAGCTCGGGGGTATTCCTCATACAAACCACACTCACGCCGAAGTGAGCTACAGTCACAAAGATGGCACGTATCCAGAAAAAACAAGTACGCGGACTCGCATAGAACCACCGTACCCAGGGACCGCCCGACTGCCTTAGCCAGCCATGCTGGACCTCGGACTTACTCTTCGCGCCCCTGTGTTCCCCCATCCATCTCCAATACGGTGCGAACGAATCGAGAACCGGCCCGGATAGTGTTAGGCTTCACGGTCGGAAGTGCTTATCCGGCCAGCTAAGTATGAGGCATGCGTTCAATATGACTTGGGGTACAACAACGGTACGGTCCTTAATTGACTCAAACGGAATCACTATGGTCCAACAACCCCACAAGACTCCGTTCGGTCTCCATTTATCACGACCATAACCATTAACCAGATGATATCAACATAAGCTTTTCATCAATCACAAGTAACCACCTATACTCGCAGATGCCAGAAAATCATCCGACTTCTACCGTCTAAGCAAGCTAAGCATAATACTCGCCCTAGACTAGCAGGGTATATCAAGGTGGGATAATCAATGGTAAAGCAAGGATATAATGCATCAACGGTGTCACATAACTCCTATACTTAATGCAACAATCATAAAGCATAATTAGACTGTTAGAAAGCATAGGTAAGTGATGCTCCGGGGCTTGCCTTGCACGAAGTCGGACGCGCGGTGGTTAGGGCACTCAGGCAGCTCTTCTTTGCCTTCTTCTTGTGGACCCTCCGGCTGAGGCTCCTCCGGATGATCCTGCTCGGTCTCCGAATCACGGGAGGTCCTCCCGCGAACTCAGTATGATGCGATGCACATGCATAGAAATAAAGTGAATGCATACACGTATGATGCTCATGAATGAAGATGATTAACAGATCATTTGACGTAGTAGGTGCATATCTCCTCTCTTCTAACAATTTAACTCATTTATCGAGTATGTGCATACCTCTTCTCTAAACACTTAGAGAAGTGCATAAAGAAGAGTGGTGTGTAGGCACACACACACATACACACATCACATGAATAAAGAGAAGTACTACTATTCATAGCCAACATCACATTTCAGTTATGGTACTGTATTACATGACCAGCAAGCATAACATAATTAAAAGTGCACAAGAAGTAATATAGAACATGCTAAAACCATTAATTTAAAGTTTTATCATTTCATGTGAATAAATAAGCTTGAACTGTGACCTATGTATAAATAGTCCAGAAAAATCTACAAAAATTACAGGAGCTACACTATGCTATAACAGAGCCATGGTAAAATTTTCCTAACAATTCATTGAGTACAACAGTCTACACAAAAAAGATGAAACAGCAGGACAGAATTGCACATTTAATAACTTTGCACTATGAAAAGTGTCAAACAACAGATTTCATATTTTTATCTAGAACTACTTAGCACAAGAACATTCATCAAAAATTACCAGGGCATAATTCCTTATAATTAATTTACTAAAAATCATTTAAGAAACAGCCCTAAAATGCAATTAAATCACATCTTCATATTTTTACACAAGGACTACATGCTATATATTTTTCCCAGAAACTACATCACACACAGAGTCTAACAAAGCAAGAACCATATTTTTTAGAGCTATATTTTATTTACTATGCATTTACTCAGTTTTCAGCCTTTTAAACAATTAAATAAAACTACACAGTAAAGTACCACAAAAATTGCATTACATATTTTTCCTAGGTAGATCTACTCACTAGAAACCTAGCAAAACAAGTTTCATCAATTTTGGATCATATTTGCCACAGATACAAATTAAAAACGATTTAAAACAAAAACTGAAATCATTTTAATTCAAAACCGAGCGCCGGCCCCTGCCTCGACCCGGTCCAGTGGGCCGTGAGTCACGGGCGCGCGGGACCCCGCGGTCCACAGGCCCACCGGCCGGTCGGCCGAGGGCAGGGCCGGTCTTCGGCGGCGCTTAGCTTCGCCGCTGGGCGAGCCCACCGGCGCAACAAGTGCGGCGTGCTTTCGAGGCGGCAGGCGCACCCGGTGACACGCTTGGCGATAAGGGGTGCGACGAACCCTAGCTACGCGGCGGCGGTGATGGCGGCTGGGCGGCTCGGCATGGAGGCGCGGTGGCCGTCTCCGGCGCCCGGTTGGCTCCCGGTGAGGAGCGCACTGCGGCGCTTGGCGCAATGCGGAGCTAGTCCTAGGGTTTGGGTGCTTGATTGCTGGAGGTCCTCGGCCGCGTGCATGGCGGCATGGCGGCGAGGGAAGCTCCGGGCATGAGCAATCGCGCTGGGTGGCCGCTACGCCGCATTGATTGCATCGAGCGTGGCCGGGTGCTCGATTCGAGGTCCGGGCGGCTTCGTGCGCCGCAGAGAGAAAGGGAGGGATCGTGGAGGCGGTGACGCGGCGGCTGAGAGCTTCCGAGCTCCCGGCCATGGTGGACAGCCAGACGGCGGCGCATGGCGCTCCTGCCCGGTTGGGCGAATGGGTGGGAGGGCGGTGTGGAGGAGGGCGAGGCGGCTCGTGGCGGTTTTGGCGGGCGTGAGTGCTCCCGGCGAAGCGAACGGCGGCGGCGGCGGCGAGCGCGGGCTGGCGAAGCGCTGGCGCTGCCGTGTGCGAGCGAGAGCGAAGCGAGGCAGTAGGCGGTGAGCGAGGAATGGAATGCCGAGGCATTCCACTTCGGGCGCGGGGCGCTGGGTGAAGCGGCCGGCGGTGGGGCCCGCTTCGCCGAGCATCGCCCGGCCACGTGGCGGGCGGCGAAGCGACGGCGAAGCGCGTGGCGCCCCGCCTGCGGGCCGGGTCGCCACGACGACGCTGGAAAGGCGCTGGCGCCGTGGACGCTGGCGAGGCACGCCGGGCCGACCGGGCCGAATCGCCCGCTTCGTTCGCTTCTTTTTCTTTTTCCCTTTTAATTTTTTTTTTTTGAAATTTCAATTTAAACCAAAACCGACACAAGCCACTTTTTGACAAATTTGAAAGCATTTTCATGGAAAGTGCCCAAAATAAAAGTTGTAGAGAATTTAAAACTGAACAACTTTCATTTAAGGCTCAACTCAAAATTCTCAATAGATTTTGAAATACAAATTCATTTTGAATTTTGGCATAAAAGGGGATTTTTTTTCCAAATTAATTTCTTTTTGCTCCAAAATGCACCAAATTTTTTTTGCAATAATTTTGTTAAATCATTTCAAAATGCTGGGCACCTGGATCCAAAACTTGATCAAGCATTTGCAAGCTAATTAATTAACTAAATCAAACAATCAAGCAAGCAAATTTGGAAATTAAAAACAAGCACATGAAATGATGATGCACTTTGGGATTAAATGCTTAATGATGCTTATGCCATGCTTAGTGATTATTAAGGTTAATTAATTATGGCCTAATGCAATGCTCAACACCGAGGTGTTACAGCCCTACCCCCTTAAAGAAATCTCGTCCCGAGATTTGGGTTTACTAACCAGGTTTTATGGAATTCGGGATAAACTTCTTTCAGGTAGTCCTCAGTTTCCCATGATGCATCTCTATCATCATGGTAGCTCCACACGACCTTGTAAGTACGCACTAACCGATTTCGAGTAACTCTTTCTTTGCTATCAACAACTCTCACAGGCTCTTCTTTATAGACCAGATCAGCTGCTAGCTTCAAATCTTGCTCATCGACTCTTTCTTCGGGCACACGCAAACACTTCTTCAATTGAGAGACGTGAAAGATCGGAAAGATAGAACTCATAGACTCGGGCAACTGCAACTTGTAAGCAACTTCACCTCTTCTTTCGAGAATCTTGTACGGACCCACATATCTTGGTGCAAGCTTCCTCTTGGCTCCAAATCTTTGTGTACCCTTTATCGGTGAAACTCTGAGGTAGACATAGTCACCTACTTCAAACATCAAAGATCTTCTTCGATTGTCAGCATAACTCTTTTACCGGGACTGTGCAGCTTTCATATGCTCTTGGATGGTTCGAACCTTCTCTTCAGCTTCGGGAACAAAGTCAATACCATAGTATCTTCTTTCTCCTGCGTCTACCCAGTTCAACGGAGTTCTACACTTTCTGCCATACAAAGCTTCAAACGGTGCCATCTTGATACTCTCTTGATAACTGTTCTTGTAGGAGAACTTGGCCAAAGGTAGCCAAGATTCCCACGAACCCTTAGCAGATAGCACACATGCTCTCAACATATCTTCAAGAACTTGATTAAGTCTTTCAGTCTGACCTGAAGTCTGAGGATGATAAGCGGTGCTGTGCAGCAACTCAGTACCCATACCTTCATGCAAACGGGTCCAAAAGTGAGCAGTGAACTGCGATCCTCTATCAGATACGATGGTCTTGGGTACCCCATGCAAACGGACAATCTCTTCAATGTAGAGGTCAGCATATTGAGGTGGTCTGTAGGTTGTCTTGAGAGGTAAGAAGTGAGCTGACTTGGTTAGTCGATCAATGATCTCCCAGATTGAATCATTTCCCTTTTGTGTAGTTGGCAAACCTGTGATGAAATCCATACTGATATCATCCCACTTCCAAGCAGGAACAGGTAGAGGTTTCAGCAAACCTGCCGGCTTCATGTGAATGGCCTTGACACGACAACAAGTATCGCATCGAGCCACATATGCTGCTATCCCTTTCTTCATCTTCGTCCACCAATATCGAGGTCTCAAATCATGATACATCTTGTTACTTCTGGGGTGAATGGATAACTTGGAAAGGTGAGCCTCATCCATTATCTTGTTCTTGAGTTCTCGATCCTTCTAACACGACAAGACGAGTGTCGAACCAAAGTACACCATTGTCATCCAATCTAAAATGCGGAATTGATTCCTTCTTCATTCTTTCTTTGAGGTGGTAGATGCCAGGATCTGTCTTTTGGCCTTCAATGATCTGTTGGTCAAGAGAACATCGAACTTGGATATCATGCAGGACTGCAGGATGCATCAGATTGAATTCTTCTTCAAACATCGGCTTCACGGTATGATGATGCGACTTGCGACTCAAAGCGTCAGCAACAACGTTTGCTTTACCAGGGTGATAGTGCACTTGCAAATCATAGTCCTTGATCAACTCTAACCATCTTCGCTGCCTCATGTTGAGTTCAGGTTGGGTAAAGATGTACTTGAGACTTTTGTGATCGGTGTATATATGGCACACATTTCCCAACAGATAATGTCTCCATATCTTCAAAGCATGCACAAGCGCAGCTAACTCTAAATCATGCGTGGGATAGTTGACTTCATGCTTTCTCAACCGACGTGAAGCATAAGCAATCACTCGGCCTTCTTGCATCAAGACACAACCCAAACCGGTCTTCGATGCATCACAAGTACACATCAAAACGGCTTCTCGATGTCCGGTCGTGCCAAGACAGAGCGAGTGGTTAGCAACTCTCGCAAGGTGCGAAAAGGCGCCTCACATGCCTCTCGTCCCGCAGACAAACTTGTGCTCTTTTTTTGTAGCGCACTCGTCATTGGCTTAGCAATCTTAGAGAAATCCGAATGAAACGGCGATAATACCCCGCCATTCCAAGAAAACTCCGAACTTCATGCACGGGCGTGGGCGGTTGCCAATCCATGACCTCTTGTACTTTGTCCGGGTTAAGCGAAATACCATTCTCGGATATGATGTGACCAAGGAAAGCAACTTCCTTCACCAAAACTCGCACTTTTTAAACTTGGCATACAAAACTTATGCTCTCTAAGTCCGGTGAGCACAACTCTTAAATCTTTGGGCATGCTCTTCTTCATTCGTAGAGTAAACCAGAATATCATCTAAAAATACAATCACAAACTTATCCAATTCTGGCATAAAGACTGAATTCATAAGATACATAAAGTATGCAGGAGCATTCGTCAAGCCAAAAGACATAACGAGATACTCATACAACCCGTACCTAGTGACGAAAGCAGTCTTATGCACATCTTCCGGACGAATCTTGATTTGATGATACCCTGATCTCAAGTCAATCTTGGAAAACACTTTTACTTTAGATAACTGATCAAACAAAATATCAATTCTCGGCAGAGGGTATTTGTTCTTGATTGTTACGGCATTGAGCGGCCGATAATCAACACATAGCCTCAAGGAATGATCTTTCTTCTTCACAAATAAAGCTGGACAACCCCATTCAGAAGTACTTGGCCTGATGAAACCCAACTTCTTCAGCTCATACAACTATTTCTTCAACTCTGCTAGCTCATTGGGAGGCATAAGATAAGGTCTCTTGCATATCGGAGCTGTACCAGGCACTAAATCAATTGCAAACTCAATGTCTCTGTCAGGCGGTAGCCCAGGTAAATCTTCAGGAAAAACATCAGAAAACTCACAAACCACGGGAATCTCGAGAAAAGAGCAGAGGCTCGGATAGCATAGGTCAACTTGGTCATGTGCGCAACTCGAGGCAATAACACTTGGAAAGTGTCCTTACCCGCAGGATCCGTGAGAGTAATTGTTCTATTCCCAGTATCAATCACAACTTGCTTATCTTTTATCCAATTCATACCCAAGATCACATCCATGGTTAACCCAGGTAAAACCACCAAATTAACCCTATATGTTTTATCTCCAATTTCAAAAGTTGCATGCTCAAGCATCGATTAGATAGGACATCGGCACAATGAACCGATGCGGTACCCATAATCTAATTGCTTAAGTTCTAATTTTTGCGATCGTGCATATGCTTGACTCATAAAAGAATGTGATGATCCGTAATCAAATAAAACAACTGCAGGATGATTGTTGACAAGAAACGCACCAAAGGATCTGGTTCTCCCTTGGGAATCTCGGCCCACGGTGGTGTGGTGTGCACGGGCAGGATAGGTCGTCCGCTTCTTCGGATATGGACAGTATTTTGGCGAAGTGACCCATCGATTGCAGTTGAAGCATGGGCCTCTCACGGCGGGAGCAGTTGCCGTGGCACCCCCAGATCTTGGCTTGAGCTTGAGGTGCAGGTGGGCGATAGCCCCTCCGTTCTTCGGAGGTGGTGGAGCATTCCTCTTTGGAGCAAGGTGCACGGAACCTTGAGTTCCGAGTGGAAGGGCGATGCTCGCGGACGATTAGCCATTGGAGGCCCATGATCGAGAAGATCCTCCCTCAAAGCTTCTCTTGCGGTTCTTGGAAGCAAAGCATGTATATTGTTGTTGTTCTCTTGAGTCATAAAATCCATCGATAAACTCGTTGAAAGTAGCCCTTGAACTAATACCCATAGTCTTGGCCATCTTGGTATTGAGGCCCCTCTTGAAGCTAGCTATCTTCTTTTCTTCAGTGTCCACATATGATGGAGCATAGCGTGACAGGTTGTTAAACTCTTGCAGGTACTCATTCATGCTCTTATTGCCTTGAGTGAGCTTCATGAACTCTGACACTTTCATAGCCATCAAACCTGGCGGAACATAGGTGCTGCGAAACATCTGAGTAAACTGTGCCTAGGTGATGGGAGCATTCGGCGGGAAAGTGGTGCGCTGATGGGACCACCAAATTCCAGCCGGCCCCTGCAGCTGGTGTGCCCCATACTCAACCTTCAGTGATTCGGTCATGCGGAGCAGGCGAAACTTGTCTGCCATCGTGTTGATCCACTCGAGAGCCTCGAGCGGTTCCTTAGCTTGCAAGAACTTGGGCGGATCCGTATCCAGAAAGTCCTTGAAGGTGCTATACTGATTGACGGGACGGTCACGGTGGCCTCCGTGGCTGGTGTTTGCTGCAATATCACGCAACGTGGCCTCCATGTTGCGCTGACTGCCGAGGAACTGTTGGAAAAGTTGCTCAGCGGTCAACGGTGGAGGAGGTGGTGGTGGTAGGTTACCCCCAGCGTTTCCGTCATTGCCTCCATTTCCACCGTTTCCACCATTGTTCCCGTTACCTCCGTTACCACCATTTCCATTGCCTTCGCCTTGGCTGGATCCATCTCCAACCAAAGAGCCACTCACAGTGCGGCAAGTCCTAACCATCTGCATATTTCAGCATCAAGTAATTATTAGGTGATGTTACAACATTGTAAGCAATGTAATAATCATGCCAATGAATTATTGGAAGAAAATCAATTCATTCAACAACACACAGGCATAAAGATTTATTCCCACAATCCATAACATCACTAATTAGATTACTGAATAAAAGCATCATCCAGGACATACAACATCCAAAATTGTCAGCATACATACACTGGACTTTAGGCGTTCAGATAGCACCAAAACACATGACGATCCAACACACATGAGTCACATCTCATAAGGGTTACATGCCAACAACAAAAGAAACTAAAGCACCACTACGGCTAGCGAAGAGACTACCGGTCTACTCGTGCTCGCTACCGACGTCGGACTCGGGAGCCCGGAACAACGCCGTCGCCGGGTGCGGGCTCGGGTGCGGGTGGAAGGTCGGCGTCCTCCTCGCCACCATCGGGGTCGATGACTCCCGGCTCCATCTCGGCAGCTCCGGGCGCATGGTGACCATGAACTGGTTGTATAGCACGTGGTAGTCCTCGTGCAACCGATCAATGTCTTTGCTCGCGGTCAAAGAGCCAGTGCCCGGTGATGGGCATCGTTAGGGCTTCATTCCTCTCTCGTGACTAGCTGCGCCATCATCCTATCGGCGTTCCTCTCATACTTGCTCATAGCGTGCAACCCGTGCGGCGCGCAAGGTGGCGAGCTCCCCTAGTGACCTCTCTCACATACGCCTCGGCTTCCTCTCGGTAGCTATGACGGTGTTCATTTGGTCCCTCTGGGTCTCGGATTTGGTCAGTGTCTCTTCTTCTCTTCTTTTTCCCTTCTTCCACAAATCCTTGTTCCAGTCACTCGGCTTGTACATTGTTGCTTCGGTGGCATCGTATGCCCGCATCATGGCATACATGGAACTCATAGCCGTGTTATCACCGCCATCAATCTCGTCAACTCGGCCAACGTGCACGGCTAGGGGGGCTCCCAAACAAGTGTCCCGAGGATCATCCCTAGGAAAAGTCCCCGCTAAAGCCGTTGCCGGGCTCGGAGGAAAGCGCTCCATGATCCGGGCGGAGCACATGGAATGCGGCTCTGCTAGCCCCATCCCGTGCGGTGACACCCGGTGGCACGGACGCGCCACCCGTCCCACTCGGAGTCCGGGTGGAGTGGAGGAACAGTGATCTCGCACAAAGCAACCAAGTCATCTCCACGGCGTGGCTCCCTCTGTAACCCGGGGAGTAGACGGGCCGCTGCTCCTCGGCGTATCCGGCGTGACCTAGCACCCTCCAGAGAAGCGTGGGCATGCCAAACTCCTCAAGAAAGTGATTCTCCCTGATCACGGTGCGTGGTGCAAGCCGACGGCGAGGTGCCCCGCCCCGGTGGACTTGCGTGCGGTTTGCTTAGTGCGAGCCATCCGTCGTAAATTTATCCCGGTGAGACAAGTTATTAATTAACCAAATTTTAATGGGCGAAGTAATCAATTTATAAGGGAAGGTAAATGTAATGACATGAGATGAACAAACATGATGTATGCACGTATCTTACGTTCTCACAAACTTAGCAAAAAATAATTCTAGCGGATATACGGTGGCATACAACGTTCTCTCATAGCGTATAACTAGTCGTTCTACACGAATCGCTGTTATGTACTGCAGAAAATCCACTTCAGCCCATCCCAACAAAAGTATGAATAAATGCATTGCGAAAGTAAAGATTAAGCACTCACACGCACGTGCATTCCCAAATACACGCACATGTAGTACAACTACCCGATCCTCGTCCAAAGACAAAGACATCGTCTCAACAGACGGCACAACCCACAATTAAACACCTTGGTAAGTACATGGTTTTGACATGTAAATACTTCCGGCATCACACTAGCACTCCCCTAGATTGCCGGTTGGACAACCATGCTCTCACAACTCCCACTTACCGAGGCGTAGAGGCATTTGAACCATACATTACCATCCAAGCGAATGGCACCCATACAATTACCTTTGCTGCATGGGCAACAAAGTGAAAATAAAATATGATGCAAGCCCCCAAGTTAGTACTTAAATAGCCACCTAGAGTCCTTATTTGGGCATAAAGGATATGACCACCGGCACACTCTTAATTTGCAAACGAATTTTCTCAAAAGACTTACAGATCTATAAGTTGAAATCCAGTTTTGAAACCAAAATCCTTTGTTTTAAATAGACATGTGAACAATGTAATCGCTAAACCTTGCTCGATGCCGGTATGTGTAACAGAACCGACCAATTTATAAAAGCATAAGTGAAAAATCACTCGCTAAGCAAGCAATTGTCACACTTAAGCCGTTATAAACCCGGTAGTCCAAAAAATCTCGAAGGATTTCAAACCAAACATCATCAACCAAGATCGTACAAGTTTAGCGTTGCCATTCACACGTTACAACATTTCACAAATAGTTCAACAACATCGAGTGCGGAAATAAAGTTATTACAAACCAAGTTCTTCAAATCCAACGGCGGAAACAAATAGTTTTAGTAACTCAACCCACACACACAGACTTAGGTTTAATATAGTGCCAGCCTGATGATCGATCCACAAAAGCAAGTGGGAAGAGTAGTAAGAACGACCATAGCCCTTTGGTGCTTAATCCACTGGATATAAGCAGGTTTCGCAATACCCATGGTAGGTATGGCCATCTGCACAAACAACAAGCGGGAAAAACCCTGAGTACGAGAAGGTACTCAGCTAGACTTACCCGACTGACTCAAAAGTACAAGACTCCAAGGAGTATGACAGGCTTTATCAGGGGATAGCTTGACTCTTTTGCGGAAAAGCGGTAGTAACATTTAAAGTGATTGCTCAGCTTAATCATTCCTATTTATGCTAGGTGAGCACCTATACTATACATCATTATAGTATATTAGTCATGGTTAAGTAAGCAAGTAGTAACCATAATCATAATCATCAGCTTAACCCATCATCATTATTAACCACATTCCATAATCATTACTACGATGTTGCAGCTCAAGTCAAGGTGTTCACTGTCCAGGAACGATGGCGATTCGAATCGATTACCGAGCTCGGGGGTATTCCTCATACAAACCACACTCACGCGCGAAGTGAGCTACAGTCAAAAAGTGGCACGTATCCGGGAAAAACAAGTACGCGGACTCGCATAGAACCACCGTACCCGGGGGACCGCCCGACCGCATAGCCGACCCATTTGGACCTCGGACTTACTCTTTCGCGCCCCTGTGTTTCCCCATCCATCTCCAATACGGTGCGAACGGATCGAGAACCGGCCCCGGATAGTGTTAGGCTTCACGGTCGGAAGTGCTTATCCGCCCAGCTAAGTATGAGGCATGCGTTCAATATGACTTGGGGTACAACAACGGTACGGTCCTTAATTGACTCAGACGGAATCACTATGGTCCAACAACCCCACAAGACTCCGTCCGGTCTCCATTTATCAAGACCATAACCATTAACCAGATGATATCAACATAAGCTTTTCATCAATCACAAGTAACCACCTATACTCGCAGATGATGAAATCACGACTTCTACCGTCTAAGCAAGCTAAGCATAATACTCGCCCTAGACTAGCAGGGTATATCAAGGTGGGATAATCAATGGTAAAGCAAGGATATAATGCATCAACGGTGTCACACAACTCCTATACTTAATGCAACAATCATAAAGCATAATTAGACTGTTAGAAAGCATAGGTAAGTGATGCTCCGGGGCTTGCCTTGCACCTAAAGTCGGACGCCGCGGTGGTTAGGGCACTCAGGCAGCTCTTCTTCGCCTTCTTCTTGTGGACCCTCCGGCTGAGGCTCCTCCGGATGATCTGCTCGGTCTCCGAATACGGGGAGGTCCTCCCTGCGAACCTTTGTATGATGCGATGCACATGCATAAGTACAGTGAATGCATACACGTATGATGCTCATGAATGAAGATGATTAACAGATCATTTGACAGAGTAGGTGCATATCTCCTCTCTACTAACAATTTAACTCATTTACTGAGTATGTGCATACCTCTTCTCTAAACACTTAGAGAAGTGCATAAGAAGAGTGGTGTGTAGGCAAACACACACATACACACATCACATGAATAAAGAGAAGTACTACTATTCATAGCCAACATCACATTTCAGTTATGGTACTGTATTACATGACCAGCAAGCATAACATAATTAAAAGTGCACAAGAAGTAATATAGAACATGCTAAAACCATTAATTTAAAGCTTTATCATTTCATGTGAATAAACAAGCTTGAACTGTGACCTATGTATAAACAGTCCAGAAAAATCTACAAAAATTACAAGAGCTACACTATGCTATAACAGAGCCATGGTAAAATATTCATAACAATTCATTGAGTACAACAGTCTACACAAAAGATGAAACAGCAGGACAGAATTGCACATTTAATAACTTTGCACTATGAAAAGTGTCAAACAATAGATTTCATATTTTTATCTAGAACTACTTAGCACAAGAACATTCATCAAAAATTACCAGGGCATAATTCCTTATAATTAATTTACTAAAAATCATTTAAGAAACAGCCCTAAAATGCAATTAAATCACATCTTCATATTTTTACACAGGGACTGCATGCTATATATTTTTTCCAGAAACTACATCACACACAGAGTCTAACAAAGCAAGAACTATATTTTTTGGAGCTATATTTTATTTACTATGCATTTACTCAGTTTTCAGCCTTTTAAACAATTAAATAAAACTACACAGTAAAGTACCACAAAAATTGCATTACATATTTTTCCTAGGTAGATCTAGTCACTAGAAACCTAGCAAAACAAGTTTCATCAATTTTGGATCACATTTGCCACAGATACAAATTAAAAACGATTTAAAACAAAATCGGAAATCATTTTAATTCAAAAACCGAGCGCCCGGCCTGGCTGGACCCGGTCCGATGGACCGTGAGTCACCGGGCGCGCGGGACCCCGCGGTCCACGAGCCCACCGGCCGATCGGCCAGCGGGGCCGGTGCTCGGCGCTGGCTTAGCTTCGGCGGCTGGCGAGCCCACCCGCGCAACCAAGTGCACCGGCGTGCGGGGAGCGGCAGGCGCACCGGTGACACGCTTGGCCAAGGCCGCGACGAGCCCCTAGCTACGGGCGGCGGCGGTGATGGCGGCGGGGCGGCTCGGCATGGAGGCGCGGTGGCCGTCTCCGGCGCCGGTTGGCTCGGTGAGAGCGCACCTGCACGCGAGCGCAATGTGGAGCTAGTCCTAGGGTTTGGGTGCTTGATTAAGCGGCCGGAGGTCCTCGGCCGCGTGCATGGCGGTATGGCGACGGAGGGAAGCTCCGGCGAGCAACTCCAAGGCGGGGCTGCCGCGTACGCGCGATTGCCCAGACCGAGCGTGCCGGGTGCTCGATTCGAGGTCCGGCGCGGCTTCGCCGCTGTAAGAGAGAGAAAGGGAGGGATCGGGGAGGCGGTGACGCTACGCGCTGAGCTTCCCGAGCTCCGGCCATGGTGGACAGCCAGACACGGCAAGAATGCGCCCTCACCTCGGCTCGGTTGGCGCAATGGGTGGAGCTGGCGGTGTGGAGGAGGGCGAGGCGGCTCTGGGTGGCGGGTTTTGGTGGCGCGGAGTGCTCGCGAAGCGAACGGCGCGGCGGCGCTGAGCGCTGGCGGCAGGGCGAAGGCCGCTGCGCTGGGCGTGCGAAGCGAGAGCGAGCGAGGCGTAGAGGTGTGAGCGAGAATGGAATGCCGAGGCATTCCACTTCGGCGCGGGGCGGGTGAAGCGGCGGGCGGTGGGGCAGGCTCGCCGAGCATCGCCCGCCACGCGGCGGCGGCGGCAGCGACGGCGAAGCGTGGCGCCGGCTGTGTGGCCGGTCGGCCACGACTGGGCGCGCTGGCTGGCGCGACGCTGGCGAGGCACCGGGCCGCCGGGGGGCGAATCGCCCGCTTCGTTTACGTTCTTTTCCCTTTTTAATTTTTTTTTTGAAATTTCAATTTAAACCAAAACCGACACAAGCCACTTTTTGACAAATTTAAAAGCATTTTCATGGAAAGTGCCCAAAATAAAAGTTGTAGAGAATTTAAAACTGAACAACTTTCATTTAAGGCTCAACTCAAAATTCTCAATAGATTTTGAAATACAAATTCATTTTGAATTTTGGCATAAAAGGGATTTTTTTCCAAATTAATTTCTTTTGCTCCAAAATGCACCAAATTTATTTGCAATAATTTTGTTAAATCATTTCAAAATGCTGGGCACCTGGATCCAAACTTGATCAAGCATTTGCAAGCTAATTAATTAACTAAATCAAACAATCAAGCAAGCAAATTTGGAAATTAAAAACAAGCACATGAAATGATGATGCACTTTGGGATTAAATGCTTAATGATGCTTATGCCATGCTTAGTGATTATTAAGGTTAATTAATTATGGCCTAATGCAATGCTTAACACCGAGGTGTTACAGTACACGATCGCGAAGGAGATGACTTAGGTCTTAATACCTTCATTTGTTGATGCCTCTTTACATGCAATGATGATTTATGGTTGATTTAGCAATGATTACTAGATGTAGTTGCACTAATTAGAGTTATTCAATTGACGTAGTTATAGACCTATCTCCATAGTTTATCCAATGGCTAGTTGTGATTATGACTAGTAAGATGCTCGATGATTATCTTTAATTATGATATTTGATGATTATGCTATCACCCGCATTTATCTTTATTTATCTTGTGACCTCTGCCTGTTATAAGTAGAGTATACGACTTAGGTAGTATTGCTTATCATGTCCACATAGTTTCACATCAATATGGCAATAATAGTTTATTACATAGCTTTCCCAGAGGTATAATTATAAATCGACAACCTGGAGACTTTCCTAGGTAAAATGCTACAACGGTATAATTATCTGTCCGCTTGCAGAACCCATTAGTTTATATTTATATCTTATTCATATATTTTATCTGCCTAGTCACAATAGTACAATATAAATCTATGTTAATTTCCTAGCAATATAATTGGGGATGACAACCTACTTCATGTTTAGGAATTTTAGTAATTCAAGAGTGACTAGTTGCTAATGACAAGTAATTATATTCCAACCATTTCTGGGGTCATTGCTAGGAGTAGGGTTTATCTCTGCTTTTTAGTAGTGACGTTAGAAATGCCAACAAGCCACCTTTGGCCGAACTTGTCGAGCTTGTTGAAGATCCGAGGCTTGAGCCCTTGTAGTATCATTCCGTTGGCCCGCTCCACTTGCCCGTTCGATGCGGGGGTGCGCCACCGAGGACCAGACAATTCGTATCTGGTGTTTGTCGCAGAAGGCTCGGAACTTCGCCCCCGTGAACTGGGTGCCGTGGTCAGTGATGATGGAGTTTGGGACTCCGAAGCGGTGGATGATGTCGGTGAAGAAGAGCATCGCTTGCTCGGACCAAATTTTGGTGACGGGGCGCGCCTCGATCCACTTGGAGAATTTGTCGATGGCGACGAGCAGATGGGTGAAGCCCCGGGCGCCTTTTTGAGGGGTCCTACCAGGTCCAAACCCTACACGGCGAAAGGCCATGTGATTGGGATGGTGCAGAGTGCCCGAGCTGGCAAGTGCGTCTGACGAGTGTAGTACTGGCAACCTTCGTAGGTGCGCACCACCTCGGTGGCGTCAGCGACCTCGGTCGGCCAGTAGAACCCCTGTCGGGAGGCGCTACCGACGAGGGAGCGTGGAGCAGCGTGATGACCGCATATGCCGGCGTGAATCTTGCGGACTAGCGCGAGGCCCTCCTCGACCGTGATGCATCGTTGCAAGACCTCTGACGGGCTTCGCTTGTAGAGGTCGTCCTCAATAACGACGTAGGATTTTGCTCTTCTCGCGATGCGCCGGGCTTGGTTGAAGTCCTCGGGGAGCGTTCCTTGGACGATCCAGTCGAGGTATGGCTTCTTCCAGTCCGGCTTAGGCTCGGGCTCTGGGTCCCCTCCGTCAGTCTCCATGACCTCGGTGTTAGACGCCGAGGGCACCTCGGAAACCGAGAGGGTCTCGGATGCAGAGGGGACTTCGGGAATTTCTCCAGCCCCCGAGGGGGGTCGGATTGATTCTCCGAGGCCTCCTCCCGTCCTTGGAGATTGACCGAGGGGGCAACGAGATCTTTGGTGAAGACGTCGGGTGGAACCGGGGCTCTCCCGGCGGCGATCTTGGCGAGTTCGTCGGCGGCTTCGTTGTGCCTCCGGACGACGTGGTTGAGCTCAAGGCCGTCGAACTTGTCCTCCAAGGCTCGCACCACCTTGCGGTATGCGTCCATGTTGGGGTCGTTACCTTTCGAGTCCTTCATGACCTGGTCGATGACGAGCTGCGAGTCCCCTCGACGCCGAGGCGCTTTGACGCCGAGCTCGATGGCGATCTTGGCCGTTGGAGCGGACCACGTACTCGGCCATATTGTTCGACGCTGGGAAACGGAGACGAACTACGTACCGCATATGCACTCCGTGGGGGGAGACGAAGTGGAGGCCAGCGCCGGCCCCAGTCTTCATCAAGGACCCGTCGAAGTACATGGTCCGGCATTCCGACTAGAGATGAGGCGGCGGCAGCTGGGTGTCGGTCCACTTCGCAAGAAAATCCGCCAAGACTTGAGACTTGATGGCCTTCCTCGGCGCGTAGGAGAGGGTCTCTCCCATAAGCTCGACGGACCACTTGGCGACCCGCCCCGAGACCTCCCGGTTCTGGAGGATCTCTCCTAACGGAAGGAGGAGACCACCGTCACTGGGTGGGCGTCGAAGTAGTGCTGGAGCTTGCGCCGAGTTAGGACCGCGGCGTAGAGTAGCTTCTGGATCTGCGGGTAGCGGATCTTGGTCTTGGACAATACCTCGCTGACGAAGTAGACCGGCCTCTGGACCGGCAGAGCATGGCCCTCCTACTGCCTCTCGACGACGATGGCCTTGGCCGACCACTTGGGTCGTCGCGGCGACGTCTGAGGGAGAGGAGAGGCTCGCCATCGGCTGGCGGGACGAGTATCAGGGCGCTGGTGAGGGCAGCTTTGAGCTTGTCGAGGGCCTCCTGGGCCTCGGAGGTCTAGGAGAAGCGCTCGGACTTTCTCAGGAGGCGGTATAGGGGCAGGCCCTTCTCGCCGAGCCGTGAGATGAAGCGGCTGAGGGCCGCAAGGCAGCCCATGACTCGCTGTACGCCCTTCAGATCTTTGATCGGCCCCATGCTCGTCACCGCGGTCACCTTCTCCGGGTTGGGCTCTATGCCGCGCTTGGAGACGATGAACCCCAATAGCATGCCCCGGGGGACTCCGAAGACGCACTTCTCGGGGTTGAGCCTGACGCTCTTGGCCTTGAGGCACTGGAAGGCGATCTCGAGGTCAGAGATGAGGTCGTCAGCTTTTTTGGTCTTGACCACGATGTCGTCGACGTAGGCCTCTATAGTTTCACCGATGTGGTCGCCGAAGACGCCTAGCATGCACCGCTGGTACGTGGCCCCTGCGTTCCTGAGTCCGAAGGGCATCGTCACATAGCAGTACATGCCGAACGGGGTGATGAAAGACGTCGCGAGCTGGTCGGACTCTTTCATCTTTATTTGGTGGTAGCCGGAGTAAGCATCAAGGAAGGATAAGAGTTCACACCCCGAAGTGGAGTCAACTATCTGATCGATACGTGGTAAGGGAAAAGGGACTTTCGGACATGCTTTATTTAAACTGGTATAGTCTACACACATCCTCCATTTCCCACTCTTCTTCCTGACCAGTACAGGATTAGACAACCACTCGGGATGAAACACTTCCTTGATGAATCCGGCCGCCAAAAGCTTGTTCACCTCCTCGCCGATGGCCCTGCGCTTCTCCTCGTCGAATCGGCGCAGGCGCTGCTTCACCGGTCTGGATCTGGCCCGGATATCGAGGGAGTGCTCGGCGACATCCCTCGGAATGCCTGGCATGTCCGAGGGACTCCACGCGAAAATGTCGATGTTCGCGCGGAGAAAGTCGACGAGCACAGCTTCCTATTTAGGGTCGAGGGAGTCGCAGATCTTCACCGTCTTGCCGGACGAGGAGGAGGGGTCAAGCGGGACCTCCCTCACCCCATCAGACGGCTCGAAGGTGCTGGCGTGGCGCTTGGATTCGAGGGCCTCGGAGACAGCCATAGCCTCAGCGTGTTCGACGGCCTCCACGTCGCAGTTGAATGCGTGCTCGTAGGAGGAGCCAACGGTAATGACGCCGTTGGGGCCCGGCATCTTGAGGAGGAGGTACGTGTAGTTCGGGACCGCCATGAATTTCGCATACGCGGGGCGTCTAAGGATGCCGTGATAGGTTCCTCGGAAGTCGACCACGTCGAAGGTGATGACCTCCTTGCGGTAGTTTGACGGCGTCCTGAAGACAACGGGAAGATCGATCTGCCCAAGGGGCCAAGCGCGCTTGCCTGGCACGATGCCCTGAAAGGGGGAGTTAGAGGGTCGGAGGTGCGGGCGCTCCATTCCCAGTAGGCTGAGGGTCTCGGAGTAGAGGATGTTGAGGGCGCTGCCGCCATCCATCAGCACCTTGGTGAGCCAAACGTTGCCGACGACGGGATCCACCACGAGTGGGTACCTCCCAGGGTTCGGCACGTAGAATGGGTGATCGTCGAGGCCATAGGTGATGGCGTCGGCCAACCACGGCAGGTACTGCGGCGTGGCGGGGCGCACCGAGAACACTTCTCGGCGCTCGCGCTTGATCTGGCGCGGGGAGAAGTTCGCCGAGAGGCCGCCAATGATCATGAAGACATCGTGGACCTCCGGGAATCCGTCACCCTTGCCTTCATCCTCCTTCTCTTTCTTCTTCTTGTCCTCGGGCGGGGGGAGCTTCTGGTAGAACCGGCAGGCCAAGTCACACTCCGCTTGACGGGAAACTTGTGGAAGGGGCAAGGCTTCTTGAGCATGTCGTCAAACGCCCCGGGCCTCGGGGGGCCTCGAGGTGCCTTGCGGTCGGCCGCAGCGACGAGGTCATCCTCGAAGTCCTCCTCCTTCTTGCCTTGCTTCCCCCTCCGCTTGCCCCTTTTGTTTCTCTTGGGGTTGCGGGTTGCTGCTCCCTCGGTTCCTTCATCCTGCCGCTTGCCCTTGTCGTTGGCGCCGTGAAAGATCGCCCCACCGCTTCCTCGCCGGAGGCGAAGTTTGTGGCTACCTCGAACAGCTCATTGCCGGTGGAGGGCATCTTCCGACCCAACTCGTGGACTAGCTCCTTACAGGTCGTTCCGTCTAGGAACGCACTGATGATGGCGGTGCCGGCCACGTTGGGTAGCTCGGTGCACTTCTTCGAGAAGCAGCGGATGAAGTCACGCAGCGGCTCGTTCGACCTGGCTGGGCTGCGGAGGTCCCACGAGTTTCCGGGGGCGCACGTATGTGCCTTGGGAAGTTCCCACGAAAACCTTGACCGGATCGGACCGGTCGCGGACCGTGCGGGCGGGGAGGTGCTCGGCCGGGCTCGCGCCCGAGTCCCCCAAGTGAAGCGGGAGGTTGCGGATGATGGCGGTCGTCGTCCCAGCGCCACCCACCGGCATGCCGAGGCGGTAGTCGTTGAGCCACACACCTCGGGGTTCGTTTGTCCCGAGTACTTGGTGAGGTTGGCCGGCTGACGGAACGAGACGGGAACCAGGCGTTGCGGATCTCCCGGCTAAAGGCACGAGGCCCCGGGGCCGCGTCGTCGCGGTCCTCATCGGTCCTTTGCCGCCCTAGCAGCGGCCGGGCGGTCGCGTCGCCCGCGACCTTGCCCCCCCCTCCCCCGCGGCGCCGTTGATAGTGTTCACGCGCGTCGCTGTCGTCGAGGCTGCCGCGGTTGTCGTGGATGCGCTCGTGAACTAGTCTCGCGAGGGGTCAGGTGGACCGAGGCCTCCCGCCCCTCCCGGGGCGCCCTCGGGATCCTCGTCCTTCTGCTCTTTGGCGTGAGGCTGCTTGCGGCCTGCTAGGCTGCTGGCGGTCCTCGATGTAGCCCTTCATCTCGTCGTGGATGCACCGCCCCTCCGGGGTGGGCCTTGGGCGGCGGCCCAGCGGCTTGGCTCGCCGCGTTGGAAGGCGGGGAAGGGTTCGCCCCCTCGTCGTTGACGATCCTCGATGAACGTCGCGGGCGCGTTGCCGGAGCCGCAGGCTCGGGTTGCGCCGCCGCGGTGGTGGCATTGCTCGAGCAGCGTCTATCTTACGCCGTAGGCTGAAGATGGTCGTGTTCGAGCTTAGCTGCTGAGCTCACGAATCTGCTCGATGGTGGGTCGGCGTGGCTCTCGAGGTGTGGACGCTGAGCCCTCGGCCCTCGGCGGGGACCGCAAGCGGCGGGTAACTGTTCCCCGGCCCTGTGGTCGTGAGGTGCACTGGATCCACGGGGGTGGCAACCACCGAGCGGGCGGGCGACGGTGTGCCTAGGATCTTGATCTCGGTCGTCGTCATCATTTTTTCTTGGCCGGCGCGAGATCACCGATCTCACGTGGAAGCACTCGCGAAGTCGGGTCGTACATGTCGTCCCGGGGAGTCGGAGTCGGGGTAGCCCGAAGGCAAAGGCGTGCTAGGGATGAATCCCCTAGGCTCCATAGACTCGAGGTAACGCCGGATCGGGTGGGCGTAGCGTGCGCGAGTCACCGCTCCGCTGCCTGACTAACGATGCGCACGTGTCTGCGGCGTTGGCCAAGCCAAGCGGCGACGTGGTGACGGCGGCCGCTGCGGCGTCGTTGCGAGAGGCGTCGCCCACTGGGCGCCGTTAGGTCCTCCTCAAGCTCTTTGGCGTCGTGGCGAATCCGCCGTGCGCTGGCGGGTGCGGCACCGCGGTGCCTCGCGCCGGCCGGGCGATGGTCCACTCGGGGCATCGTCCAGGAGGTCCACGACCCCCCCGGTCGGAAGGAGCTCCATGTCGAGGCGAGTGCTGTCGACATGAACTCGAGACCTCCGAACCGGATCGGGGTCCCCGGCTCGGGCCGGGGGGGGGAAAGTTGGGGCGAAAGGCCCCTCGTGGTGTCGCCGCGCGACTACGGCCATCCGGAGGTTTCACGGGAAGAGAGGCGAAACACGCACAGCTCCCCTACCGGCGCGCCAACTGTCGGTGCTAGAACTGGTGGCCCTAACACCAACGAGTGAATTTGTGGTGCGTGCTCCCAACTCTGGATGGTGTGCAAGATGGACACAAGGATTTATACTGGTTCGGGCAAGAGAAGGCCCTACGTCCAGTGGGGGAGAGGAGTTCTTGTATTATCTTGCACCTAAGTGCTCGTAGGTAGGGTGTACAAGCAGTGAGAGAGGGACAGGGTCCCAAGTCTCGTGGATGATTGAGTGAAGTGCCAATATCGGGCTTGTGTTTGTGTGACTTGTCTCGGCCCCTCTACGGGCTCCCGTCCTCCCCTTTTATAGTCGTAAGGGGAGATCAGGGCCTTACAAGAAGAGGTCATGCTGGCGGCGAGGTCATGGGCTTCTGTCCTCCCTCATCCGCAGCTCTGGAGTGGGCAGGCTGTCCATGAACGTTACGGGGCAGCGCTATGTCGCCTCCCTGGCGCTGTTGGTCAGAATGACAGCCGTCCCTGTTCGGAGTTGGTGGAGCGTGATGGAGGAGGTGTCCGAGCCCCGTAGCTTGCTGTAGCTTTGACCCGCCTGGAATCCGAGGCTCGGGGGGCCTCGGAGCTCGTTGCCGTACGGGGAGTGGTTGAAACAGCCGCGGATGATCGCCGGCGTGCGATCGCCCATCCGGGCTCGGGGCTCACGGGGTGGACCGTTGGTTGACCGGAGGGGGGCGTCGGTCTTCTCCCGCACGGAGGGTGACATCGGCCGTCGTTGCCGGCGTGGCGGGCGGTGCCCAGCACCCGGCGGCGGGACCTATCGGAGAGGTTAGGCGGCACGGCATCACGATGGCGGCGAGGCCTTCAACATGGAAGCTGCGCGTATGCATGAGCGCCGGTGTGGATCGTGGTGTCCATCACCCGGGCGTGGGCGCCCCGACACGGGACATGGGCAGCGATGGTAGATGTGCGTCAAATCGATGAATGCGGCTTTGACCACGGGCGTCGTCCGTCCGAGGCCTGGTCGCCCGAGGCTCGGGCGGGGCGGAATCGGAGGCTCGTCGAGGCCCCAACGCGAAGGGCTCGGGCGGCGGAAGGCGGGAACTCGTCCCGAGCCAAGGCGCCGGGGGCTCGGGCGAGGCGGAGTATTAGTGCTTACCGAGGCCTTTGCGGGGCAGGCTCGGATGGGCGGGGAGACCATGCGCTTGCTTTGGTGCCACAGGCCGTGGCCCGAGGTAAAGTAGTGGGCGGCTTCTTTGGACCAGTTTTGCGTTTGTTGGGCTTTCACAAAGGGGTCCTTATTTTGGTCCCCGACACCACTATTAAACGGCAAATCCGACCAACAAAAGAAAAGAAGTTCGCATTTCTGACTGGTGTCAGGCA
>JADLZL010007286.1:0-66081 GCA_015844335.1 Chrysopogon serrulatus
ATTAGCAGTTTAGCATCCATTTCATATATATGATGTGGGCCCGCGTGAGCAGCTACTGTGAAGGACTGATGACAGAAAGGAAAGCGGACAGAAAGGAAAGCTACAGTACGTAGTACTGTACTTCTTCGTTTTGTTCTTTTGTGTGACCGGTGCGCCTGCACAAAGGCCTGTTGCTGTATTTCCTGACAGTCCCTGGCACAGGCGGTGGACAGGAGGTTGTTTGGTCGGACAAGGAAGCTTGCTCAGTGTACTGTCAAGCAGGGCACCTCCGTCAGTGTCAGTGCGCTCGCAGCAAAGAGGAAGGGAATCCAGCTCCGGCTTTCAACGGCTTTCATCTTCGAATAGGAACGGTGAACAATTGCAGCATGTTCGTACTGTCAGAAATGCACTCTTTTTTAAGGCCTACTAGTACGTACTACTATAGATGTACTAGATATGTACTAGATAGATCAGCATTTGTAGATGTCACTGTAAGATACGTGCCACAAGTTTGACTTAATTTATAAAAAATACGTATAATTTTATATCTTCAAATAATTTTGTTGAAAAACTAAATCTAAAGATTTTTCCGATAATACTAATTATGATACTAATCGATGATATTTATTATTTATTAAAATTGCCGGCATTTATTTTTCTCAAAAAAGTGAAGCGATAATTATTTAGTGACGAAGGGAGTGGTTTATTTTCAAAGAGACCACTGGTTGTTTGTAGCAGTTCTCTGGCAAGGCAAATAATCGATACATACTGGTATCACTACAGCCATCCAGACAGTGCTGTCAATTTGATAACAGGTGAACGTAGTTCCAGGGTATTACTCCTGTTAACTTGATATTGCTATTCCACATAGAAATAAGAGTAAATTTCACTGGCGGTCCACGAACTTGTCCTGAGTTCTCAAATAGGTCCCGGTACTCTCAAAATGCATATTTAGGTCCACGAACTTGTCCCGAGTTCTCAAATAGGTCCTGGTACTTTCAAATTGTATATTTAGGTCCACGAACTTGTCCCGAGGTCTCAAATAGGTCCCTAAACTTGTTCCAAGGTCTCATCCAGGTCCCGGTACTTTTAAATTACATATTTGACTCCCTAAACTTGTCTGAACTGCCATCTAACCATGATCAAACTATTACCGACGATCAATGGATGGGTCACTCGCTAGCTGCTTCCACAATCACGCTTAGCCTCTATATTTAACGGGTGCAAGATCACGGGTGACACTCTTGTAGCCAACTCCGTTCCTCGTCTTCCCCCACCGTCTTGCCGCTGCCACGTGCCGCCTTTGCGCGCATCTTATGCACGCGCCGCGCCAGACGGGACAGGGTAGCTCTTCCACTCGCCCGTGCGTGTCTGCGCTCACGGCGGCGATGAGCGGCGTGACTTCGTCCCCTTGGTACGCCACCGCTGCCGCCTGCTTGCTTTGACTGACGCGCTACCGGCGGGCGCCCATCCACGGGCGGCGATGACCGGCGCTGTCCCTAGAGCCACACGGTGAGCGCGGCCATGTCCCCGACGGATAGTGGGCGGCTGAGCATGGACACGGCAGGCGAAGTAGAGCTGCCGGGGTAGCGCCAGGCGCTTGCCAACGCGGTGGTGGGCGCGTCCGGAGCAGCGAGAGGAAGCGCGACGACGACGGGCAGCCTCGACCCCGCCGGGCGGTGGCGGTGGCGGCCGGGGGCCCTTTGGCGTCACTTTGGGACCTAGATGAGAAGTTGAGACAAGTTTAGGGAGCCAAATATGTAATTTAAAAGTACCGGGACCTGGATGAGACCTTGAAACAAGTTTAGGGACCTATTTGAGACCTTGGGACAAGTTCGTAGACCTAAATATGCAATTTAAGAGTACCGGGACCTATTTGAGAACTCGAGACAAGTTCGTGGACCGCCAGTGTAATTTACTCTAGAAATAATCCTTGCTTTGTAAAACATGCTCAAGAATAGAGAGATGTATTTCCCCTTTATATACTAAAACTTATATTCTTGATGTGCATGGCAGAGAATCCATGGACATGAACAAGTGGAAACTGGAATAGCACGCCTGATGCCCAGGATGAGGAAATGTAAGGCCAAACCATGAAAGAATAACATACAAGGAAACAACAGCTAAGTCGAATTTCTTAGCATTCAAAGTAACCACGATATATAAATACTAGCAAATTTAGCATAGATAGAAGCAGCAGGCATATACTGGCCACTGGTCGCATGCTTTTAGCTTTGGAATTCAGTAATTCACATAAGGCAATCAATCAGCTAGCATGGATAAAGGGAAGCGAGGCCCAGGAGATTAATCCCACACATGAACCAAAACAGTTCTCTCTGGACCTAACTAAAACCAAGTTCTAATTGAAGCAAAAGCATAAAGTTGCAGGTTAATTTTTCCCATGCTGCAGCTCTTCTGAACTCGTTAGGTACCTAGCCCATACTGTCGTAATCAAGGTCCATAGCATATCTGTGCTGTCCTAATAATACTGAAAAAGAGATCAGGTGTAAACAAAGTGAGAAGCATTATTTTGGAGAACAAAAGAATACATCAAAGTGATCAAACTGAATGAAAGGTTTTATCAACTAAAATAAATGTCTCACAACAGATGCCAATTTGAAAATAGCTACTCCATCATAGTAATGTTTTTACTCCATAACCAATCGCATTGTTTCAGGTTAAAGAAAAACAACTACATGATGATAAGTTTGCTGCATGCACTAGCATGCCAGCACAATATCGAAATAAGATAACTGGATGCAGATCATGATGCCAAGTTTTAACCATGAAAGAAACATCAGATTAGGCCAACTTAACAGGGTGTTTTTTAGCTAATACTTGACAGAAATGGATTGGTGGCAGTGGCATGTCAAAATCGCATTTTAGACACTATACTCCAGTAGACTAATGGTTAATAGCCAATCACATTGAACTAATTAGGAAACCAATTCACTCGATCAGTACACACATGCATGATGCATAATGTGATGAGCGCGCCATAACATGCTAGCACAATACCCAAATTAAACAACTGGATGTATGAAACACAAAGATATGCTATTGATTAACAATATGCATCAAGATAAAAACTTTTTATGCTGGCAGAGGTACCTTAAGAGGAACGCACCGTCACTGATCCACCACCGCTCCCTGCTGGCTGTAGAGATCCTCGACCTTCAGCTCATCAGGACTGATGACGTCCTTGTACATGCCGAGGGCGAGGTCCCTCATATCCCGCGCGCCCATGTAGTAGCCCTCATTCTTGAGCTGTTCTGCGTCGTCGGCGAGGTCCTCCTTCAGCTGCTTTGCCTCGGCGGCGTGCTCCTTGTTCAGCTGGGCGATCTCCGCGGCATGATGCTCTTTGAGCTGCGCGACTTCAACACTGGCCGCGCGCAGGTGACCGATGAGCAGGTCGCGCTCCGCCGCATACTCCTTGTCGAGCCGGACGAGCTCCTCATTCAGATGGTTGCTGCGGTCATTGGCCGCACGGAGGTGGGCCATGACCTCGGCGATCTCGGCTTTGTGCTTGGCTCCGGCAGCCCTCAGCTCCTTCTGCCACTGAGTGTTCCAGGTTATCACCAGCTGCAGCTCCCGATTTAGCTTCGCGATCATGGCTGCCTGCTCGCCGGCTTTGGTTATGGCCTCCCACAACTGCAGCGCGTCGCTAGCGCACATTGTGTGCGGCGCTGATGTGGACTCGCCGAGGCCCTGTTGTTGCGGCGGCGGCGGCGGAAAGTGCCCGCTGCGGCCTCCAGTGCTAGAAGCCCTGATAGGAGGAGGAGTCAAGCCCTGCCCGCTGCTGCTGCCTCCGGTGACAGAAGCTCTGATAGGACCCATGCCCGGCGGCGAAATGTGCCCCCTGTGGCCTCCGGTGCTGGAAGCGCTGATAGGAGCCAAGGCCGGCGGCGACGACGTCGGCAGCGGAATGTGACCCCTGTGGCCTCCGGTGCCAGAAGCTCTGACGATAGGACAGCCGGCGGCAGCAGCAGCGGAATGTGCCCCCAAGGCCGCCGGCGGCGACGTCGGCAGGGGTTGCGGTTGGGACAAGACCGCCGCCGGCGACAGCCTGCTGCGCTTCCTCGTGGTCGTGGATGCGTTCTCTGCAGCAGCACCGACGGCGGCCGCAGCACCGGCTCCGGCTTCCGCTTTCGCCGCCAACTGCGGCAGGGCGAGATCTTGTTGGTCGCCGACGGGCAGGTCGCGGTTGGCCATAAAGACCTTGATATCGATGCACTCCTCCTTCTCCAGCATTTTTATCGCCGTGTCGGTGGCCTGCACCCGACGCGCGTCCTCCCTCCTCGGCTTGCCCCACTTCACCCGGCACTCCCACCCCGATGGGCAGTCGAGGAAGAAGAACCTTGACTTCCACCCGCTCCGGCTGCGCAGAGTGCCGGAAAAGAGGCGGCTGCGGTTGTCGGGGTTCGGCTGGAAATGGTGGTACCCCGATGGCTTGCCCTTGTGGCTATGAGCGTATATGGCGAAGAAGTGCCGGAACGCGGCCACCATCGGCTGCACTCCGGCGTCCTCGCAGCGGAGCACGAAGGCGGCAAGGTAGGTCCACGCGTTGGGGGCGAGCTGAGACGGCGCCAGGCAGTAGTGCCGGAGCACCCTGACGTAGAACACGTGGAGCGGGAAGCGGAGGCCGGCGTCGAGCGCGGCGGCGTAGACGCACAACTTGTTGGAGCCCACCGGCGGCGTCGTGCAGGCTCTCCAGCCCAAGTCCTTGGCGCAGAAAGGAGTGAGCTCGCTGGGCACCCCGTGCTTGCTGCACAGGGCGACGAGCGACCCTTGGCTGGTGAGCGTCGACTCGATCTCCGACGGCTCAGGCCAAGACAGGCCAGAGCTAGCCTCAGAGCTACTGTCGCTGAAGAACAGCTTCGATGTGACGTCGTCGAGGTCGGCTGCTTCGCCGAGGTCCACGGCGACGGAGCTGCCGGAGGAAGTTGCCATTGCCTTAATGCCGTGGCAAGGGGCGCTTCAGCACTGGCCTCGAAGGAGCGGCGCGAGCTTGACGGCCGCCCGGGGAAGAAGGGTGTGGGCGTAGGTCGGCTCCTGAGCAGTAATTTCGTGGTGGTAGATAGTGGAGGAGTACTTACTAGTATCTACTACTCCCTCCGTCCCAAATTGTAGTTCGTTTGGTTTGGTCTTATTCAAAAAACTAGCAAAATTTCATATCTTTTGTTGTGTCTTGATTTACAAATAAAAGTTCTTCAAGAGTGACTTAAATTTAACTACAATTGCACAAATTTTTTTTTGAATACTTAGGTCAAAAAAAAAGTCAAACGAACTATAATCTGAAACTAGTATCCATTCTCATGTTTATCAAGCGTTCACACGTTTTCTTTTTTTAAAAAAAATATATGAAATACCGAACAAAATTTAGTACTGTTTAGTATATGCGTATCAGTATTTTTTAGTATTTTATAATACTGATGAATACTGACATCAACTACTAAAAAATACTGAATGTGTTTCAGTATTTACTAGTCAGTATTGATCGGTATTAGTTACTGGATGTAGAATCATAATAATATTCTATACTTAGAGTGTAGTGTAGGATAGCGCCACCGCCATTACATATATATAAGATAATATTATTATTTATAGTGTTCAACATTTTGGGCAAGGATTGAGTTTAAAATTTTAATATTTATATCCATATATTAGGTCAAACTTTCAACACTGTAATCAAGAATATGAATTTTTTTCTCAATTATGAAATTTGTTATATCAGTTCAAGTATTAAAAAATTGACTAAATTTATAGCGAATAATATAAATATTTATGTGTTTAAAATGTGTTACATAACTAATTTTAATGATACTTATTTGTATATATAGTTTTAGTAGGATATCAGAGAGGGTGTTCAGATATATTAACAAAATTAATTACAGATTCCGTTAGTACCCTCGAAACAAATTAATTAAGTATACACATCATTATCAAATCATGGACTAATTAGTTTTAAAAAATTCTTCTCGTAAATATTCGTAATATATACAATTAGTTATTTTTTTAGACTATATTTAATACTTTTATATATATATATATATATATATATATATATATATATATATATATATATATATATATATATATATATATATATGTGTGTGTGTGTGTGTGTCTAAATATTCAATGTTGCTTTTTAACCTATATTTAATATTTCATACATATATACTCGATAAGATAGATAAGAACAACATACTAGTATATGTTTAAATATAAATTATAGAAGCAAGAACTAAACAGCCCATTAGGGTGAAACTTTATAGTAGAAGTCAAAAGGCTAGAATTACAAGTCCACCGAGTCGTTTCATCAAGGAAGAGCAAGTGGTCTGCGAACACGGCACCGAGCTGGCAGCTGACGGAGTTGGGAGTACCAGTGGCAGTGGCAGTGCTTCCTCCTTTCCAATAAAAAAAATTTATTGCTGTGTCTCTCAGATTGATGAGCCGCCGCAGCCCATGCACGCGACGTCTGCTCCCGGCTCGAGACTCGGGATTTTCTCGATTCTCCCCAGCTGCGGCACATCGGTAAATGCAGCGTCCGCCGCGGTCGCCCCTGCCGGCCTTTGCCCGACGCGGCCACTGGACGAACACCCGACCACTTGAGCAGACAGCACACTGCAGACGTCTCCGGTCTTCCATGGCCATGACCATTAGGTCGAAAATGAACCCGTAAACCCAGGTTAGGGTCGACGAACCTGGATCGAGGATCGGAGGTGGTGAGTCCGTTTTATGTGATTATGGCCATGACTCCACCGTGCTCCTGTCAAGTGTTTGCTGTTTGTGTATCTGTATTAGGGAGATTACTAGTAGATCACTCATCACGACATTAGAGATTGGTTTCCAGTTCACCCAACGTTAGAGAATTGTCGCATGTGAGTTTTGTTACCTTATGTTATGATACTTACTGCTACTTGCCGTACTAATATACTGTATACCACTAGTACGTTGCTCTCTCCTTTAGAATTCCTCGGTTATGAAGAGGAATGCTGCAGGCATTGCATCTCAGCCAACAATTAAGGAATTCAGTATAAGATAAGATGGGTGATAGTTTTTGGAATGACTGTTTAATCAAATTCACTCAGAGTATTCGGCTGGTAAACCAGCTGATAATACAAGTCAGCTAATTTGCTATGATAAACCTGGCCGATAAAACAAACGAACAGGACGAGTAATACTGCGTTGATTAGCGAGATCCTGAACCGTTATGCATGCTAGCAAGATCCTGCACGGCTCTGTATGCAAGCATGCAGTAACGTTTCAGCTGCCGGTGAAACCAATCAACCCAGCACAGAGCACACGGTGAACCAACCAGCACAGCAACGAGTAAACACCGCACCCCTCTTCAATTCCCGTCTCGAAAAAAAAAAAACCGCGCCGGCAACAAAACGTTTGAAACGAGAAAATGATAACGGAGGGAGTACTAGTACTGCATGCATGGATTCCTCAGCTTGCGCCGCTACTCAACAGTTTTTATTAATTCTCTGCCTCGTTCCCCGAGATTACTTGGTAAACTGGCCTCCCCGAGTTTACGCTGGCACCGGCTCTCTCAATGCAGCAGGAAAATTTACTGCTGGTCAATCAAATGTACAGAAAAAATCCTTGCCGCAGACGGGTGGAGTGATCTGCTCCTGCTAGTTGCCGCTCGGGTACCAGCTGCTTGACATGACACCCATTTGTATTGGGGAAACTGAAGAGATTTATATTTATACTAGAAAAAATTGAGTTTGTATTTAATTTGATTTGACAAATCCCGTTCGATCCGTCACAATTTATATTTATATTTGAGCTTGTATTTTTATATGGTCATATTGATGGTTTTTATTACAAGGCCTTTTTATTTCTTTTTTAATTTCTGGTGAGTTTTAAAATGGTGCCAGAATGATAGGACTACTTTCTTTTCATTTTTGTTCTCTCTATTTGGTTGAAATGTTTGGTTTTTAACTTCTACCATTCAAAATTTGTTCCATAAATAAGTGGTAGTCATGACATGTTGGAACAACTTTTGCAAGAGTATACTTATATATAATCAGGTTGTTCAACTGGACTTATAAATCGGCTGATAAATTGAGCCGACTGATTTGCTGTAGAACAAAAATAATATTCGAATGGCCGCAACAACTTCAATAAGAGTTCTCAAATTAGGGCCCTTACTTTTGATTTAGGAGCTCCACTTACTTGTGAGGGTTTAAATTTTCCATACACTCCAACAGGAGCCCAGAGCCCTCAAATCCGTTTTGGTAGGCGCTGACCAAAAGGCACTGCTCATCTTTCCCTCTACTTTCTTCCTCGTTCCCAACCGCTGAGTTAAAGGCACCAAGGAGTCACATGATCACTGAATCTTTGCCTAGGTTTGGGGACCTCGCCAGCGGGAGACTTAGAGCCCTAGGAGCTTGATGAGAGGAGCCGCATGTACTTCATTGAGAAAAGGGGCACTGCGCCGAGTAACTGGGCACCTCGATGGGAAGGGGAGAGAAGAGTCATGTGGCCAGAAAAAATGCCGAAGAGGAGCACCGATTGAGACAAAGGAGATTTGAGGAGAAGGGCACGAGTTGTCAGCAGGTTGGTCTTATAGAGAGTGGAGCCACATGATTGAGTGTGGAGAGGAGAGCTGCTAGGGGAGGGAACCACCAGTGGGATGGTCATGCTAAGGAGGGGGGTGCACCATCCATAGGGTATACTGGGAGACAGAGGAGCAGGTTTCTACACATGCATGAGGGGCAAATGACTGCAATAAAAAGTGGAGGCCAAACTTAAGATGTTTTGACTCTCTAAGAAAGTTGGAATGACTTATAACTTAGGCTGAAGAGAGTGTCATTATTGAGCTTTAGAAATGCTCGACGATTGTTGAAGATCTAGATAGGCAATCGATCATTCAAATTGATTGATTAGGCTCGTAATGTTGCATGCCATACTAATTGATACCCCATTTCTTGTTTAGCGCCATGGAACCTTCCATTAGGTGTTGTTGGCTAATCGTTATGGGTGTAGCCTTGGTTGTAGTCTATCCATTTGTTAGATTCAGACGTATTCAAGTAGGAGAGGAACTACTTACGGCCTAAAGGCTGCTAGAGAAAAAAAAAGGCGAACTTAGGTTCATGTATCACAGTGACGACCATCATTGTGTAGAGCTTCTTAGGATGAAAAGAGCATCTTTGTTCTAGCTTTATGATTTGTTTCACCCTAAAGGTTTGCTTAGGACAACAAAAACAATATTGAGGAACACAATTTCTTTGATAGTTGCTTTGCTACTGAGAGCATGTGGGCCCTCATCTTGGCAGATATATGGTTGTCGTGGTCACTTGGTCTATATTGATAGATGCTTTGTCGCTGCTGCTAGGTGCTCCTGTGTCTTTTTTCAGTAGATGGTTTGCCACCACAGCTTGGTCTTTTCTATGGATAGCCTTTGCGTTTACTTTTTTGCAGTTTCAACTATAGGTTTTGGGTTTTGAGGGCAGTCAGATTCTTTCTTCTTTTTTTCTTGTACCTATGTTTATTCCAAGTTACTCATCACTAATTTAGTGGTTTGTAATCTATACTATGAGAGTCTTATCATAGCTATGTCGTGTAATTCACTCTTAATGAATAACAGGCTATATTTTCCCGATCACGAAAAGATAGGTTCCTATTGGCCATAACTATAGATGCAGGGTTGTTGAGAACACAATTGAGGTCTACTAAAACTATCAGTAGGCACTTAGAAGTCCTTTATGCAGTGGGTGAACTGAGGAAGGAAACGATGGTGCCATCATCCACTTCTGACCATCCCAGAATACAGAATTGTTCTTCAAGGTTGGAATCTCTTCCTGCATCTCATACCGGCCTTGTTCAGTTGCAACGAAAGTTGCAATTTTCTCCACTCTCTCTCCGTCACGTCAATTTCTACCCGCATGTATGGAGCATTAAATGTTAGTAAAAAAATAACTAATTATACGGTTTAGTTGTAAATCACGAGATGAATCTTTTGAGCCTAGTTGGGCCACGATTGAACAATATTTGTTAAATACAAACGAAACGCTACAGTGCAGAGAATGCAAGTTTTTCACGAACTAAACAAGGCCCTCTCTTCTAGGATTGCATTGTTGATGGTTGCTTTGACCCGAGTGTTCAAATTCTGGATGTAAAGTAGGCAATGCAAATTAGACGGCCCTTGTGCTATCACGTGTGACTACACAAACGACGGCCCTTCTGCGATCATGTGACAACACAAACTTTTCTGACAACCTGCATCCTTACGAGCTGCAACCTCCTCTGGATTACCAAGCTTTTCGAGGAGAGAATTAATTACACCTGAAGTTTGGAATTGTTGCATAAATGTAACCACTGTGCTTAATCATGTCCATGATAATACAAGATGTGAAATAGAAGACAACGATACCGAGCTAAGCTCACGCTCACCAAACTTCTACATTTATATAATACAAGTTCTACAAAAACATGGTTGAAATCGGTGATCACCATACATCATTCCATCTAGATGTGCGCCTGTGCCGCAAGACAGCAGCATCAGTTTCCCATGTACCATATACATCAAAAGATTAAACTATATACAGGGCGGTCCTTTGTTTTCCTAACATAGTGCAAGTCAGAAACATCTGAGAATACATATAAAATTTGGTACTCATTCCACAATAGTAGCTTATGAATTGTAATTATCTGGTAAAAAAGGCCAAACAAACGGCAATAAAAATGAACATATCACTACCCTTTTCTACATAAAGCAAGCAAACCAGTGGAAACCATATCATCTTCCAAGTAAATCCATGTAGCAGCCAGAAGATTCAGTATGCTCATCATTCATTCTTCTAGTTCTGCTGGAGAAGACAATCAAGCCTCAGGTTGCATAAGAAGCCGCATTAATTTGCAAGGAACATGACTAGAAACCCTTCCGAAACTCAAACTGAGTTGCTTGCCAAAGAAAGCTCATGTATTTCTGTAAGCATCCACTCCTCTCCAGTTTGTCCACCAAGCACTATCGCTTTTGTTCCTCCAACAACACAGGTGCTGTGGCCCCAGGCGAATCGGGGAGGGCACCCAGGAACATTCAATATTCTCCAGGTCGGCTTTTCTTCAGTTGGATCCAACAGATAAAGCTGTGATGCTGAGTGAAGACCTGCCACTGAGCCACCAAATATCAAAATTCTTCCACCTGGCAGGCTCACAGCAACATGATCGAGGCGAGGAGGTGGACCTGCGCCAGCTGGATTTCCAGCCCCAGGCATTCCACTACCAGTGAGGCATCGCCAGCACGGTTCTTCTTCACTTAAGTCCATTGTGTACACATCACTAGACCGGAGTCGCAGAGGGCCGCTCTTAGCAAGACCACCAAACATCAGGATCTTCCTGCCACCATAGACAGACATTGAGTGCCCCAGCCTAGAAGGTGGTTTCCAGGATGCAGGAACTTCTCTCCAAACTGGTCTATCCATGGTTACATCAAGAAGATACGTGTCACTGAGGAGTACACCTGAATCAGCACAGCCACCAGAAACTACCAACTTGGTTCCATCCAAAGTGCAAGAGCTGTGCCATGAACGTGGAACTGGGGGTGCAACTCCAGGTATCTCACGCCAGGTTGGTTGTTTTGCATCCAAATCCAACATGAATACATCGTTAAGCAGACCCTGCCTTCCACATCCACCAAAAACAACCAACCAAGAGCCATTCAAGCATGACAGAGTATGGCCCCAGCGACCTGGAGGAGCTTCACTCACATTGATATGCCTCCACTCTGGATTGCTGGCGTTTAAATCCAACACAAACGTGTCATTCATCGGTTGCATGTTAACACCTTCCCCGCCAAAGAGAACAACGCGGTTCCCTACAGCACAGGCACTGAAATTGCATCGAGATGGCTCCACTGCACCCCCAACTGTCAATTTCCTCCAGGCAACAGCTTCCAGGGTGGTCAGTTCTCTTGCCAGCCGACCCCAGCCCAACCTTCTTGCAGCAGGCACTGTCTCAAGAGCTCGAGTAGTCTCACTACCCCAAGCATTCTGGCAAACCATTCTCCAGAGATCTTCATTTCTTGTCAAATGATACAAGCGTCTGCACACAGAGCTCACAGATGCTATATCTCTTGGTGACAACCTTGACAGTATACTTTGGCAAAGCACCTCATCTGTTAATTGGAAGATGCTAGAATATTCCCGGCAGAAATTGCTGTGCTCTGGCCCTGTAGGAATGGATCGAAATGAGTTATCTGGAGCAAACCGTGTTGATCTCACTGGTTCCTTTGTCATCGAACAGGGCAATGGTCCCAAATCAACATTTGCATTAGTGAAGAACTGAATGCCCATATAATGGGTTATGGTTTCATCATCTCCATATATAGGGGTCAGATGCAACCTGTTCATCAATGGAGTTCCATCTTTTCTGAAATTTAGTAAATCGCCACGGAACTCAATGCCATTGTCTATGCATCTTCGAATCTCTGAAACCACTGCAGCATCAACTAGGGGGTGCCTCCTTCGAGCAAATGGCCCTCTGCACTGCAGGAATCGGCTGAAAGAGAAAAGAAATATCACAGTAGATTGAGTAATAAATAAATGGCATAGGTTATACTGTATGGTTGTGGCACAATTTAGGAAAATAATGAAACAATCCAAGAGGAGAGATGAATGCAACAGTATCTGCCAACCACAAAATAAATGTACCATACATCATAAGCACTGCCAAATAGAACTAAGGCTATCTTAGCCTATGCCAATACCTAAATCCTTGCATGTTTTAACATGATGAACAAAAGTGTTTGGCAGCCAAACACAACAAAAAAATGCGAGAATATACTTAAATACACAGGGTAAGGACGTTGATATGGAGCCAAAACAAGGTAACCAACTAAGCTACACCACAGGACCCTAAACATCTACTTGCATAGGGTGTAACATATAAATCCTGGAAGTTGAAATTGCACAGGTCCCTACAAATGTGTTAGTCCAACTATCTTCGAACACTAATAAATTGCTAACTAGACATAGTGGCACGTTCGGCTCACTCTAAATTCCTATTTGACAGTACAACTGTGTTATATCAGATGAATAAGTATTGTATAACCATTTGGATACGAACGCAATTTTAAATATCTTAGATATCTTTGAACAATAATTCAACATAAAAAACACCAAATTGAACTTGGATTACTAGTCACTGACATGAATCATGTATCTGCAAGTCTTGTCTCACTGAAATAAAAGGTTTTAAAGGAATTCCAATCTTCACTTTTATCTACTAATTTTAGCAGAATTACAGATTCCCACCTTACACTACTCCATGTTTCCTGTTTTGAGTTACAGCTTCGTTGGTGCTATTTTCGTCTAGGCTAATTATCTTGGAAATCCCTCAAAATCACATGTACCTATCATAGAGCAGCTACCATAGTCTTCAGAGTACACAGATGAAAATCTTATCAAACCTCTTGAGTATCAACCATTATCTAGTAGTAACAGTTCAATCATCAATTACTAAATTATTCGAGCAAACTGGACAGTTAAAAGACTGACTAAACATGAACCCTCAACTAATCAGGTCCATCATTTTCTTTCCCTAGAAATCAATCTATTAATTCACATATAAAGTGCTGACCTCAAAACATCGATATCATGCCAGTTAAAGCCAAGCATACAATTTTTCTTTGTAATCAGTAGTATGGTATCATGCCAAACAATCCTAGAATGAAATCATTATATAATTGAGAGGTATCAAAGATAACTCACATACTTGAAGAGATATGAATATGATTAAGTAATTCTAATTTTAGAATAAATAGACTTGATTCTAATCTAGAGTAAAAAGAATCAGAACGTGATTCTAATAAATTTTCAATTAGGCAAACCCTGCAGCCTGCACAATCAGATGCCTGATTCTAAGCAGCACCAATCCTTGCACCCAAAAACAAAAGGATGCCACCCTGTTTTGCTGAAAGGAAGAGTATTCCAACAGCTAAACTGAGCACCTTATCTAAGCTCACTTCTAATACTCAAAATCACAACAAAAGATGCTTAAAACCTATAGCTAACAAAGAACTATCGACTCTACATGGCAGAGACAAGTCCTTAGAACCAAATGAAATTTGTGGGTAATGAATTGAAAGGAAAGCATATGGGATAAAGTAGCAGCAACCAATTCATGCCGAACACCTCCTCGGCGTGGTAGCCCGTGGCCTCCTCGAAGCTGCGATTGACATATATTATGGGCCAGTCGGGCTCGAGCGCATCAATGATGACCACCCCGCAACGCCTAGGCGCACACACCATGCCTCCAACGCAGAGGTGGTGGGTTCAGGCTTGGTTCGAAGGATGCCTTTGCTGTCTCAGGGAGTGAGGCGGACGCTGACGAGTGGATGGGACAAAGGTACAGTGACCGTCAACAGACTCCCTGGGCACTGCAAGAATCCGGTCCACTACACCATTGGGTCATGGACATGAGGGTACATGGACTGGCTAAGATGCAATTATGTTGGCCTGGTTGCTTGCTGCCTGTAGGATTCACTCGTGCATCATACGTACCAGATGAGCTACCCAGAGAGCTATGGTTTATTCGCGAACAGCTTTATACCAGCTAAATGAACAAAAACAATAGAGGGGAAGCCCAAAGTAGCAAAAGGCTGTCACTACTTTCCATTTCACTGAAAGTGCAAGTCTTGTTACAGAAAAAAAAAAAAAAAAAACCAAACACCTGTCATTCTAACCGCAATTCCAATACTCAAATTGCCAAAACAGGAACCCATGACGAAACAGAAATAAAAGTAATAGTACGCTTTCACTGAAATGGATGCCACTTGCACCTAATAATAGCAAATGGATGCCACTTGCTATTTCACTGAAAGGAAGAGCATTCCAGTCTAAGCTCGCTTCTAATAAACAAACAGCGCTAGCGGGAAAGGCTTTTCTAGCAGGTAATATAACAGAAAAATTAAGCACCTATCATGCTAACCACATTTCTAATACAAAAAATCGCCAAAACAGGAAACCACGACGTCATGACAGGACAAAGAAAAAGTAATACATTTTTTGCTGAAATTGATGCAACTTGCCCCTAATAATAGCAATTACAGAAAGGAAGAGCATTATAACAGCTAAATAAAGAACCTTCCAGTCTACTCACTTGTAATACAAAAAAAGTGCTAGCAGGAAAGGCTTTTCTAGCAGATAATGTAACAGAAAAACCAAACAGCTACCATTCTAACTGCATTTCTAATGCTCGAAATCACCAAAACAGGAACCCATGACAAAACAGGAAAAAAAAAAGCAATATTACGTTTGCACTAAAATGGATGCCATTCCACCTAATAATAGCAAATGAAAGCCACTTACTATTTCGCGGAAAGGAAGAGCATTACAATAGCTAAATTAAGAACCTTCCAGTCTAAGCTCACTTGTAATACATAAAAAGCACTAGCAGGAAAGGTTTTTCTAGCAGCAAATGAACACAAGCAGTAGAGAGGAAATCCCAAAGTACCAAAATGATGTCACGATTTTCCAGATCACTCAAAGTGTGTGTTCTAATAGCAAAGCAGAATAACTTCTAATATTCAAAAATACGAAAACAGAAACCCATGATAAAACAAACAGCCAAACAGGTAAGCAATAGTATGTTTAGCTCAATTCTATGTGGCAGCAATCCTTGAACCTAATAGTAGCAAAAGGATGCCACTTGCTGTTTTGCTTAAAGGAAGAGTATTCCAACACCTAAACTGAGCGCCTCCCACTCTAAGCTCACCTCTAATGGACTAATACTCAACATCACCACAAAGGATGCTTGCAACATAGCTAACAAAAGAAAGAACAGTAAGCTCTGCTCTTAAGTGTCACAGACCCATCCTTGCAGACAAATCAAATCGTTGTGAAATAAATCGAGAAGCGCATGAGACAAGGTAGCACCGACGAGTTCCTGCTAGACACCTATTATTGTAACCGCATTTCTAATACCAACACAGAAACCATGATGAAACAAAGAAAAAAATATGCTTCCTTGCACCTAGCAATAGCAAGAGGATGTCAATCCTTGCACCTAACAATAGCAAGAAGATGCCACTTGCTATTTCACAGAAAGGAAGCGCATTCTAACAGCTAAAATGAGCACTTCCGAGTCTAAGCTCTATTACTCAAAATCATGACAACAACAGATGCATATAGGTAACTAAAAAACTAACAGTAACAGTAAGTTATGCTCGATTCTAAGTGGCACAGACCAATCCTTCCAACCAAATAAAACTGGTGTTTGACCGGTTGAAAGGGGAGACTATTCTAACAGCCAAAATGAGAGTCTAAGCTCGTTTCTAAGACTCAAAATCATGACCGCAGATGAGCATATATAGCTAACAAAAAAAAGAAGAACTATCAGTAAGTTTTGTATGATTCTAAGTGGCACAGAGCAATCCTTTCAGCCAAACGAAACTGGTTGCGTGACGAATTGAAATGAAAGCATATATGGGGCACCGACCAGTTCCTGCCGAGGACCTCCTCGGCGCGGTAGCCCGTGGCGTCCTCGAAGCCGCGGTTGACGTAGATGATGGGGCAGTCGGGCTCGAGCGCGTCGGTGACGACGAGGCCGCAGGGCCCGGACGCGCGCAGCATGCCTTCAATCGCGAACGTGAACATCCCGCCGGCGGCCCCGGCGTCGTCGCCAACTCCACCCTCGCCTCCCCGCTCCTCCTCCTCCTCCTGCTGCTCCTGCTCGTCCTCGCCGGCGCCGACGCTGCCGGCGCCGTCGGACTCGCTGTCCCACTCCATGGCGGTGCCAACCCTAGCTCCGGATCCGGGGCTCCCCACCGCGACGCGGTCAGCCCATGGATGCCACGCGCGCGAGGCGGGCGTGGGCGCGAGGGGGCTCTCTCCTAGCCTAGGGTTTGGTTGGCCTGGCCTGGCCCTGGCTCTGGATTGCGTTTTGGGCGGAGGGGGAGGCAGGGCAGCTGCGAGAGCGGAATGGGCGGAGGTCGTGGGTTCGGGCTTGGGTTGGAATTGGGAGGAAAGCCTCGCTGTCCTGTGTGTCCTGTCCCCGCGGGGACTCAAGTGGAGTGGGGGCGCAACGAGTGGACGGACAAGGGCACAGTGCTCATCAACCGAACCGCCTCGCCCCGTGCCCTCGAAGCGCCCGGTCCGGGGGATCTGCGCCGTTGGATCGTGGCCGTGGGGGTACGTGGACGGCTGGGATGGTGGCTTGCTCATGCTGCCCGTAGTATTCGCTCGTGGCGTACCCCTGTATGCTGACGCTGCCCGTAGGGTATGTCGGCTGCAGGCTAACCTCACGGCTCACCTCACTCTCACCGTACGGTGTCTATCGTGTGAAGTCGGGACTTGAGGTCATGTTTGGTTTAACAGGACTAAATAATTTTCTAAAGTTAAGTTCTATTTCCAAGGCATTAGAGAGGACTCAAAGTTTAGTCCCAACATTTTAGTCACTCTTTAATCATTCTGTATGGAATTTTAGAGATTAAAAAAAGACTAAATTTTAGTTTTAAAAGTTTAGTAAGGATAAACTAAATAGGATCTTACAAGTAAGTACTTAATAGTGGTACTACTTATTAAGGTAGATGCAAAAACTGACCACTGTGGCACTGTTTTAAATTACTATGGCTTTAGTTACAATTGTTCTCTACGAAGGTGATTACTTCAGCTTATTAGTGTTCAAATAGAAAAAAGGTCGTTTTAGCGTATCGATCGACTTATAAACTAATAATTAAATAGTTGTGTATATCTAAATACATAAAAAACTATTTATCTAAAAATACAAAAATATCTTGTAATTGAGAACAAAGAAAGTATATTTTTTCAGTGATGTGTAACGTCACCAAAACTTAATGAGCTTTGTTTCGCTTGAGCAAAAAAGTAACTCTTTAATCATTCTGTATGGAATTTTAGAGATTAAAAAAAAAAAGACTAAATTTTAGTTTTAAAAGTTTTAAGGATAAACTAAATAGGATCTTACAAGTTTTAATAATACTTTTAAGGTAGATGCAAAAACTGACCACTGTTGCACTGTTTTAAATTACTATGGCTTTTAGTTACAATTGTTCTCTACGAAGGTGATTACTTCAGCTTATTAGTGTTCAAATAGAAAAAAGGTCGTTTTAAGCGTATCGAACTTATAAACTAATAATTAAATAGTTGTGTATATCTAAATACATAAAAAACTATTTATCTAAAAATACAAAAAATATCTTGTGATTGAGAACAAAGAAAGTATATTTTTTCAGTGATGTGTAACGTCACCAAAACTTATTGTCTTTATCACTATGGGTGCCATGTTGCGTAAATGATTTTTTTGCCCAAGATTCATTGTTTATGCTTTTGTTTGTACTGTATTTGCCAAGTGTGAACTCGTCCAAAATTGGTTAAAGGTAGAAGAGCTAGAAAAAGGACTGGAACAATCCGGGAGGTACAGCTGCGTTAGCTTATAGCGTCGTGCCACCTGCACGCTTTCCTGTGGGCCTGTGGCATACGACGGTGGTCGGGCCTGTTCATGTGGTAAAGATCGTTCATTGTATTTTGGACCAACTGGCCCAATTAATAATTTTACAAAAATGGCAGTGGAGTTTTACAAAAACGACCCCTCACTGACGCCGGCGGCAACCGGCGACGAGGCGCTGTAGCCTTCCAGTCTGCCATGCCTCACGCCGCCACCACCGCCGCTGCGGCGCTCCCCCGCGCCGCTCTGCTCACCATCTCCGCGCCGCTCCGTGACTCCCTCGCCGCGGCGCCTTACGAGCCCCCCGTGGGCTCATCTGCCTCCGTCAAGGCCCTTCTCGCCTCCCTCCTCCCTTCGCCTTCCCTCCCCCGCCCCAGGCCCAGGCGCCGGCGGGCAAGGAGGCCGGCGACCTCCTCCTCTTCTGCGCCGCCGTCCTCGCGGCCTCCCCGGAGTACCCCGCGCTGCACTGGGTACCGGCGGGCCTCTCGGGCGCGGCCGCTGCCGCGGTGAAGGAGATGGCGGCCGCGGGAGGCTGGGGCAGCGTCGGGGAGATGGTGGTGGCCGTGGCGCCGGAGGTGGTGCCTCCTCTCAAGGCCGTGGTGAAGGACTCGTGCGTCGACGCTGACAGCGACGAGATTGGTGCTGTGAAGCCGCCCAAGGAGCACGCTGCGGTTGCCGCGCACCAGTTCCGGTGGCTGGTGTCTCAGGTTTGTGCTCCGTAATGCTTACTTCGGTATTGTTCTCGCCAATCGCTTGGTTATAATAAGACCTTAATAGAAGTTCAAAAGAAGATATGTTAGGAGAATTTGGTACTCTTCGAATAAAATGTTACTGTTATGAGAACATTTTCTACTGGAAACTTGTAGCACTAGCATAAGCAGCAGCTGAACTGTATCAGTAAGTGAAGTAGTGGTGTGGCAACATAGAGATGTTTGCTTCAGTTTCTATTTTTGTATTTCAGGTAAGTTACCCTAAGCTGGGGGATTTGTGTTGGTTAGTCATTCCATGTGCCCTGACAAACTTGGATCATTGGTTACCAGAAGTTAAGGTACAGTGCTGTTTTGGTTTCTCTACTGAGGATAACAGTAGTATAGACTGGATGTTATTGCCAACTTTGTCTCAATAGCATTCATTTAAATTTTGTTTTCTAATTACAGTTCAAGGTTTGGCCCTGTTGATGGACATTTTGTTCCATATGATTGACAGGAACAGGGAATGGTTAGTTTCGTACACATAGCGAAGAATGTGAAAGTAACAGAATTAAGTTTGTACGAAGATGCCATACTTGACGCATGCTGTCAGAACATTCCAGCAGACGATGAGTTATGGTACAAGGTTATTGAGGTATCTGTGCTGTTACTGACGTGCACTCAGCGGAGCAATCCCCGTAGCCCTTGGTAAAGTTGCTCTCTAATTTGAATCCTTTTTTCCTTTTATAGTCAGTTGTGATCATGTCTGTTCTTCCTAGCTTAGAGATTCCAAATAGGTAACTTATTCGGCTGTGAGTTTATGCTGGACTCTGGATATTCAGAATTTTATATGATAATACGTTATTCTAGCACACTCATTCAGTTTATGAACTGTGCACTATGGTATCCCTTTTAAATTTTGCACCAAAAAAATTAGAGGAAGATGGCTCAGGGAAAAATGATTGCCTTATATTAAATGAGTCACAGCTAGCTTGTGAAAAATAAACATTTGTGAATTGTTGGACCAAAAATTTTCAATTTATTTAAGGGAGATATATCATTTGTTGTAGTTATAATGGGATACAGAATCGTTGCTGAACAACCTATAGGTAAAATGTTAGTGGTTACTGTGGAGAACAAATGAGATGACTATTGGCTGATATTTTGCGTTCCATATGAGTTCCATGCTTGCATTGCAAAATCTTGCTCGACTCGAGTATAATATAAACATCCACAAAATATCTTTATATTTCTTGAACTCACTCATCTTTCTTTTATTCAACTTCATTTTTTAAATTGGTTCCAGGTATGATCGAATGCTTAGTGAGATGTTGGGCCACCTGGAACGGCAGCCACTAAATAGAGAGCGCCGTGTTGCATGGCTGACCCTTATTGGGCCAGTTTTCGATGCTATGGGCCTTTTCCTATTGGCACATTTTCGCCGCCTTTTCTCACTCTTTTTCCAATGGATGCATACTGATGACGATAAGACAGTTCTTCTGGTAGGGAAACATTTCTGATTGTTAATTAGCATTAAAAGAATGTACTATAATATGTCTTCATACTTTTATTCCTGTCAGATAATTTCACCGATTTATAGGATATGAAATCTTGTTAACCTAATTGATCATGGATTTTTTTTAATATGTCTTTTATCCATGAATATGTTTTCAGACTTTAAAGCAGATTCATGCAATTGTCAAGCTTACCTGGATCAGGAAGTCGCCTTATACTTTAAGGTATTATAATTAGAAGATGTGATATATGTTGTCTTCTTACTAATCATATTTTGCTTGTTCTGCTCATATGCTTTTCGATCAAATATTCCTAATCCAAAGGCAGAATAATGTGTTATTATTAACTAATGAGTGACTTGAAAAATCCACTTCTTTTGTGTATAGGCTGGTGGACGAGCTTGTTCTATTATATAAAGAATCAGCGACAAGGAGCGACCGAGAAGTCCTGCGAGCTCATATCCTGGAGATACTTGTACTGCTTCAGAAGTAAGAAACTCTCCTTCAGTAGCAGTTCTTGTTTTTAGGTCACATGCATAGCAGCACATTAAGAGTTATTTTAGTGGCAATCAGACTTGCTCTTTGAAAATTTCATTGTTTGCTACGTGAACTAGGAAAAGGTTGCTATATCCACTTCCATTTCTGCCCTGCATGTCTCTGTTTCTTATTGTAAAAGGTTTACTGTTGCAGCTGCAAGGGACAGCAATTTGAGGAAGCCTGGAAGAAGCATGAGCTAGACCCAGACTTGACGATGCTGCTGTCCACCTTCAAGGACCTTTGTATAAACAATAGTTCACCATGAATCCATGATGTTGAGTTCAGCTGGTGTTATCAAATCGGTGTAAATATTTCACCATCGCCTATTCCCCCATTAAATATTTCACCATTGCCTATTCTGCCATCCCCATCTGCTGAACGAAATCAGCCTTGATTCTTGTGGCGAATCCCATCCCATTTAAAAACTTAAGTACCTGTAGGGGCAGCCGGACAAGGTATGAACAACTCATGCCTTGTTGATAGTTTCTTCCTCTGCATCCATTCTGGTACAGACGTTTGTATCCTGTGTTCACGATTGGTGCAGTGCAGCTGACTGCACCAGCTAGATGCCGCAAGCCTGCAAAGTGTATTTTGCTCCTCACAGGTTGATGCATTACTAGAAGGGTACAGAGCTCGTAGTATGCATATACCGATACAGCTGACTGACGCTCCCATGTCCTAGTAGTACTACTGAAACAATCGGAGCCTTATTTGTAGCCGGAGTAGAGTGTATATATACTCGTATTTCTATCTATCTCCTATATTCTCCTATATATATGACTGATGAATAGTAGCAGTGTCTATGTCTGGCCGTATTTCTCCGGGAAGCTCAGTATCTGCGGCTGCAGGTACTTGCCGTGGTAGATGAGCCTGGACATGGCCCTGTACGCCGCCTGCGTCATGTGTATCCCGTCCCAGCTCAGGTACGTGGACGGCTCCGCGCACGCCGCCGCCCCGCCGAAGCCGCACATCCGCCGCCAGTCGAAGTTGTACTCGCCGCCGCCGGCGCCGCAGCAGGCCTTGCGCGTGCTCGCCGCGTCGAAACCGAACGCGGAGGCGTTGTGGAGGAGGGCGAGGAAGGAGTCGAAGTAGTCGGCGTAGGCGACGGCGGCGTCCGGGTACGCCGCCTGCAGGCCGGCGACGGCGCGCCGGAGCCGCGCGTTGTGCTTGGCGGCGAAGTGGTTGAGCTCCCGGAGGCACCCCGCCGAGTCGTAGTCCGCGGGCTCCGACGATGCCGCGTTCATGGCCAGGTACCCCGGCACGCAGCCGATGGGGAAGTTGCCCGGCACGATGACGCGGCCGGCGCCCATGTCCAGCACCTCCCTGGCGGCGTCGACGATGGTCTTGACGACCCCCGGGATGAGCTTCTCCACCTCGGTCACCGGCTTGTCCTGGAATAAAGCGTAGTTGTAGTCGTTGCCGCCGATCTCCCCGACCAAAACCAGAGATGTCTGCAGCCGTCGGCGTATCTCTGCACGCAGCATGCAGTCATCGTCACAAAATGCAAGAATTTGAGCCTTATTGTTGCAGTGCATGCATCGATCGATCCATGGAGGGGGGGAGCTGATGAGGACGGTGGTTGTTGATCGAGGAGGAATGAATGAACCAAGTGGTTGCTTTGCTTGCCTTGATCGGTGCCGAAGGTGTTCTTGAGGAAATCCTTGAACCACCGGAGCTGCACGTTGAGGGAGTTGGAGGCGACCGGCGGCATGCCGGCGGTGAGGTTGTACAGGTGGGCCGGTTCCATGGCGGTGGCTCCGGCGACGGCGAAGTTGACGCCGTGGTCGAAGCTTTTGTTCTTGCCCAGGTACGGGTTCAGGAACGGGAGACCCAGGTCCTGGGCTGCATTCTCAGATCGATCAGAGATCAATGCATTGTGCTTATGCGTGTCACGATCACGACTGTGTGCTGAGCTTAGCAGCTTCTGCAAGTACAAGTGACGTCAGACACATACCCAGGAAGTCGATCATGAGGAGGCCGTCAGAGCACCGCCCGGTCGGGTACCCGAACGTGACGCCGTAGGGGAGGTGCTTGATGGTCTCGAACATGCCCGGAGGCGCCTCCTTCACGAGGTTCCCCGTGTCAGTGATGGAGTCGCCGAGGCTGTAGATGGCAGTGATGATGCCATTGCCGGCGTCGGCAGCCTGGCCATGGCGACAGCAGAAGTGCAGAGTGGCGAGGGAGACCGCCAGGAGGAGGAGAGCTGACGATGCAGAGGAAGCCATGGCCGTGCACTCTGCTAGCTCGTAAAGAGATGGCGCCGGAGCTCGAGTGACGAGTGACGAGGAGTTCATTACATGGCGGCCACGACGGCCTTCTTATAGAGCATGATGATGGGTGGACGGGGAAGAAGAGGAGGCAGGCAGGAGATCCAGGATCGATCGCCCACAGCATGTTCTAGAACGAAAGCATGGATGGACTGGGTGGATTCGGATGGCGATTTCGCCGCCCAGAAGGCTCGGTCGGCCGCGCGTGTAGATGGAGATGGCTTTTCGTCGAGGTGCCATGCTTTTGTCACCTTGTTAGCGAAAAGAATGCGCCATAAGATCGGATCGAGTCCGAGATTACGGGCGGCTCTCCTTTTGGCTGACTACTACGTACGTGCGGTTAGCTCTTTTTCATCGGTCGTGTTGACAGTCGGTGAATGAAGCAGAGGAATAGAACACGCAGAAGCCACATCTTCGAATGTTTACAGTAGATATTATATTTACAATAAATACGAAGTGAAAGACACATACAGTTGATTGTACATAATCAATGGTCTAGATTCATCAAATAGTTGATTTATTTCTCATCAGACCAAAATGGAGAATCCCCTGTTTTTTCTTTCTCCATTTCGTGACAGAAGTTTGTTATCCCAAAATACTTATCCCTTAGTATAATGGTTGCCACACCACATCCTCATTAGTTAGGAGACATTTGTTTTGCACAAATTATGTTCCTAGATTGTATGTTCTCTCTTTGGTTATCACCCTTCTATAAAAATAATAATATATGCAATCTCGATTTTTCTTCAACACCCATTGGGATCTCAAAGCAGGATAATACGAATATGGCCAGACTAGTTAGACAAGAATTATTAGGATAACTCCAAGAGTTTCTTTATATCCTTCCGCTTCAAATCCCCTCAAACAACTTCTTCAACTAGATATCCCAATAGTTTTATCCTCTATTTTATATTTCTGCTAATGAAAGATAGTAGGGTTATATTTCTGCTAGATAGTGGGGCACTCTAAAGTTACATATAAGATATAGATAAGTTGTTGGAAGGTGGAGAGATATGTGGTTGGATGGTAGAGAGAGATATAAAGAGAGATTTTATTACAATTATTTTCAAGAGTTTATTTATATCCTTCCACTTCACTATTGACAGTAATAGAGATTTTTGTGGAAGAAAATCCCCTCAAACAGCTTCTTCAACTAGATATCCCAATATTTTTGTCCTCCACTTTTTATTTATGCTCATCAAAGATAGATAGTGAGGCACTCTAAAGTTCTGTAGAAGATATAGATAGTTGTTGAATGGTGAAGAGATATATAGAGTGATTTTATTGCGATGACTCTCTAATGCGGATTTAGAGATTGAGTTTAGGGAAAACCAATAGAGATGCTCATCATTAGCCTTCTATCGTAGGGTAAATGTTTTCCTTTCCATGATAAGATTCTTTTGGGTTTTGTTTGAACTTTTTTTTTGGACTTTATTACTGTTTTTTCTTATAGTGCATAGAAATGCCAGGTATATGAATGGAAATTTGCTAAGCCCGCAACAAAACAATGGAGAGTATTGTTCTTGATGCTCCTTAGAATGAAGGAATTTTTTAGTCTAGACTTTTTGTTGAAAAGCACAAAATTTAATAACTTCATATTCTTATCATGAAAAAAAAACCATGGTCCATATAAATGATAGTATCATTGGTATATTAAGTCTAGAGTGAGTTCATCCATCAAATGCATTTGACTATTGTAATTGCCCAAGTTCCTTAATTATCTATTGCTATTAGTATATATTGTTGACATATCTACAAAATATATTTAGAAGTATTGGTGCAAGAGGACCATCCTTTCCAAAGCCTTTTTGTTCGAAAGTAGTGGCCAATGTCATTATTCCCTTTAACTTCTCAATCTAGCACCGTATATGTGGAATTTCATTCATTTGCAAAGAATGGTGTAGAGGATCATTTCATCTTTATATTATGCTTTCTCAAAATCCAATTCGAGATTGACCCCATTATTTGATCTTTTTTTTTATTTCAGATTTTTATTTAGTCAAGACACCAGTTAACAATAGCAATTGTACTATGTACATGTCAAATGATGAACCTTGTCAACGTCACCATAAAAGATTAAACATATAACTTCCTTTTTTTTTACTGCCTCTACCTTCGATTACAAGTTGTAGTATCTGAACTCACGCACCAACTCACACCACACGCACGCACCCTAAACCTATATCTAAGGCTAAGCTAGACCTACAACCTATATCTAAGGCTACAAGAACACGGCTGAGAGATCTGACAGTGGTAGTACATCCGTGCGAGGCAACTGAATTTATTATTTGGGAATAAATCCCTCTGGGGTGAGGCACGCAAGGTTTTCCCAGCCAGGGATCGACCTGCGAGCGGTCATTCCCACACCCGGGAACGTACCAACCGAGCTAGGCTCGGTCCTCAACATATAACTTACTTATAATTGTAAAGAGCATGTTACCTGTATGCCATTATGAAAGATAGTCCAGATCTACGTGCCATCAAAAAGTTCAAACACACCTTGATGTCATGACGTTAAATTTTCTGGCCTTCCACGTCATTCCATCCACCTTTCATCTGGTTTTTACCGTTTGCTGGTCCTGACACGTGAGCCCAACCAAGGAAAACGACCAGTCCCTTCTCACGTCGCGCACCCACCATGCCCAGCTGAGCATGTTACCTGTATGCTATTATGAAAGATAGTCCAGATCTACGTGCCATCAAAAAGTTCAAACACACCTTGATGTCATGACGCTGGCCTTCCACATTATTCCATCCACCTTTCATCTGGTTTTTACCGTTTGTTGGTCCTGACACGTGAGCCTGACCAAGGAAAACGACCAGTACAAGGAGAGAGTCGTGCATCTATCTAAGATAATAATGCACCCCATTTTGGCTGCATTATTGCTGCCGATTTGCGGTAAAAGGACCGAACTTTAAGCAACGGAAAAAACGGCCTCGCGGGAGCGCACGCACGCTGGAGGTGGGCAAAGTGGGGTGATCGACCGTCCTCTGGTCTTCGGTGCGCTCTCTTCTCCCAAAACTTTTCGACCGGTCGATATTGATAGGGCGGTGGATGCCATTGGGAGATCGAGTGCGCGCCATTGGAGTGGCCGAATCTTTGCCGTTTTCCCGTGTTGAATTCGAGATGGAGGCTACTGTACCCGAGAGGGCCAGGGCCACGACTGGATTATTTGGGCGGCGCACCCATCAAAGCTCCTTTGCAAAATTGAAGCTAGTGGCCGTGCGCCTTCGTTGCATGCGCTGCCTGCCGCTGCTGCCTTGTCCTTGCTTTGCTTTGGCCGGTATCGATCGGTCGTCGGTCGATCGCCAAGTGTCATGTAAATAAAGCAGATGCAGATCGTGTGACCTGGGGAAGGTATATATCACACTATCGTATCGTATCGTATCGCTCGAGTATATACGTGCGTGCGTGGCTGTGTCTCGTTTGGTTTTGCAGCCTCCAGTGCTGGCGAGGCATCCGGATCGTCGCTGCAGGAGGCGACGTGAACGAAGAGAAAACGAACCAAGAGTTTTGTGGAATCGCTAGCCTTTTGGCCCTTGGAAAAGGAGATAATAGATCGATCATGCGGGTTGCTCTTGGACGTTGCAGGCCTGCATTTTGTGGTCAAATAAATTACACCGAGACGTACTCGCCTCTGTTTGGTACATGATATAAATAAATTTCACCTGTTAAAGCTTTATTTGAGCTGAAATTGTAGTAAATGTCAAAAAACTACATTGCAGAGTTGTAGATGTATATACGTGCCATTTTGTTTTTTAATTGTTAAATTTTATTTGTGAGCTGTTTTTTAATTGTTAAATTTTATTTTTAAAAATTGCTTTTGATGCGTGTTTTTTTAATTGTTAAATTTTATTTGTGAGCTGTTTTTTAATTGTTAAATTTTATTTTTAAAAATTGCTTCATGCGTGAAGTTTTTTTTTTTTTTTTTTATGTTACCGTAAAGGAATAGAGAGAGGTAAAGCTTTTCACAGCTCTATCTCATTTTCCTCTTTCAGTCATACATGGAGTTGTTGACAAATCTGTTTTGCCAAATATTTTTTTCAAAGCAGATTAGCTTTTGAAGCTGTCTATGAAGTTGTTTTCTAGAAAAAAATAGCTTCAATGGTACAGCTGAGTTTGTGCCTACCTCACATTCGCTATTGAAACAGGCGTGGTTCTTTTTTTAAAAGAAAAAGCAAGTGCTGGAGATGGTACTACAGGTGAAGGTGAACTCCTGGAGATGGAGCCCAGTAGGCCCAAGACCACTCTGCGCGCGATCTGACTCCGTGGGCATGCAAATGATGGGCCTGGCCCACGTTGCACCGCTCCCGCCCGCCTGAAATGGCCGATGGCCCAGCCTCCCCGACGTGCACAGCCCAAAAGAGGAATTTTCCATCCCTAGGCCGAAGCCCCGCCGGCTCCCGCGACGACAAACCAAACCGCCCGTTTCGAAAGTCGAAACCAACCTGCCGCGCCCGCGACGCTCGTCTCGTCGATCCCCATGGCGCCGCGCCTCGCCTCACGCCCACGCGGTGGCGTGGCGCGCCCATGACGCCTCCCGCGCCGCTGCCATGGTTCACCTCGCCCGATGCCAAGTCCACCCGCCCGCGCGGCTGCCCGCTGCACAACAGACCCCGGCGGACCTGCCGCTCCCGCTCCTGCCGCCACCTTCGCTCGCCTCGCTGCTGCTCGCCGCCGTCGCGTCCTCGCCGTTCCTCGCGCACCTCCGCCACCTCCACGGCCTGCTCGTCCGCCTCCGCGCCCACCTCCCGCCGCAGTCCGCCCCGTTCCTCCTCTCCCGCCTGCTCCGCCGCCTCGCCGCGCTCCCGCTCCCACACACGCCCACGCCAATCCGCTACGCGGTCGCCGTGTTCTCCTCCCTCTCGCCGCCGGACCCGTTCCTAGCCGCCGCGCTGCTCCGCTTCGCGCAACTCACGCAGCCACCGCTGGAGACCTTCCGCGTCTTCTCCTTCCTCCGCCGCGCGCACGGCCGCGACCTCCCTTTCCTCCCGTTCGCCTTCTCCCCGCTGGCCAAGTCCGCCGCGGCCGCGCGCGCTCGCTTCCCGCCGCCGCCAGCGCACACGCGGTGTCGCTCCTGCTCGGAGGGTTCGATAAGCATCGGTTTGTTGAGAACTCGCTGATCGGTGCATATGTTGCCTGCGGCGACGTTGGCGCCGCGCGGAAGGTGTTCGATGAAATGGTGGTCAAGGATGTCATTTCGTGGACGAGCATTGTAGCGGCATATTCTAGAAGCCGTGATATGGGTTCAGCTGAGGAGGTGTTTGCGCTCTGCCCGGTTAAGGATATGGTAGCGTGGACGGCAATGGTGACGGGGTATGCTCAGAATGCCATGCCAGTGAAGGCGCTCGAGATGTTTGAGCAGATGGCGGTGGCCGGCATGCCCATTGATGAAGTTTCACTCACCGGTGCTATCTCGGCTTGTGCGCAGCTCGGTGCGGTGAAACGAGCCGCCTGGGTTCAGGAAATTGCGGAACGGAATGGTCTTGGGAGGAATGTGGTTGTTGGGTCGGGGTTGGTGGACATGTATGCCAAGTGCGGTCTCATTGATGAGGCGCGCAGGGTTTTTGGAGGGATGCAAGAGAAGAACGTGTATACCTATAGCTCAATGATTGTTGGCCTAGCATCGCACGGGAGGGCCAATGATGCAATTGCTTTGTTCAAGGACATGGTTAGGAGGGCAGATGTGGAACCCAACCATGTTACCTTCATTGGAGTATTGACAGCTTGCAGCCATGCGGGGATGGTGAAAGAAGGGCGCTACTACTTTGCAGAGATGAAGGACAGGTATGGGATATTGCCTTCTGCAGACCACTACGCTTGTATGGTTGATTTGCTTGGTCGGGCTGGGTTGGTGACTGAAGCCCTTGACCTTGTGAAATCAATGACTGTGGAGCCTCATGGTGGTGTCTGGGGGGCACTGTTAGGGGCTTGCCGAATCCATGGAAATACTGAAGTCGCTAAGGTTGCAGCTCAACATCTTTTTAAGCTTGAGCCAGAGGGCATAGGGAACTACGTGTTGCTATCAAATACGCTTGCATCAGCAGGAGAATGGGATGAAGTATCAAAGGTTAGGAAACTGATGAGAATTCGGGGGCTGAAAAAGGATCCTGCAGTGAGCTGGTTTGAAGGCCATGATGGTTTTGTGCACCAGTTCTTTGCTGGTGATAATACACACCCATGGATGCATGAAATAAAGAAAAGATTATTGGAGCTACGGGCAAAATTGAAGCTTGCAGGTTATGTGCCAGTCCTTAGTTCAGTTGTTTATAATGTAAGTGAGGAAGAAAAAGAAAGGTTGTTAATGGGTCATAGTGAGAAGCTTGCTCTGTCATTTGGATTGCTCACACTTGAGTCTAGATCCTCAATTAGGATAGTAAAAAATCTAAGGATATGTGAGGACTGCCATTTGTTTATTAGATTGGTGTCAAAAGTTGAGCCCATCGAGATTATAGTCAGGGACAATATGAGATTTCATCACTTCAGAGATGGAGAGTGCTCATGTGGCGGATTCTGGTGAATGCAGGATATGGATTTTATTAATAGAAAATAAACATGGGACAATAGACCTCCATCAATTAATAGTACCTTGTCCGGCTTATTTATCTGACTTGTTTTTGAATATAGGAAGGTCAACTCTGAACAGCAGGGCAAAGCTTAGAACACCGCTATTAATGCAAATCATTAAAATAATGGCAATCTTTGTTTGCAATGAATTAAAAGCAGGGCAAAGCTTAGAACACAGGGCAGATTTAGTTGGCAATGCATGGGTAATGAGGAAGTGGGTGTTTGATTGCAAAAGTGGACATGTTGATTTTGAAAAAAAAAAATTGATACTTACAAGCATGGAGCGCATACAATAAATACAAATAGCAAAGCATCAATCATGGTGGGTCATTCAAAAAATACTAAGTTTACTATTGAATGTAACTATATTATAATTGCTGTAGGAGAACTGAAAGGGAATTTTTTTTTGGTTCTTTCAAAAATCAATACTTACCTAATGTTTTTTTTATCGCTTTTGTTCTGAAACTCAAAACTTATGCACAAGACAAGCAAGTCACCAATCCTTTGCTTGGCATTACATTAGTGCAGTCCTAGCCATAGCAAATATTGGTACCTGGGAGGCTCTACATTTTTTGCATAAAGATCACTAGTGAGTAGTGACTAAAGAATTCTGAACAAAATCTGATGGAAGAATTTTTGGGCCATTTTTTTGGCCGAAGCGCCATGGGAGTTAGAAGTTCATTTGCCTTCGGACCTGTATTTCCACAAATCCACATGCCATTTTTAGTGGAGGCTTCAGCTTTCTCAGCATATGAAACTATGGTGTGCTGTGTGTTTACTAGCTTGCTCATCAAACTAAATGATCTGTTGTTTACTAGCTTGCTCTCATCGATGCTGACCAGAAGGGTTTCTTTCCCTGCTTCCTGAGAATAGCCAGTGCGGTGTTTTTGGTGAATGTGAACTGGGGCCAATGCTTAGTTTGAGATCAAGATCACTCTCTACAGAGGTGCTCCAACTTTCATCTTCAACTGATTTATGGTTCTCCCTGTGAAATCTTTCTTTGACTGTTGAGTTTTCTTCACTAAAGAGGCTGAGGCAGTTTACTGGCTTGCATTCGTGAAGACTCAAATCTTCAGTTACTTGCTGGGGAGCTGAGTGTTGTGCACTACCAAGGCGAGCAGATTGATTTGTCCCTGAGGTAGACGGACTACTCTTGAGATTCAACCTTGATCCCTGCACCATTTCTTGAGTTTCTTCTGTTCTCGGTTGATTACTATGGCTATCAGATTCATTCATCAATGATTTTTGTACATGATAAAGACGATGCAGCTCATGCACCTGATGCAAACAAGCAGTATCAGATGGAAAAATTCTTGTTGCATGAATGACAAGACAACTTAGGTCTGACTAACAACCGGTTATCAACTTATCACTAGAAAGATGAAGGTTTATGCAGCATAAGCAGTAGTATGTACTACAATGTATTACGAAACTGGAGCAGCCTGTTAACTTGTCGTTCTATGTGTGCAAACCCAAACGGCTCAGGAGTCAAGACCTGTTAGGGTGCCTAATCTCCTTGCTTTCTTATGTTCTACATATCTGGTGAATCCTTATGATATGGATAACTAGAGTACAAGGCTACTACGTACCTGCTGTCTGAAGACCTTTTCATGCTCCAGGATTGTTCTCCGAATAGAGTCCTTGCTGTCTTGTATGCAGTGCTCGTCCATTGGCTCTTCCAAGGTGCATAAAAGCTTTTGCTCACCAGCTTTCAGCAATAATTTGGTTATTTTCTGGATATTATCTCTACCTTTTATATATCTCGAGATGATTATTCCTTTTATGTCCAACAAGGTGGAGAGGATTCTGTGAATATGAAGCAAATCAATAGCCATACCTGAAACAGCCAGTTTGAAAGATCAGTACCTTGTGTAGTACGCATCACTTAGAGTAGGAGAGATTTGCCGTAAACATTAACTATAACTTGATCATGGTCCAGCTGCTTGGGCGCCTAGTCATCCAGGCATACCCAGCACTCGCTTGGGCGCCTAGTCGCCTTTTAAACACTGGATACTGAGCTAACACTAGACCAGGAATCAACCAAAGAGAAACTGAAGATTTACTCACCTGTATCCCTGGTTCTCATGGTCCAGCAGCTTATCTTGCATTTTTCCTCTTCTTTGATTACAGATCATAGCCACTGGCAATCTCCATATGTTAGCAGGGGCACAGAATGGGAGGAAACTCCTCAGCACCCATTACTCATCTCAGAGCCTAGCTGCGGGAGATTTCTGTGTAAGACACTTTGTGGGTAGCTTCCAGGCTCTATCTCTCCTTGTGCTTATGAAGCAAACAGCATCCTTTTGTACTAGAAACAAGAGATGCCAACCAAAAGTGAAGAAAAGCTAGTAATGCAATGGCTGACAGACAGGCTGTGTGAAGCTGAAGGGTAAGCAGTAGTGCAAAAGGATGAGAACGAAGCTGGAGATCGTTAGTTAGCAGGAGGTATGCTGCGTCGCTATTTGTTTATAAACTCGAGGAAAGATCCGGGAAGTGCAGCCAGCAGCCAATCGGAGAGCCAAATCTGGTTGGTTTAATGAAACAACAAGCCAACCTAAAAACATGTGAAGCAGATATGCCACGCAGGTTTTGCCGGGATTAAAGATATCAGGATTTTTGGACTTGGCAACCTCTCTTTCTCTCTCTCCATCTGATAGATAAGCTAGGCCATACATATCTTCACATGCTTGTAGTTTGCAGTAGAGATCTGAAGATACCAGGGGCCCACAGCCATGAGTTATCCTAGGCTGTCCATCCTCGTTGCAATCCCAACTCTGGGATCTGCCCACAGCTTCAGAAAAGCAAATTGCCGTTTAAGCTTCCATGTGCGTTACAAATCCCTTACTTTGTGTGTGTGTGTTTTCTTAATCTGGACAGGTTGTTGCTCTACTGCCGCCCCTGCATGTTCCATCACTGTCCCAGTATTCTTGGACGGCTGGATCTCAAAAACCAAGATCTTGTTAATTCGTTCATCCCACCGACACAGGTACTAAACTAACACCTCTTTCTGATCTAAATCACACTTGAGTTGCTCAGTTGACTTGCTACACACCAGGCTGTTGATCCGTTCATGATTCGATGCAGTAGCCAGTACCTATGAAACTCCTGATGTGCATGATATTCTAAACGTTAATTGGGTTTGACTTTTTTTTTTAGTTCCTGAATGCCCTTGATCAATCTTTCCCTGCCTATATGTCATGCAGGCTTGCCACATGAGTGTTATCTAGAGCTAGCAACATTGCTGGAGAGCTTAACACGATTTTCTGTTGTGTGGTACACAAATAGGACAGTAGGAGTACAACTACAACATAGGATAAGATTATGCCGCCCATCACTTGGCTTTCCAAGATTCCTTTGTCAACAACTAAAGATTTAATGCCGGGACCAATGATAGGCCTATATATGGTGCTTGCTATCTATTCCAACTCCAATATGCATCCACTCTTTAGGGTTTCCTAGCTTCCCCGCAAAAGAAGGGATTCTGAAATCACAGTCCCTGTTCCCTGAAAAGGATAAGCACTTGGATATAGCATCTTTAAACCCTTGACGTTTTTTTTTTGGTCATTTGGAAAAGCAAAAGTTCCATTTAGGTCGAATCACAACTAAACACTAGTATACCTCTTTGGTTAGAGTAGCATGTAGGCTTAGCCATCCCTCACCAGTGTGACATAGTGTCTTTCTTCCTCGTATTGATCCCTAAATTATCCGCTTGTTGAGTTAAAAGAATATATGATACCCGAAAACTAAATATCTTATTTTGAAAGCTGGAAAGGAACTTTGCAGCCCCATGACCGTCCACGTACCACGCGAAAGGAAAACCCAATAGCATCAGCTCATATACGTGGATAAGCTTGACAGCGATCAGATGGCTGTTGCTGTCTGTTGTCATAGATACCAGACAGAGCCGACTGGCTGCTCATATAAAGTTAGAAACGAATCATGTTTAAATTTACTTGGCACCGTTTGGAAATCCTGTTGCACATGGCAGAGATTTGCAGCCAGAGCTAACCTGTATATTCTGAAACAAAAACAGAAACTGCAGGTACACATGGAAATGAAATGAGCATGTGCAGACGCCAAGTCGCAGACTCTGATGCTACCGCTCTGAGATGGAATCAAACGTCAGGCAGAGAGATCCCAAATGAGGAGGACCAGCACCAGCCAGCAGCAGGAGCCAAATAATGTAAGCAACTATCTGTCACACACAGCAGCAGCGCTCCCCTCCAAAGGCCGACAGGCTACCTGCCGTTAATCCTTTTCAATGGCGTCGTGATCTGCACAGGTGATGCAGCCATGTATGCATCCAGGACGCACCAAGCTTGGGCAGAGGCAGACAAGAGCGCCATCAAACTGGCTGGCTGTGGGCTGGGGCTGGCTCACATGGACCACACACACACACACGCTGTGTGGCATGCAGTCCACGCTTGGTAAAAACATCTTGGAATGACGTACCCATCAGCTGCTGTCTTTTTTTTTTTTCTCGAATACGCAAAAGGCTTGCGTATCTTTGTATTTAAGAAGAAGGTTTTTACATGACGCTCGAAGGCGCCAAAGTTGGCGGGGAGTTACAATTATGAAAGGACGCACTGCCCCGGGCCAACCCCATTGTAACGGACTACTCGCGAATGAGACAACCTAAGTTTTTAGCCCCGGCCTCGATTCATAGATCGGCGGTATGCTTGATTACGGATAGTACGTGTGAGACTGGCGAGTTCGCGTCACGGAAAAGGCGTGCATTGCGTTCCTTCCACAGTTCCCAAGCTACTAGCGCGAAAAGCGTGTCGGCTCCCTTCCTCTTTAGTCCGTGCCATCTCAACGTCCACGCCTCCTACCAATCAATGAAGTTCCCTCGGCCCACCTGTGAGGTGTCGGCTCCTAGGTAGGAGAGGATGCTCCACCATACTTGCCTGGAGTAGGGGCATTCCGCGATGATGTGGTCGATGGTTTCGTCCGCCTGGTCGCAAAGGAAGCAAGCCTCCGGGGCCTTCAAACCGTGTCTCCGCCTCCTATCCGCAGTCCAGTGTCTCCGCCTGATGGCGATCCAGAGGAAGAGTTTCACTCGTAGTGGTGCCCAAATGCCCCATATCCTGTCGCAACCCCGAATCGGGTGTGACCCAGAGTGTAGTGCACGGTAAGCAGAGCGAGACGTGTAGGCTCCATGCTCCGTCCATCTCCAAACTAGTTTGTCTTCTGAGTCGGTGAGGGAGATATCTAGTAGAGCGTCCCAGAGCTTGAGGTAGTCGGAGATGGCTGGGACCGACATACCGCCCCGGATTTGGGCGATCCAAGTGCGGTTACGTAGTCCGTCCGCGACGGTGGTGACCCGTCGAAGCTGTGCCGCGACCAACGGTGGAAGGGTAGGTGCGATATCCACGACCCCCCTGCCGTCGATCCAGCGGTCCTCCCAAAAGCTCGTGGAACGGCCATTGCCGAGAATGGTGAATGTAGATGCGGCGAAGAAGCGTTGTACTTCCTTGCTCGTATGTAGAGGGAGTCCGCTCCAAGCTCTCTGCTCGTCCGTGTGTCTTAGCCATAGCCAACGAAAAAAAGTGCGATGGTGGTCAAGTGTAGGTCTGGTACTCCTAGCCCACCAAGGTCCTTTGGCCGGCATACCGTTGGCCAAGCTACCATGCATTTGCCACGCACTGGTCCCTCCTTCCCGGTCCATAAAAATCTCCTACAGATGGCGTCGATTTCTTTCCTCGCCCAAGGCGGCAGGCCGTCTGCGATCATGGCGTAAATTGGGATTGCATATAGGACGGACTTGATCCAGACGAGGCGTCCACTCCTGGCCATGAGTGGACCGTGGCAAGCCGGTAAGCGTCTGGCAACCGCGTCTACCGTGGATTGGATTGCCGACTTGGGTGGTTTCTTGGTGCTCAGCGTGAGGCCCAGATAGATTATCGGAAAGTCGACAACCCTACAGCCCAGGATCGCTTGCAGCTGGGGAAGTGCGTCCGGGTCCCCGAAGATCAGGGTGATAGAGCACTTGGCCAGGTTTGTCTGTAGGCCTGAAGCATCTCCAAAGATCCGCAGAATTTCCTTGATCGCTCTCGCCTCGCTCGGTAGCGGCTGGATGAATAAGATGACGTCGTCCGCGTAAATACTGCAATGGTGCTTGATCGCCGATGTTCCGAGTGGGCGGATTACCCGTTGCTCTCTAGCCTGAGCAAACAGGCGAGCCAACACCTCCATGACGAGGATGAAGAGCATGGGGGAGAGCGAGTCGCCCTGTCGCACCCCTCGCCTGTGAGAGATGGGCGGCCCGGGCCTCCCGTTGAGTAGGATTTTGGAGGTGGCGGAGGAAAGGAGCACCGCTACCCAACGTCTCCATGTGTCACTGAACCCGAACGCCCGTAGGGTATCAAGAAGGAAGGGCCAAGAGACCGTGTCGAAGGCTTTAGAGATGTCCAGCTTAAGCAGCGCCTTGGGTATTTTATTTTTCTTCAGTAGGGCAGCGGCTCTCTGTACGAACTTGAAGTTGTCGTGGATCGTTCTCCCCCTGATGAAGGCGTTCTGATTGGGGGAGATGAGATCGTGGAGCTTGACCCATCAGCTGCTGTCCATCAGCTGCTGTCCATGGGATACTTTGCTGAGTTGCAATTTGCAAAGTCCGCTCCGGTTACGGTCAGATCTGTATATCTACTTGCAGATGCAGATCAGGCTAACTTGTCAGTGGAGTGCAGTTTTCGTGCGCTTTCTCGGTTCAAGTCTTTATCCTTTTATTATCTTACTAGTACCAGGGCGCGCACCCGCGCGCCGCTGGGGCCTTTTTTTTTATTTATATAAAAAAAGATTGCTTCTTGTGGGCTGTTTTGTTGTGTCGATAGATCAAATCGGATTGTATATACGTGTGTATACGTCGCTGTCATATGATTGTTTGTTTTGTTCTGAATTAATTTTTCATGATTAACATGTAACACCTGCATTAAAGAGCATCCAGAGTTGATCATGGCTACATCATTTATCGCTGAACATTCATGTAGCATCTGCATTAAAGAACATCCAGAGTTGATCATGGCTACATTATTTATCGCTGACCATGGGTAATCGACGAGGCTAACACATAAGCTTACTATATATACAAAGGATATGTCACATGGCGATGCGAGGTACACCTACACATGCATATAGTCTAACATATGGTCTGAGTCACAACTGCCTAGAACAGAACATGATCAAAGAAGCTAAAACGTCGAGGTGGACCAAAAGCATGCCACAAGGTGGTACAGAAGCCGTTTTTGTGGTAGGCAGGCAGAGCTTTGGAGACACAGCACCATGGTAGAGACCTCAATGGAGCTGGATAGCAAAAGCAACCTGCAACGGATATGAGAAACGATTTATATGTTGCAGAGGAAGAGTAACAGAGAATATGACTGGAGTAGGACGTTCCCATTTTTTTTTTTGGGAGAGGATACGAGATATGTTTGCCTGATTTGACATGAAAAGTAGCTGAAGCATCTAAATATGCATGTAGGCGTAGTTATGGTTACCCGTTATTTATCATATTTTGCAGAGGTTGTACAGCATCAAGAGCTTGCTCCTGCCTTTTTCTTGTGCTGATCGTCAGCAGCATCTCCTGGGTCCGCTCTGTAAACCATGTTTTTTTTTTTCATTTCTTCAAGTCTTTGTGATATATACTGATGAAATATCCCGAAATTATATAGGTGTTACTAATTTTATACTGAGCAGGAGGTATGGTAGATGTGGTAGATGAATTGGTTTGGTTGTGGTCATCAGCAGGGACCACGTCGGACTGTGGTGCAGGAACTGAATGGCAATTACCTAGATATCTCTGTGTTGAAGAGCCTAATGATTTAATCTCTTCAAAAGGCATAATATGATAAATAAGGTCTGGGATTGTGGATGGTGGATTCCTCAAAACAGATATGACAGTGAACTTGCCTAACTGTATCATCAGTTTTCCAGGAAAAGGCATGTATGTCAGCCTTGCACTTTTGACTTGGAACCTGCTAATTTCATAGACCTTGTCAAGGTCCAAAAGAGCGTCCTTACTCTCTGCCTCCGTTCCAGGTACCTCTGCATACATTGCTGTGCGTACAAAAAACAATTTGAAAATTGCAAGGATTTGGAAATTAAAAAGAAAGTATCCTATGTTATTAGTGGATCAGGCAGTGAATCTGGTCAGAGAAGAAGGGAAAAAAGGACGGTCATGTATCTAAATTCAGATATGTCGAATCAAATGCTACATACCTGTGCATCTGCAAGAACAAGACCAATGAAGACAGGTTTTTCACTATCATAGTTTCCAAAATATTTCCACTTTCGCACTACACGGACACATATTTTGTAACCGTAATTGCCCTTAGCTAACTCAGATAGCTGAACGTAGTCCATGGCTTAGACCTGCATTAGTGCATTTTGGGGAAAAAAGAAGAGATACATTAGATCATCTCTATTTACATAGACTGACAAAAGCAATTCAGAATTTAGCATGCAATAAAATAGATGTATAACCTTTATTTTAACTGATAAATCTGCCAAATGCCCAACTAATTCATGAGAGGGCTGCTTATACCCTGAGCACATTTCTCCTAGGGGAGGCGCCAAAATACGTAGAAATGTCTTGCTGCCGAGTTAATACTTCTGAGGAACGATAATCAAACTGAGAAATTATGACCAAAAAGCAAAGCATGATATCCTTCATTACAAAAAAGAAACCCTTTGCTAAATGTGGACACCAAATTCAACACACATGTGAATCTAATTTTGGTCAGTGTCCAACAATTAATTGGATCTCTATAAATATTTTACAACTCTAAAATCACATACGAACTGGCTAAGTAAAAGCAGGACCAACAGATTAGTATAGGTAGATAGAAGCAGAGTGACACATACACCATTCTTTTGAGGCATCATTTTCATCACTGGGAAACATACCCTGAATCCAAATTCAACCTACCCTGAATCCAAATTCAACTTTTCTATGTAATTAAAAATCTGCATGACCTTTCTAAAAAAAATTAAGTACATGCATTTACTTTAGGCACAACTGACAATACAAAAAAAATAAGGAAATTATGCCTTTCACTTGCAGCATAAGATGAGAAAATGATAATAATCTTGTCAGGTGATAGCAGTAAGCATAGTGAAATATTCAGGAATGTATGCTTTCGACCTAGAGCATGGGAAAATACCCTTATTTTCAAAAGTGGCAATCTCCTTCGGTCTCCTGCGTGTTTCAGCAGCATTTTGCGTTCGCAAAAAATCCTGTAGAAACAAAAGGCATAGGCAATGAATCCAGAAATAGTTTAGATGAGCACGTCATGATTAATAGAGGCCAAAATCACTAATAACCTGATACGTATGCATTCATATTGCTATGGTAGAATTGTCCTTTGCTGTTCACAGATTTATCTACATCTACAGTGACAGTAAAATATGTGCATGCTTTGTTATTGAGCAAATATATCTGTAGACAAAGGTAGATGGATCACCTGAAAGCAACATAAGCCGTCATTGGACAGATCGATGTGATGGTAGAATAGGTTTCAAGATGGATGAAGTAGCACTTTCGACACGCAATTTCCTTGAGAGCTCATTGCTGTATTGTTAATAGGACAAATGGAAAGCAACGAAGGGTCTCTTATATACATACAGAAAAAATGTTGGAGCTGTCTAACCTCCAAATGGCTCGTCTAAGTGAGCAGTCTTCTGCTGGAACCTTTGTCCATGTTTCGAGAAAATACTCAGTAAGCATTACTTGGACTACAATTGGAGAAAACACAAACGTTAGATATCATAAGTTCCCAAACACCATGATGGAGTAAGAATTAGCAACAAATACTAACGCAATATCAGCTAATCATAGGTAGTAAATAAACAGGGGGTTAGAAATTACTGTAACGAAACTAAATATGTGAGAACGCGTTGACTACAAATTTAAAAGGCCATCACCTGATTCTCCAGCAGTGGCGCAATCAGGCAAGGAACGGAAAATCGAAGAACATAGGCACAGCATGAAATCACACTAACCAAGTAATGGTCATGGGTCAATGTAGCGAAGCCAAGCGCCGGCAACACAGAGGGCACAGGCTTGGCGTCGATGATGTAGACCATGTCAATGGAACCCTAGGCGCACAGGAGAGTTTCGGATGTAAACCATGTCAATGGAGTCCGCAGCACCTCCATGGCACAGGCACCGGGAACGGTAGAAGGAGACGACGGTGTCTGAAGCCCGCAGGCGGCTGCCGGTGGCTGAGTTGGTGTGAAGCATGGTTTCTTTTTTGGGGAGGGCATTTCATCGAACACCTGAAAGGCATAGAAGCCCCTACCATGCACAGAAGGAAGAAGAGGGTGCTGGCGCCAGGGCTGCTCTGGACAGAGAGGGTAGGGCCGACGATGGCGTCGCCGGGAGCGGCATGTGGGGCAGCAACCGTCGTGGCCCAGTCACGTAACCGAGGAGGGGGCGCTCGCGCCCGCGGGGGGCGTCCAACCCCCACGCCGATGCAACACCGAGGGGGCGTGTAGGAGGAGAAGGAGAGCACCGCCGCGCTGAGGGCCGACGAGGTCTGCTCGCGTCGCCGGCCTGCCGCATCGGGAGAGAGAGAGAGAGAGAGAGAGAGAGAGAGAGAGAGAGGAGGGGTGGGGAAGAGAAAAGATGAAATGCCACACCGACCGTCGCCCACGTCGCGCCGCGCAAGCGCCGCCGCGTCGTGAGAGAGGACGAGGAGGCAGCGCGGGGTGGCGACCACGCCGGCGGCCAACAGGAAGGCACGCTCGCGCTGCATCGTGGCCGGCGGTGGTCGCCGCCGTGGCCGACACGGGCGGAGCCGCGCTGCAGGCCGGTGCCGTCGTCGCGCAGATCCAGCAGCGCGGGTCCGGTCACGGCGACCAGATGGGGAAGAGGAGGAGGAGGAGGGCGGCCGTAGCCGCAGCCGCGGCCCGCTTGCGCCGGCGGCCGGCCGCCATCGCCCTGTTCGCGTCGAGAGGAAGAGGGACGGAGGGAAAGCGACGAGGGAGAGGGAGAGCCGCCGCGCCGAGGCTCCTCGCCCGCGCCCCGTGCTGCCTCCGCGTCGGGAGAGAGGGAGAGGAAGAGGAAGGAGAGGGTGGGGCGGCGAGCGTTGCGAAGGGAACGAGGAGAGGGCCTCTCTTGTTTTTTCATCGGAGATGACGAGAGGATTCCAGAGAGGCCGAGCGCGTGGAGGTCGAACGCGTCGGCAGCAAGAGTTTTTTTTTTTTTTTGGTTTTATTGCGACAATAAGAGCTCTTTTTTTTTTCCGTTCGGACGATACGATGATGACGTGGGTGGGCGGATCGCCAAGGGACCTGTTCGAATTTGTAGGAGTAAATAAGTGGATGGATTGCAAGTGGTATGCATGGTAGGCGATTCCTTTGCATTGCGTTGCGTCCCTTTGGGTGGCGTTTCTGTGGCCAGGATCAGTTGGGAGATATCTGTGCCCACATCACTGATTTGGACAGACTTCTGACCTGAAATCTGAAATGGACTCGCATTTTTACCTAAGGTTCTGTTCTATCCATGTTGGTAGCGAAGACTTTTCTGTTTCCTTCCATATATGGTTCTGCGCTGTGGAAAATAATCCTACGGGGACATGTACTCTGCGGCCTAGTTATTTGAACCGAACCGAACTGGCGGTCCGACCGGTAAAAGACTGAACCAGAGCCTCCACTGGTCCGGTTCACTTAAAAGACCGTCCGTGCAATTGAACCGCTGTAAACCAGTTGAATTAGCTGGTTTTTTGTCGAACCAGTGAACCGACCGATTCTATTTGAACCAGGGCGGTTTTTTAGATGTTCAAAAATACACTTTGTCTGCTTCGGAGAACCTTATCTAATCAAGTGTATTATCAGAATTTCTGTGATGAATGCACTTTATATGAATTTTATGGTTCTAGTATTAAATTATGTTGTTTCATCTGTCAATTGTCAAATTATATATCATGTATATATGTTGTTTTGATGTCAATTATTAATTATATCACATATATATATACACCGGTTCAATGTTTTTTGTGGCCGGTTTGATTCAACGGTTCAATTATAACTGAACTGGCGGTTCAACCTCTAAACGGTTGGACCAATGAACCATTGAACCGACGGTCTCGCCGGTTCGATCTCCGGCCCGGTCCTAATAACTTGGCTCTGCGGCAGGAAAAAAAAACTGAAGGTGTTTTTTTCTTTTTGGTTGTTGTGAATTGAAGGTGTAATTGATATAGTACATGTGTCATCTGTAGCTTTTCTAGTTATCAGATATATATTTAGATATATATACACACCTGGTGGCTGGCGCATCAATTATATATGGTCTAGCGGCCTCGTGGAATGCACGAGAAAAATGTCTCGGAATAATTTCTCATGTTGCTGTCATGTCATGTTGGTTGGTGCGCGTAACAAAATGTTGTTTCCTGCTATGCATCAGGTGTAGATTGTGTCGTATTATGATGCCCCATACTGACTGTACTAGTTTGCATGGATTGGGGGACCTACTTCTCTTAAATCAGGCTATATGCCCATACTGGCTTAACACGCTCCTACGTAATCAATCATCAGCATCATCATTGAACGAACCGAACCATAGAAATCTGCACATAGCAAAATCCACAGTCCAAGCCAATTGTCGGCGAGTTCAGCTGACTTTTGGAGCCCAGAAAGGGCCAGTTCAATCGTTAAAAAACAGTACAGCCCAAAAAAGTGGACTGGGCTGTCAGATTGTCTCCTGTTTTTAACGAATGGACTGGGCTGGCAGTAATAGCGGGCCCTGATTGCTTTCTATAAAAACGGTAATAGTGGGCTGTGGGCTATGTACCGTGGATCTGCATGCTCAAAAGTTTCAGCCCAACAAGGCCTCGGCGACGGCGAACCACATCCCGCGACGGAAAAAAGATCGGCAGAGATTCAGTTCAGATGAGGCTCTGTCTCCGGCAAGCGGCGGCCGCGGCCACCAGCTGCTCCCCTCTCGCAGCCACCCTCCGCGGCAAGGTAACCTCACCTCGATCGCCGCCAGCCTCCTCCTCAGCCGTTCTTCCTCTTGGCTTCCTGCCTCCGCCACTGATGTCCTGCCCGTGATTCTCTCCGCAGAGTTCTCCAAGCTCCCTCGCCCATGGCCGGCTCAGCTTCAGCCACACCTCGCCGCAGACGACGACCGACCACCGACGACACCGAGCAGGTCTGTTCGTCATGGTTCTTTTTTTTCTTCTGCAAAATCATAGTCACAGACAGCAGGCAACAAGTGCAAGTCTGAAATATGTGTTAAAAAAAAAAAAAAAAAAACCTGCTGCACCCAGGGTGGGCGGTGCGCGTGCTTCCGCTGACGGAGGAGAACGTGGAGAAGGTGCTGGACGAGGTGCGGCCGAGCCTGATGGCGGACGGCGGCAACGTGGCGCTGCACGAGATCGACGGCCTCGTCGTCGTGCTCAAGCTGCAGGGGGCGTGCGGCTCCTGCCCGAGCTCCACCATGACGCTCAAGATGGGCATCGAGACGCGCCTCCGCGACAAGATCCCCGACATCCTCGAGGTCGAGCAGATCGTCGACACCGAGACCGGCCTCGAACTCACCGCCGACAACGTCGAGAAGGTCAGTTTCACTTCTTTTCTATCTGATGCAAGCCTGCAAATTAGAGCTGTGCCCGGCGGCCTCCGGCCTCTGCTGCAGATGATCGTGATCAAAACTGTGAACTTTCTGTTGATGCAATGCAATGCAGGTGCTTGATGAGATCAGACCGTACCTCTCCGGCACCGGAGGTGGAAGCCTCGAGCTTCTCCAGATTGATGGATATGCCGTCAAGATCCGGATCAGTGGACCTGCAGCTGGTGTAATGACAGTGCGTGTAGCTGTGACACAAAAACTGAGGGAAAAAATACCTTCCATCTTGGCTGTTCAGCTCACTGAATAGAAATGTGCGAGTTCATTTGTGCCTCAATCATCATCACAAACGAAACTCGGCCTTCTGGTGAATTCAGTCTTATATATATTTCTGTCGTTACAACGAGTCACATAGCTGATCAATACATTTGTTATGCAAGAATTCTTTGACTTGACAAAAGAAAATAACTTTTTAGTTGGACCGACCAAAGCTTACAGCCCTTTCAAGTATATAAAAGATATTATTCCCACAGTTATTAAATCAATGACTAATCATCAATTACATTTTACAATGGATCAATGTATCAATTTCGAATTTGAAGTGCCTTGTCTAGACTAAAAGCTTTTTCCGCACAGCTGAAAGAAAATAGGAGCTCCTTCAGGTAGACCCTCCATACCACTTCCTCAAAAATTGACAGCTTCAGTCAGCTATCCATTTTCATTCATTCACTGTTCTCCACTGTTAAAGCTCCACACAGTTCTACAAAGCTCGGCCATTGCTACATTTCACCCTTGACATCAGAAAGTCATTGTTTCATCAGGAAAAGCAACCAAAAGTGTGTTCAATCAGCTTCTTCAGTTTGATGACCCTACAATTTTATCGCCTTCATCATTTGGTTGATCTTCTGAACCTTCCCAAGTTCCCATTTGCCTGATCTTCTCAACCTTACCAAGTTCCCACATCAACCTTATATATAAACCCTTCTAGAACCCTAAACCCTTGCCTATGAAAATACTTGGATTCTTTTATGCTCTAATCAAGTGGCTTTCTGGTGACATTTACTATTTCAGCCTTATGTTATGTACAGTATTCTCTGACTTGACAATACAGAAGTCATGAGTTTGACAGAGAAGAACTCACAACCTTACCTCTGAAAGATAATAATAATAAAAAAAAAAAAAAAAAAACTACCAAGTTCCAACTCTTGTTAATTCAGTGTATAATCATTACATTTGCACTGGATCATATCAACGCATCGGTTTTTATTTCAAGTGCCTCTTCTTGGCAAGGCCAAGCTCTTTCCGCAGAACTGGAACTATGGTTTCTGGAGCTGAACATACTTCCAGGCTTCCAGCAATAAACCTTTTGCCAGGTCCAAAACTCTTAACAATTAGAAGCTTCTCCATACCTGATACACTGGCACTATCAAATTGCTAGTTTCAGGATACTCATTTATTCCCTGTTATCCACAGATTAAAAAGCTTGGCCACTGCAACATTTCACCATTGATATCACGGGCATCAAACAACGGCTAACACAATATGATGATTTCATCAAGGAAAAGCAACTGCAGTAGTACTGCTCACGCAGCCTCTTCTTCAATCTGATGCTCCTCCAGCTGGGGGCAGACTTCATCATTTGCCTAATCTCCTCAATCTTCCCATGTTCCCGTGTCCGCCTTAAAAACCCTTCCAAAACCCTAAATGCTCGCTCTGTTGGTGCCATCCCCATCTCGATTATTTCCCTGAAACACCTGTATGCCTCAGAAACCACACCTCTACAGCACAAACCGGTAACCAGAATGTCCAATGCATGCCGGTGAGGTACACATCCCTTTCCCATCAAATAATCCCACAGCTCCAGCCCAAGGTCAGGCCGTCCATTCTCGCAGAAGACCTTCATGAGCAGCATCGTTGTCCTGGTCCTCGGCATAAACCCTGAGCTAACCATCTTGCTGTACACCTTCCAGATCCCCTCCAAGTCGCCAACTCTCTGAAACCCACAAAGCATCGTGTTGTAGCTAACATCATCTAGACCGATCCCCTTCCTCTCCATGTCACCCATCACCGCCATTGCAGACTGCAAATCCCTAGCCCTCACATACGCGCCCATGAGCGCATTATGAGCACCACGGTCAGGAGTCACTCCCCACTTCTCCATTTCATCAAATAGGTGGCGTGCCCTCGCCGCGCTCCTCACAATCCCAGCTCCGTATATCAATGTGGTGAACACCTGCAGCGTGGGCTTGCAGTCACCCTTGTTGCGCATTTCCTCGAGCAGCTCGAGGGCGTCCAGGAACCTACCTTTCTTGCAGTAAGCGTCCATCCTGACGCAGTACGACACGGCGTCCGGCACGAAGCCCCGCAGCACGGCGTCATGGTAGAAGAGGTCGAGCGCGTGGGCGTGTCCGGCCTCCTTGAACCCGAGCAGCAGCGTGTTGAACGTGCGCGTGTCGGGCGGGTACGCGTCGCAGTAGCGGTGGAAGAGCGCGCGGGCCTCGGCGACGCGGCCGCGGGCGCAGAAGGCGCGGAGCAGCGCATTGAGCTCGGCGGCGCCGAAGGCTCTGCCAGCGCGCGCCCAGACGCGGGCGGCGGAGTCGAAGCAGGTGACGGCGGCGTCGAAGGACGCGCCGGGGGCAGACGCGGAGAGCGCGGTCGAGAGGAGGACGGCGAGCGCGGGCGTGGAGAGGAGGTGCGGGTGCGTGGACGGGAGGGACTCGAGCAGCGGGAACGAGAGGTGGGCGTGGCGGCGGGACCGCGCGAGGAGGCGGAGCAGGACCGGGAGGGAGCTCTCCGGCACGGAGAAGTGGCGGAGCGCGAGGAGGCGGCGGTATAGGGAGAGCGCTGGGAGCGGCGGCGAGTGCGAGAGGAGGAGGTGGGAGAGGAGCGTCGTGAGGAGGGCCGGGCAGGCCGGGAGGAGCGCGAGGAGGAGCGGAGGCGTGTCCGGCGCCTGGGCGAGGAGGAGGCGCGCGAGGTGGGGGACGGTCGGGGTGAGGAGCGGCGCGGCGGCGCGGCGAGGCGGCGGGGAGGAGGCGGAGGGGCATGGAGCGGGGCGTGGTTGTGGCCGGTGTGGAGAGGGACGAGAGCACGAGGTGGGTGGGCTGATGACATTGAGGTTGGGCTAGCCTGAGCCCAGACAGAAGTGTTCGTGGGCTGGGCCGTGGGACCGATTGTGGGATGTACGTATCTGTGAATCTGTAAATCTGTCTACCAGCGGCATGACTTCTTTTATTTTTCACCTTTCCAGCACTTTGAAACAATGCATAAATTCTTTAACCTTGTCAAAACTCAAAAGTTACTGGGTTTTGTAGAAAAAATAATGCTTGGGCTATTTTTATTGTATTCTGTTTCCATGTTTTTTTTTTCTGAAATGAGAACCATTGTTCAAGCAGTAAAGCTTCGCAGTGAAAGAGAAACAAAGGAAAAAAAAAAAAAAACTGAGGGCCTGTTTAGAATATAGGAATGTAAAACTTTGGGTGTTTGCATTGCATGAAATGTTTATGTTTTTGCCTAGAATCAAGAAATGAAATTCATATGTATGAAAAAAAAATATGAATAGAATAGTATTGGAAACGACGTAAATGGAGAAAACAGGAAAAAGTGGGCGGATCTATGTACATGGCATGAAAAAAATATTTTTTAAAAAACAGTGATTACAGTCAAATTTTCACCATATTCGCACCCATATAGTAAAATCTTATGCACCTACTAGACAAGCGCACCCCCCTCATATTTGCTCTAGCTCCGCCACTGGGAAAAACATAATATCGGTTTAGGTGAGCCTACGATAATGAAATAGCATGCAGACAAGCCATCCAAAAGTCAAATTAAATATGATGCGGAATGCAGATTTCGGCATGAAAAGTGAAACTGAATGTACGTACACGCTGAGCTGAACAGATCATTGAAGAAACAACGACCCGTAGTGGGTTTGCTTTACCGCGCAATCATTCACTAAGACAAGGAAATCACACTTCACATGAATCTAACTATATACTCTTTATGGCTGTATACCAAAAAAACTATATATACTCTTTATGGCTGTATACCAAAAATGTAGCTCAGAAGGCCACGTCACTGCAAAACTATGACCGTCCATTCCCTATTACCCATGCAGGATTGCCGTCCATATCAGCCCGCCGGCCCAGTAATTAAAAAAGAAGAACGGTCGCACTCGACGCTTCCGTAGCGGCCGCCGGCCCATTTAAAAAAAAAAAAAGAAGAAGAAGAAGAAGCACTCGACGCTTCCTGTTCTCTCCTCCCCGCACTCCGGACGCTTCTCCACGCTTCTCCCACCTCCAGCGCTCTCACCCCCGCTGAGCGCCGTCCCTGCCTCCGGCGTCGCCAACGGCGCGGTCGCCATGCCGGCCGCCGGCCGCGCCCCCTCCCCCTCCTCCCTCCCCCCTCCCTCTCCGTAAGGTCGCGACGCTGCTGGCCGTCGCCGACGCCGCCATGCCGCCGCTCCATATCTCCGTCTTGGCTTCGTGACGCGCCCCGCCTCTCCCAGCAACGGCGCTCCCCCCCACCTCTTCCCGGCTATGGCCGCCCGACGTTGTGCCGCGGCATCACGGCAGCCCCGGCGCGGCGAAACCCTAGCGGGCCGCCCGGCGCCATCACGCCAGCGCTGCTCGACCCTGCCACCTCCGGCCAACACCAACATGCCGTTATTGCCTCTATGACCGTCGTCGACTCCGACGTCTCCAGATGCTGCCGTCCATCCCTTCCTCTGCTCTGTTCTTAATCTACTTGCTGCATGCGTTCATTGCCTGAGTGCTAATCTGTTATTTTTTATTTTTTTGCCCATCCAGGTAAAGCTTTTGCAGGTTTGTAAATTTCCTTGCCTAACCATCTCAGTCAATATAGCTTTTGTATAGATTTCTAAATTTGTTTACGTAACCATGTAAACATCTGATGATCTATACAGCTATCCAATTGACAGCAGAGCAGGGGAATATTTTATTTTGTTGCCCATCCAGGTAAAGCTTTTGCAGGTTTGTAAATTTTCTTGCCTAACCATCTCAGTCAATATAGCTTTTGTAGATTTCTAAATTTCCTTGCCTAACCATGTAAACATCTGATGATCTATGCAGCTATCCAATTGACAGCAGAGCAGGGGAATGTGCACGGAAGTAGTTGCGCCTATTCTGGTTGCTGCTTTCATTCTGAGGTCCAGTTCGATTACTTTTCTATACCTGTGTTTACATACGGTCAGTTTCTATACCTTTCGATTCTGCTGTGTGCAGCTTCATAATTTTTGGGTGCTACAAATGTTGTTTCCAAAATGTGTAAATTGCTATTGCATATGCTATGATTTATTGCCAATATATCTTACAATTTTATTATATTGTCAATTTATGCCTTCCTAAACTTTCTTTAGGAATACTCTAATCTAGCCTTTTGGTTCCCGTTTCTACCAACAATCGACACCGTTACATGAATGCTTTGTCCCAAAAAATGGAGGTGTGTCCTTCTATTTGCCCCGTTATTTCTTTGTATTACGCATGCCTTGCTGACAAGTCCCATTGTACACGGATTAAATTTACTGCTACTGCTATAACTTTCGAGTGCACATTTTACCTCCTGCACAGTGCTTTGCCTATTAGGCTCCTTGCTTTGTCCTCCCATATATTCTATTATGGCCTATAAGAAATTTATGCAGCCTCAGCTTTCACTGACAGCTCCAATTTACACACTCTCAATTTACTGCCGTAATTTCTGAAATGTACCCAATTTCAGCTTACCTCAAAACATATTGTACAGCTCTTTACTTTTTGTATCCACCTTTACCCAATTCCAACTACACAACACTTCACTTTCTGTTTGCATAACTGCTCAACCTCGCAAATCAAATTTAATGCTGATTTCTGAAGCAACCAAATTGATTATTCCAGTCCAAAAATTATGTTCCGGTCAACGTTGCCATCATAAAGCTGATGCCTGCTGCATCCCTCAGCAGCAGGCTTCACCTAGCGAGATCCCAATGGGGCCCTCATAATCCTTCTAATCTTCTTTTTTAACGTAACGAAAATTTTGTGAAGCCTACCTTTAAAGACAACATAATCCTAAAACCATTCTTACAATGACAGTATTTCTTACTTTTATAGATAATGTCTCCAGATTGATCTCCATGCATGCTTACATCTCCCTATATTCACTCATGGTTTGGCCACTCTGATATGGTAACAATGCCTAAATTTGGACAGGGCAGAACGTTAAATGTGCCCTTTGCTCTGTTATGTTTGCATATCCCTTTGCTTTGTTCTGTTTTCAGACACCTACAGAAACGTTTATACATCCAAGCTTTCAAATTGTTATATCAGGAATCAGAGAAATTCCCCATGGGACTAAAGCCTTCTTTGTGGCAAACAAGCTCAGTCTACCATGCTACCTGATGATGTAGGCCCCATATGTATATAAGATGTCTTAGCCACCGTTTCGCAATGTCTGCGCCAATCTTGAACTTTGCTTCATAGAAAACTCAGGTACATGGCAAAGCACCTGCTGTCAACGACTAACTACTCTTACTTAGATTTCTATGCTATCACAGAACAGTGGATTATGTGAATTGTCCAATTTCCATCCTTTCTCCATATACGTTTTGAACAGACATGTAACTTGAAGCTTTTATAGTTTAGCCTTCTATATGTCCCAATTCACAACTGTGGCTCATAGATATCTAATGATACACTACGCTCCCTCACGCCCGCGCAACGCGCGGGGGGACTGGCTAGTTAGTACTAGAGACTAGAGAGGAAGTTCGGATGCACACAGGATAGAAAGCTTCAGTCAATAGGACCTGGGGCTTGCCATGGCACGACGTCGTGGTGCGTGCGGCCACCGGAGGTGGCGCTGGATCTGGCGGCCACCTCAGGCCGATGGCACCAAGCACAGGGCCGGGGAGGACGCAGTGGATCGGAGCCGGCAGCGCGGATTCCGTCTCCGTCTCCGCTTCGGCAGCGCGGAGTCGAGCTCGAGTCGGTGTCGGCTTGCTCCAATTCGATTTGCTCGCGGAAACGAGTCGCGCTTGAATGCAAAGCAACTTGAGTCGGAATCGATCGCCTCGTTCTATAGTTCATAAGGGTGGCGCACCAATTTCCCAATTCAATCCGCATCCGCTCGTACATTGCTCGCATCCGCCTCCTTTCCAGCATCCACCGATCCTTCCCGCCGGCGTGCTCGCATCCGCCGCCACGCCACCATGGCCGACGAGCAGAGCGGGACCCCGCTCCGCAGGTGGAGGCCTTTCTACGGCGCTTTCGGCGCCATCGACGACGCGATGGAGGCAGCCGGCCACCCGCGCGCGGAGTACCGGGACGTGAGGGTCCGGATCCTCCAGATGCTCCGCGGCGCCTTTGACGACGACGGCAAGGCCGAGCAGCTCTGCGCCACGCTCGACGACGTCATGTTGGAATCGCTCAAGTCTCTGCTGGTGGCGCCCGTCCCGCACAGCGCGCTGGCGTCCACCGACCTCGCAAGGGCCGTCGGCGCCCTCGGGAAGCACGGGTCCGCCCGGATCCGCACCCTCGCGGGCGACGTCGTGCGCGGGTGGGGGTGGCCATCGACGGCGACGTCGCCACAGCGAAGGAGAAGCTCGACAAGCTTTCTGGCGATCGGATCCCAAGCAAGGACATCTTGGTCACCGATGGAAGCGCGCGTGGATGTGTTGTTCTGGCTCTGCCTGCCACTGCCGAAGTATACAAGAAGAAGCTGCACGTTCCTCCTGCGAAGAAGATGGAGGCCAAGAAGCCGCCGCCGGTCGTCGCTCAAAGCAAGAAGATGGAGGCCAGGAAGCCGATCATCGCTCAAAGCGACAAGATGGAGAACACTAAACGCAAGCTACTCGAGGGTTACCAAGAAGCGGAGAGGCTCAAGCATCAGCGTCTTATTCAGAAGATCGATGACAAGGAGGCGCCAAAGATTCTGGTGCAAAGCCAACGGAAGATGCAGAGAGGCCCAGCGAGGTGTAGGACATCCTCAAGCGTCCGCCGTTCTTTGCTCCCGTCTCTTCAGCTGATTTAGGGCTTGGTTAATTCTTTGATAACTACTACATGTGTAATCAGGTAGTATTACCTTGGTTAAGGTAATACTACATTAATAGTTTGGGATGCATAGAGGCCAGGCAAGGTGGAGTACTGTATTAGTTTATTATTGATGTTAGTTTTTATCTCTGTATGTATAATAAGGTGTAATCATCATCAGTATTGTAAAAGAGAAATTTTTGTCCTGCTACATGTCTGAAGCGAAATTGTTTGTCATGTTTACTCCAAAAAGACGCTCCAAGAAGACGCAAGCATGCATCATTCAGCACATAAACACTTGACTAACACTTGACAAGCTGAAAAAATACAGTACATGATTTGTTGAAACAGCACTATTCAGACGTTATACCAAATTACAGTAAGCAAATTCCGTGTTTCTCAAATATAACCGAAGTAATTGATACAAACTGCAGCCAGCGTAATTTCTTCGGTCGCCGGCCGGTGTATGACGGCGGTGTACATTAGTGATAGATAAACTGCTCGGCCCAAACTGCTTGGGCTAGGAAGGCCTAGATAAGTGCATGGGAAATCCTTGACTTGACTGGGCAATGCAGAATTTCTGGAGTGATCAGTTTCAGTTCAGAACAATGAATAGGAGAAACTGAGCTTTTTGCCAAAGTTTGTTCGGAGACCAGAGGCACACACAAAATAATCAAGGATGGGTTTTATGGTCTTAAGATCATGCAGGTGGTCTCAGAAACAACACAACATCGTCCACAAAAGAAAAACTTTGTGACTGACATGCTGCATGGCAAGCGCCTGCAAGAGATGAGGCGAAGTGGGCATTCCATTTCTGCTGAACAGCAGCATCCAGGAAGCCAGGGATTTTTGTCCAGAAACTTTCAAAACCAAAACGCCGCTTGCCTTTTGTGCTAACCTTCAAACGGAGAATAAGAGGGTCCAGATTATCGTATTGAGCATCTGGGTTTCACAAATAAATAAAATAGATGAACGAAAATTGGCAGGCCTACATCTACAACATGAAGAACTGCTTGTTTTCTGGTTGATCAAAGGCATGGCCAAACTCAGTAGTCATTAGCACTGATGCATCTGGAAATGAATTGATCAGAATGAGGCTGAGAAACAGGAGTACCTTTTTTTTTTCTTTGATCACACAATGGAGCTATGTATCTTTGTATTAAAGAGAGAGAAATGGGAAAGAATCCCATACAAGGCAATCCTATAGTTGACCAACAAACAAAATCAGTTAGGGTACATCAAAGCAAGATTGTTAATCTGCAGTTATTTTCCTTCTCTGATTATCAATTCTAGCATAATTGTTATGCAGTTGCACTCTTTGCATTACTCACAAAAACAGCCTCCTCTCACCTTCCACCAGTAATACCTGAACCAGAAGTGCAGGACCACTAAACAGATTAAACTAAAGCTGCACAGGCATATAGTTTCTGATTTGCAACAAGAAGAAATCAACCAGATTCTATGGAGTAAACTAATCCATTCAAACTATTATCTACCAAAAAGGGGTTCATAAATTTGCAGTCTATAGTTATTCTGCATTCACAGCCTCCTGACTATTACAAACTGGATTACAGAATTTGCTTTCCTTTTGTAACCACTTATAAGACAGCATAGAACCAAACACCTTATCGTATTCTTGGATGAATCCTGATGAGTGAAGACTATTTAAGAGTGTCATGCACTGATCCTCAGAAGGACGAATACCCATCTCTTCCATTTTTTTTAGCAAATTTAAAGCTTCGGTCAGTTTGTCCTTCCTGCAAAGGACATCTAATAAAGCAAGATAAGATGTGCAGTCCACAAGAGCACCTTTTGCAACAAGAGCATCATGTAGCATCAAAGCCTCATCCAAATAGCCTTGTTCGCAATGAGACTGGATCATATTATGTATCACATCTAGAGGAACTAGTCCTTGATCTATCATGTCTGTAAACAATGAGGACAAATGACCTGTATCATGTTGTGAAGCATTCTTCAGTTGCAGCTCAACAAAAATTGTGTGGGCTTCACTGAGTTTCCCAGCCTCACCGAGTCCGCTCACAATATTTTCAACAGTCAGCAAGTTAGGTACTATGTCTTTGTCCATCATCACATGGAGAAACTTTACAGTTTCCTGTAATTTTCCACGTTTACAGAAGCCATGGACCAAGGTGTTGAAAGAAGAAATACTTGCATATCCCCAAACAATCATTTCTTCAGTTATAAACAGATATTGTTGAAGGTCTCCGGAATTTGAGCAGCCAGCAGCAAGCACGCTATAGACAAAAGCATCTGGAGTTACCCCACTTGTAAGCATTTCATTATACAGATCAATAGCATCACAGATATCACCAGCTTTGCAGTATCCATCCATCAAAGTTGTATATGTCACACAATTTGGGAGTAATCCCTTAAGTAATATGCTATTGAAGATATCACGGGCATGAGAAATATTATCAGACTTGCAAAACCCATCGATCAGGGCATTATAGCATTCAATACCAGGCTCTATACCTTTTTTAGCCATCTCATCAAGAAGACCAACAGCTTTCTCCATGTCAGCTGCCTTGCAAAAACCAGATATCAAGGAACCGTATATAAGCAAATCAGGAACTAATCCATTCTTCTCAATCACTGAGAGAACCCTAACAGCAGCTTGCATATGTCCAGAGCTGGACAGATTGTGAATCATGATTCCATATAAACGGTTGTCTGGCATTAACCCCTTTTCTAACATGGATTCAAGTGTAGAGGAAACCTTTTCAAGGTTGTCTGACTTGAAGTAACCTTCTAGGATGTGGGCATAGATAAAATCCTTGGGGTTTAGTCCACTGTTTAGCATCTGATGGAGTAACTGTTCAGCCTTTTCTAGATTCCCAGTCATACTATAGCCTTGAATGAGACCACCATATGTGAATTCGTTAGGCTGAAACCCTTTCTCCAGCATCTGGTTATAGTACTCTATTGCTTCATCCATCTTTCCCACCTTGGACAATCCAATTATAAGAGAATTGTAGCAGTACAAATCAGGGGTTAAGTTTTCCCTGGTCATCTTTTTGAGAGTTTCACAAGCCAATGAGAAAGTACCTTCCCTGCAATAGCCTGAGATAAGAGGTGCATACACAAATGCATTGGGCTTTAAACCATCTGCAATCATTTGCTCAAGGAGACCACTTGCTCTTTCTGATTCACCAATTTGGCATAGCCCATTGATGATTATGCTGTAAGTGTATACATTAGGTGAAATACCATCCTTCCTCATTTCATTAAGCAGACAAAAAGCTTCTTCTTTGTTATGCTGTCGGAGATGACCTTCAATCATCAGATTATAAGTCATAGTGTCAGCCATATGACCAATTTTAGCCATTTGATACAAAATCCCGGAAGCCCTGCCCATCTGCCCCAGTTTACAGAGACCCCGGATGAGATTGTCATAGGTGATCTTGTTCGGCTGCACACCAGCAGCAGACATCTCCTTGACTATCTTAAAAGCTTCATCTGCATTGCCCTGCCTCATGAACCCATCAATCAGAGTTGAATAAATAACCACGTTAGGCATCAACCCAGCACAAGACATCTCATCCAGCAAGCACTTTGCCTGATCCGGCCTGCCACGCTTGCATAGACCGTTAATGATAGCGCCGTAAGTAAACCCATCTGGAACCAGCCCATAATCCTCCATCTCCTTCTTGTATCCAAACGCCTCTTCAACAGCTCCACTTCTGCACAGACCACCAATCAATGTATTGTAGGTCACTACATTCAGGCTACATCCCGTCTCACGCATTTCCTCAACCACCTTCTTGGCAGCCTCCAAGTCCCGGACCTTGCAGTACGCCTCGATCAGCGTCGAGTACGTGTACACATCGGGCGAAATCCCGGCACCCTCCATGAAACCGCGCACCTTCCACAGCAGATCCAGGGCGTCAGCGCGCAGCAGGTCCTTGAGCAGCCCGTTGCAGCAGCGAAGGCTGGGCGCCAAGCCGAGATCTTTCATCAGCAGGACAACCTCGGCGGCGTCCCGGACCCTCCCGGTCTTCTTGTAGGTGTCGACGAGCACGTCGAGGACCGCAGGCCGGCGGCGATCCTGGTCGGAAGCGGAGAGCGCGCGGTGGACGGAGCTGAGGACGAGGGGAGGAGTCGGGTAGGCGCGGATCATCTGGTCGAGGAGCCCGTTGGCCTGAGGGTAGAGGCCGGCGGCGCAGAGGGAGACGGCGAGGTGGGCAAAGGCGTCGGGGGCCGGTGCCGAGGGCGCGAGGCGGGTGCGGGACCAGTAGAAGAAATCGAGCAGGAGCTTGGGGTGGAGGCGTGGGGAGGAGGTGCGGCGGCGGAGAAGGGAGGATACGGCAGCAGGAGAGAGGCGAGAGGGGATGTCCGAGGCGGCGATGGCAAGCTTCCAGTCGCCGGAGCAGCGGGAAAGGAGGGTGGCCACCTCGGCGGCCACGCCGTCCGGGTCGGGGGCCGTGGACGAAGAGGCATCGGTGGTGGAGGTGGTGGACGTTGTGAAGGGCGTGGGAGGCGGTCGGGTCGGGCGGATGGACGAGACGCCGGCGCCGGCGGCTGGACGCCGCACGCGCGCGAGGTGGAGCATTGTTGGGTACTGCTTGCAGCTTGCGAGGTGGAGTGCGAGGGATTGTTTGAGCTGTGACGTACTCCCTCCGTCCCTATTGAGATGTTATCGTGGGATACGTGCTACAGTTTGATTTAATTTATAGAAAATATGTATAATATTTATATCTTTAAATAATTTTATTAAAAAACTAGATTCAAAGATCTTTCCGATAATACTAATTATGATATTAATCGATGATATTTATTATTTATTAAAATTGTCGGCATTTGTATCTCGGGAAGCGAAGTGACAAATATTTAGGGACGGAGCCAGTACTCCATATTGGCCTCATCGGTGCTGCTTGCTGCAGCAGCCTGAGAAACAACTTCACAAATCCAATCTGCAAAGGCTGCTTACAAACTTGACTTGCATAGATATTCTCAAAAAATAAACTTGATTAGCATAGATGATGCTCCGATGTCTGCCATTTGGTGATGCTGAACTTTTTGGATCAGTGATTAGGCAGGGATCAAGATGACAATGGGTACCCAAAACCCGAGTACCCGACGGGTTTTACCCGATTAAGACGCGGGTATGGCTGAATTTTTCTATCCGCGGGTGTGTTACTAGAAGAAATCCTCTACCCATCGGGTACGTGGGTACGGGTATGGATGTATACTACCCATACCCGCGTACCCACGGGTAAAAAATACCCGCAACAATTAACTAGCTATCTTAATCAATTTAGCCCACATAATCTAATTATTTATCCCAAGTCTATAGAACACTACTTAGTATATACATATTGGATAAAGTTGTATTTGGTGGTGTGAAAATTCCTAAATTTTTCATATATTGCTTATTAAAAAATAATATTTCTATGTAATTTTCGGGTGTGTTCGCGGGTACGGAATACCCATTGGGTAAAATTTACCCGCCGGGTGCGGGTGTGGAACGAATTCCTTACCCGTCTGCGGGTACGGGTAACCTGACGGGTAAAATTTAGCGGGTGCGGGTGCGGTACGGGTGGCCAATACCCATCGGATACGTACCCGTTGCCAAGTTGAGGCAGGGAGACGATTGCCTTGTTCCCCTTTGTCAGGCTAGTTCTATACTTCTGACGGCTTACTTGCATTCTGCTAGCAAGTGCACCTGATATTGGTAGAATAATCGTCCTCTTGTATTTGGTACATTTCAGAGTTTGAAACTCAACATCATTATTATGTTATTATGTTTGTAGTTGTGAATACCTTTATTATTCGCTCGCTTGCTTGGGCTCACCTTCATATGACAGACACAATTTTGGCCCAAAAATTGTCGAAACCAAGAACTAAATCAGAAGGTATTGAACCGTTTTTGTGAGAATTCAAAAAAAAAAAAAAAAAAAAAAAAAAAAAAACTTCGACATTAGCAGTAACAGCTCAGGTCAATGACCATACAAAAAAATCTACAGCACTGAATTGAAGATTTAGTGACCTATAATGAAAGGAAAAAAACTCATTGACAAGCTGATCAGCTCCTAAATTCTAAAAAAAGAATGAAATCAGCCTTCCACTTGATGGGCATAACATGCTTCCCTGCTACTGTGAGTTTCTTTCCCTATATGCAGTTTCTGTTATGTCTCTGTTTTCGAGTTATTGATCGGCCCAGCCGAACCCGCCTGGCAGTGAGAGCATCCAGCAAGATATCTAACGAGCACTCCACTGCCTCAGCTTGCTTTTCGAACTCAAATGCGCTGAGCTCAGGCCGCAGGTTCAGCTCCCAGAGGAGGCCAGCTGCAGCTGCTGCAGTGCAGGTACGATCCCACGCAGGCTGCGGTCTGTCAGTTTTATGAAGGAACATATATCCACAAATAAGCATTTGAAAAGGGGAAAAAGGTAACCACAAATGAAGGAGACAATAAGAACAAATGAAGCTTTTAGCTCACCGTAGTTTATGCATCACTGAGGCACTAAGTGTAGATAGTGCAATGCAAGGTATATCTTCATCTCCCCATGTTGCAGTCCATCTCTCCTGTACAACATAACAGATAGTAGGTCATATATTTAGCTACTTGTGTCTCACATGTGAACATACCTACTTGGTAATTTGAAGTCCAAATCTTAGAACTCCTGATTGGATAGTGGCAAGTGCCTTGCAACCCAACCCTATTCTACATCAATCCAACTGTAGTCTCCTTTTGGATTGTTCTGAATGGTTTTTGGTTAAGGATTTGCAAGAATAGATTTGTATGAACTAATCAAGAATCATCTACAAAATTATACAACTAAAGGCTAAAGGTGAAACTTGTGCATGTAAATTTGGAGGCTGTCAGTGATTTTTGTGGTTTTTGTGGACTGTTAGGAACAATATGAGCATAGAGAAGGTATTCTTGGGGTATTCCAAAGAGGTGTTTTACAAAAATTTTCATTTGTCTGCAGAAATGGCGCAAGCTTTTGAGAGAGGATAATGATTAATGCCATATTCATGGACGACATGATCAACCAGGTGAAGATCTGGCTGCAGGAATTTTGGAGGCTATCTGAAGCTATGGAAGTTGAGAGTATCATCTGAAACTGTGTTTCCCGCAGGCTGGCGCCTGAACGCTATTTTTGTTCTCTTTGTTGCTAGCGTTTTCTGCTGAAGTAAGGACTGGTCCGGTTGTTTTGTTAGTCTGCTGTGGAAGTCTGTTGGCTAGCGATGGAATGCCTGTTGCTTTCTTGTAGTCCAGCACCTGAAGTCTTGAAGTTGCTGCCCGGATGGCTCTTAGTTTCCTTTCTGGTTCGGTTTGCCATCTTGGCTTAGGCTGTTTAGTAGTGGTTTCTATATGCTTTTTTGTAGCTGGTATCCCCAGCAAGCTACGTGTGTAAACTCTTACATGCTTTCTTAACAAACAGGGTTTTACCTCCGTCAAAAGAAAAAAAAGGCTAAAGGTGAAACCTACACGATTACCATGCAGCCCTTCAGGTATGAGAAATGCCACACTATAGTATATCTAGTTCCATCAGATAGCATTTATAGCTAAACCTCTATTCAAATTGAGCCAGTTTCATAAAATTAAATTATTTGGCATAATAGTCAAGGAATTAAACCTTTTGAAAGTGTTGTTCATTAAGCTATAGCCTATAGGTACCTAACTTTGGAGTCTTGGCCAAATATTTAACAATGTAAACATCCATCAATTTAGTTGAATGTGAATGGATTCAACAGGTGGGACCAACATGTCCGTGTAAAACTGCAATGTAAGGGCCATGTCAGACCCAGCAACCAGCTGAAGAAATATGTGCAGTTCTGTGTTTACTGGTACTCTAGACAGCCTAATAAAGGAATGCATGGGTCAAATGAGAGACGCATTGAACTGCACCTTCAACCTCCTGTACAGTGCAGCAGAATTACTCCAGGTACCATCAAGCAAAACAAAATTGAAGGGTTCGTCCTGCAAACTCTGCATTGCAAAAGTTAAATCATTACCATCTACCCAAATGTTGAAAGTTGACAGAGGTGTTAGTTCCAAAAACCACCACACACTCAACAAACTGAATCACTATGGATACTTGACATGATGGGTGGAAGGTGCTCATAAAAAAAAGAAATCCACATGGAATATATATGTATAAAAGGGACCACTACTACTTTGCTGCAGTGGAAATCATGGAATGCCATCGAAAAACAGACACCACCTCATGAAGGTCAGCAGTCAAGGACACACCATCAAATTCAAGGTCTTTAACTGACTTGGGGGTGGTACTCTTGTTTGGATATAAAACCGAGATCTTCCCCTTTCCTAAAGGAACACCACATCAGAATGGAAGTGAGACATTTAACCATAACGAGAAGGAAAAAAACACATGTCCTAGCTAAAGATAGACATGATTAATGATTGATTAGTGCATAAATCTTCTGCAGATCACACAAAAGTAAATGTAGTCCACTCAGCGTTGATTTGCAGAGATACATATAGATACAGATGCATTCTGTATTCGTTTATATGAAATGTCAATTTGTACCATAGACAAGCAATGCATCAAATGAAGCAGTTTCATGCTGTTAGGACCAGGTCAAGCACACAATGCATCAGTAGAATTGTTCACATCGTCACAGTGATCAAAATAGAAAGGAGCACATGCAAACAGAAAAGAAAAACAAACAATGCACAGAATTTCAATGTGAAAACTACATTAGCAGAACCATAGAATCATGAATGTCAGTAAATATGGACAGTTACAGGCCCCAATCTCCGCTTCTCATAAACATGACAATCCACTGTGGAAGAGGTAATACAATGGACACATTCATTTAAAATATGTTGATTATTCCAAAATATTCCATACATTATGATATATCATGTTATAAACCAGCAAGTGAACCTCCCTATAGTGGTAAGCAGAAAGTATTTTAACATAAAATACAAATATTTGCATGTGTTATACGAATTACAAAGAAAAGTAGGAAAGTAAACAATTGGGTCAGGAAACACATCATATACTGCCTTCACTTTAAATGGGAACACGATGCTAGCCCGTACTAATGTGATTTCAGAAACGTGAACAGAATTTAAGTGCAATGTGACCAAAACAGCATAAGAGACACTTTAGAACTGTAACCCTTGGGCATGTTTGGATCCTTCAACCGGCTTGCCTCGTCTTGCCCATCTCACCTCGCACCGCCTACTTATATTTCTCCTACGGTGACGATTCTGAGGTCATCTTCTGAGGGAGAAGGAAACGAGAACCAACGCCATGTGACCTTTCCCACGCAAGAGAGCTGATTTGGCTCTGGGCTGGCAAGGAAAACCTTTGCCATGACAGGCGAGACTGCTCAGCATGCTGTACCAAACAACTATCCTCACCTGGTAAGGCAACGAGAGGCATAGTGATAGGTCCAACAACACTCAAACAACCAAGGTGGCAAGGTGGGACTAAATGCCCACAATCTCACATCAACATATACACATGGGCCTATATGGGACAAATTCCAAACTAGGCCGGATGTCACATAGACCTACCACCGATGATTTTTTTCCCGAAAACACAGGAGAGCTGCGCTTCATTATATTAAGAAGAGAAAAAGGGTAAAGAACCCAAGTACAACACACAATGACAATGTAGACTATTAAAGTAGCTGTTGGTTAATCTAGCACATACCCAACTTTGTTAACCAAATTATTAGCACAACCCTTATTTACGTTGTTTCCATATTATCCTTTTAAGTCATTAAGCAATGACAGCATAAACAGAAAAATCATAGATCTAAAAGTATAGTTATGTGCCTCTTTCCTAAATAGGATTCAACATATTAGGTGAGTTTAGTTGACAAAGTATGCTTTGTTCAGCAAAAAAGAAATTTAGGATCAACTGCAGCAAGTGAAAGCCAATCTAACTAATGCGCACAAAAAAATAACTAAATCAAGGTCTAGCAAGCTCTTAAAACAATGTCATTCAACAATTTATATGTTTGAGAAATCAAGGACGGTTCCAAGATCACCTGAACTCTGAAATGCATCCCACATGATATCCTCATGCTCTTGGATACCAAAGAGGCATAGCTGTGCAGCTTGGATGCCAAATACTTGCCAGAGTAACTTTCCTGTGTTATTCTGGCGCAAAAAATCCTGTGGAAAGAGATGTATATGGTTACACATAGTAGGAGGAAATAATAAGAGAGTACTGCACAACCCTCTCAGGACAGACCTTTGGGTGCATATATAGCCAGAATTTCATCCCCTTCCAAAGATTGCAAGGAACAATATTTGCGCACATACAGTCTTCAGTTGGTAGCCAGCACTGCAATTTCAGAGACAGACGGATCACTTAACCACACTCTTGGAAGGAGACGAATCAAGAAGTTGTGTACTTGCATTGCTGAGGTTGGACACCACAGTACCTTCTGGCACAGATACCCTCTGCACCCTAGCAAACGGCAGCCAATCTGCCGCGCGGAGAAATACTGCAGCTTCTGGTCGGAATCAGCGAGCCTCTCGTAAACAGCCCTGTGCTTCTTGTCCTCCACGTCCTTGAAATTGCCCTGCAAAATCCAGAAGAAATCAAACCAAGACGCATCAGTTCGACTCCAGCTGTGCTCGCACAGAGGCCTGAAGAACCTCCAAAATCTGGGGGTGGTAAATGGTAATAAAAAAAATAAGGGAGGAAGATGACGTCACCTTTAGCTTCGAGCCGACGCCGCCGAAGCGCATCTTCTCGCCGGCGGCGGACTCCATTTCAAGCAGCTCGTGGATTACACCGGCCACCGCGGCCGGGAGCGGCGAGGAGGTTCCCCAGCGCCGCCACTCCTCGTGGCTCACATCACCCCCGGCGACGGCCGTGGGGAGGGCTTCGTCCTCCGCTTCCACCGTTTCTTGGACCGCTGCCGGATCGGTGGAGAAGGCCATGAGGGAGCAAGGCGCGAGGGGAGGCGCCCGCCGCAGTAGGGTATACTGCAGTACGATGTTACGGTGGAAGGCGAGGGCACCGATGGAGGAGACGGGAGGAATAAGAGCAAGCATTTTCTTCGTTTTTTTTTTTTTTTTTTTACTTCGCCTGCCTGTTTTTGCTCTCGAGCATATGAGAAACGGCGGGCATTTGGCTCGGCGTTCATTTCAGAATTCAGACTAGTGCTCCTTCTAAATTTTAGTTCTTATCCTATTAAATATTTAGACATGTATAAAGTATTATATATAGTCTAAAGAAATAATTAATTGCACAATTTATGAATATTTTACGAGATGAATTTTTTAACTCTAATTAGTCTATAATTTAATAATGTTGTACTATAGTAAACATATGTTAATAAAAGATTAATTATATTTAATTAACTTGTCTTATGATATATTGACAAAATCTATAATTATTTTTTATTTAGTATTTGAACATCTCCTCCATCCAAACAAGGTGAAAAGTCAAGCGATGGGACAGCATCTTTGCACGAGACGCCTTGAGGCTAGTGCCCTCTGGTCTTTTTCTTTGCTGTGTTCATCAACAAACCCAGCAATATAATTATGGCAGTTAGCAAAAGCATACTAGACACTGCACATCAACAAAAATACATACGCGTAGAACTTCGGACAATACATATGATGAAATGGAAGGAAGAGCTGCTACACCCTACTCCAGCCTGCCTTCCTGTTTATCTTGTTGTATACTATCAAGTCCTATTGTCTGAAACTGCAAGTTGAAGTTTGGAGTAGCGCAGGTCGGCGCACAAAATCTGATACAATAGGATAGCATCTATTAGCCGAGTCCCAGATTTCGCATATCCCTCCTTTGAGCAGTGGAGCCCTCTTTCTTGATCCTAGAAGGCCTGATAATACGGTCAATAATCCCATATTCGAGAGCCCCTTCAGCATCGAAGCGCTTCACCCTAGAGAGGTCCTCATGGATCTGCAAAGAAGTAAATGTTTGAGACAAAAGGGATGCTTGAACTGAGGTTACTAAAAACAAGTGGAAAAATTCTAATACATGATCCTCTATGGGACTTGATCATGAGATACCACAGGCTAGAGCAAACCAAACCATCATTTACCACTAATGGGATGAGAAAGAAGCTCATGTAATCAGAAATTATTACCTTCTCAACAGAATGACCTGTGTGCTCTGCGAGCTTGCCATAAAGATAGTTCTTGATACGAATAAGCTCATTTGCTTCATTTTCTATATCATCAGCCTGCCGAGAAAGGTCCAATAAATCAAGACTGTAAAATGTAGGCATTTCCCATATTAAACAGTTAAGTTTACAAACCTGGCCTCGAGCTGCTCCAGCAGGTGACTGAAGTGAAATTCGGCATAGAGGCATACCAGTACGTGAACCCTTAACAATACAGAAAAACAGAAACAGGCATTATACCTGAGCATACTAAAGCCACATATGGACAAAAGAAAGACAATACTAAGTAGTACTACCTTTTCACCAGCTGCAAGAATAAATCCTGCCAGGTTGAATGCAAAGCCCAAGCAGTGCGTACCAATAGGACTCTTTAGACTTAGCATGGTATCATATAGTGCCATACACGGAGTAAGCTGCAACACCAGGGTAAGTTTGGATTTAAATGTAACATAAGTATCTTAGGGCAACCTGAGTGGCATGGACTTTTTGATTACTTATATGAATATTTAAACATCAAAACAAGATATCTGTAATATGCAAAATCAACTACTCACGATTTATGTCTTGATGATAGTATAGTAAGTACAAGGTCAGAGAATCATGGGCTCATTTTTTAAAAAATATGAAAAGTGTGACAGTGAAATAAAAGGAGACCAACACAAGTATAATAATAGTATTCAAAGGTCCTTACATCTCCACCTGGTCCATTAATGTATAACATTATCTTTTTGGAATCATCAATGCTGTCAAGATACAGCATGCTTGCCAATACTTGGTTGCTGAATTCTTCATCTATATTGTCCCCAATGAAGATAATCCGCTCACGGTACTGCACATGGACAATTCAAATTACTTATCCATGCACAGCAAGAAAACCGAGTTATGCCAACCCAAGGAAGCATATAATCAGTTCTATTGGATCTTACCAGAGCATTCCATATGTCAAGCCATTGCCAGGTTCCTTCACCAGGTGTTCTGTAAGGCACCCGTGGAGTACCAATAGACATCATCGAAACGCGGGCTCTGGTTGCCTTCTTTGACAACCTATCAAGGGTAAATTTGCATAATACTGAGATGAGAAGTGTGCCCAACAAACCACATCAGGATCACTCTGCATGTTTTTGGCTATCTCAAATGCTATATTGCTATCTAAAATATCCACTGCTGTTAGAAGAGACATAACAAGTAATTTCTCCAATTGTTAACTGACAATCTGATAGAAGGGTTCATGATATCATCTTAGTTTGGAAACAAAACTCATCTGTTCCAGTATCCATCATCAACAGTACTAGGCTGACCACAACAAACCATATAATGCAGTGAGCAATCTCATTTCAGCTCAGCAAGCATAGCCAGCATCCATGTAAGTGTCAAATCCCATGAGACTAAGATTAAGATGGTATAACATCCAAATACCGAAAGCACAGACATACACAAAGGCAACAAGCAAAGGTCCACACAAGCAGTGAAGCACGCATACAACTAGGGATAGACGCACACTCACCCCAGAGAGATCCTCCGGTTGACGGCAGTGAAGAACCCAGCGTTGACATTCGGGCATGAGTAGGGGCGGATCCAGGAAAGGGACATGGGTGTACACCTGTACACTCAGTAATTTTTGCAAAAAAGTCAAATAGCTAATAGCTTTAGGATAGGGTTTCGGTGCTCAGCTTGAAGGGAAGGGAAGGGGTGGAAGTACCTGGTGGGTGCTCGTCGCCGGCGAAGAGACCAACTAAAGCCTCGGCACCTGGCTTAGGGTGGCGGCGGCGCCGGCGGCCCACCAGTCGTCGGAGAGCGAGAGGGGGGCGAGAGCAGACAGAACGCACGAGTGGGATGCAGCGGACTGGAAGTGGATTGAATGCAGCGACGGCGAAACAAAAAAACAGCGCACCCGCATGGGCCTTCCTGTGGGCCGTTTTTATTATGTCTTACTTTTTTGAAAACTTTTTTTAATGTCTACATTATTTTTTTCGAATTGCAGAAAAACTTCCCGAGTACCGTAGAGTTGGATAAGCCACCACTTCAGCATTTCCCCACGACAAACTCCGAAAGGCCCGCTGGAGATGTATGTCATAGTGTGGTTCGGACACTTTGTTGAGTGCTTTTCTCCCTGACATGTCGAGCAACATAATTACTTGGTTAATCCACTCAACCAACTTTAGGAGAACATATGATCCACTCAACCAATTTTAGGAGAACATAGAATTACAGTTGGGGTAGCGTGATCCTAGCATGGACCTATTGGCAGTTGTACGTAGCCTGCCGTCAAGACAATCCAAACGCCAACTTAGGCGATTGCTCCTACTTGCTATCAAGGAGAAGGTACAAGGAGAAGATTGGTGTGTCTATCATAACGATGCTATATTTGTGGGACCAAAGGGAGCATAGAGATCCCACAGAAGATTTTCTACATGACTAGCGC
>JADLZL010007287.1:0-52788 GCA_015844335.1 Chrysopogon serrulatus
AATTAAATAAACTAAATACATGGTTTACTTCTCAAGGAAGCATGTACACATGTAGTGTAGTGGTAACCTTATCCTAATCCTTCAAGGGGTCTGGAGGTCAAAACCCCATTGTCTTTTTTTTAATATTTAATACTTGTTTCCTACTTTTTTGTCATGCTCAACAATTCCATCATTTTCTCACTCATCGATTCAAGCAAAAAGAATACATGAGATTTTTCTAAAATATTCTCACCCTCAATGATTCCCAAATTTTCTCAATGACTCAAGCAAAAGAAAACACATTTGTTGCTTTTTCAAAAATTCTAACTCGACAATTCGATAATATAAGAAAACATGTAGCTTTTGAGGCAAACTTTACATATGACCTCTCAATTTCTCAATGATACGACCAATCTGTAAATGAGTTCATGTTTGTCAAAATTATTCTCACACAATAATTCGAGCAATACATGTAATTGGCATTAATTTCTCAGTTAGACCACCAAATATAAATGAAACTTCTTAAAAAATATATTACAAAGAAAACACATGCTAGCAGCTAACTAAGGCTAATTTTAACAGCCAACTAGTATTATGAGTCACTCATGACAAGATAAAAATCTAAATGCCTGGAGTACATGAGTTTCATTCTAAATGGACAGAAACTTAATGCCTATCAACTGTGGCGAAAACAGTGCCAATGCTCCATGATCCAGCTTGCATGAACACATCCTTCATCTGTATGAACAAGAGCAACACACACCCTCGATGTATATACAAAAGTTACTTGAAACAAATATGCCTTGTAATAAGTGCAAACTGAACCACTGTTATTATATTTATACATATTAAATTAATGGCACACAATTGTCCACTATACTCTCAAAAAAAGCCTGATTACCTAAAACCCAGTTGGTCTAATTTGCTTCATTTGCTGGTAGTTCATCATTGCCCAAGTCAAAAGTATCTCGTGGCTTAACTCTTACCACAGTATTCCATCCTTCAGCTTTTGGGTCTTCCATATAAAAGACCTGCTCCACTTGTGAAGAAAACACAAAGGGATCATGCTCCAGTTTCTCCCGGTGTGTATTTTACGAGAAAAATTAACTTGTGTCAATCCAAACTCATCTTTCCGTAAACCAAAGCACGATGATGGACATCATACCAATCACATTTGAAAAAAAGAACAACCTTGTAGTCGGTGTATGTCAGTTCTATTATATCTGATAATCTGCCATAGTAATTAACTCCATCTTCTGCAATATTCACTACACCGCTATTACGTGTTGACCTTGCAGCCTCACGACTCGGTGTGTGGAACTGAAACCATTAATAATATAACCATTGTATCTCACACGATTAATGCGCTTTCGATTTTGCAGCCAAAGCTCGGACCTTTTTGGTGATTCCTAGTCCATCACCTAGGATAACCTGCATTAAAGAAATTGAATAAATAAATTCATTATATTAGACTCATGGCCTAATAAGCCATTTTAGTTGTACTGCACCTTTTGTTCCAACCGGTCTGCAAAGTGTTCCTCCACCAACTTCGCATGGAAGCCGGAGTCAAAATCATTGAAGGACACAATTTTCCTTTCTCCTCATCCAAAAATTCTCTACAGCAAAAGGATTATTCAATATACAGTTTCATGACTTCAACTTACTAAAAAGTAAAAATAGAGGTAGGGGGGACTATATTACACACTTGCGGAATTCTTCAAGTTCATCGCATTTGTCGCAACACGTATCGATGTGCCCGAACAAGAAGCAGGCTATCAAATTGGCTTACAATAGTAGCCTTTCCAATTGGTTCTCCAAAGCACTCTCAAATAAGTACATGTCTTTCATATATTGTCGAAGGTTCGGGGTTTCTAGTTTGGTCTAGTAAAACGAGTATTTCCATCAAGAAATCTAGAACAAAAAGTCATGCACTCCTCCATGCAATATCCTTCAGCAATTGAACCTTCCGGGTGAGCTCTATTCTTCACAAGCGCTTTAAGCCGAACAAAAAATCTAAATGAAATCATATACAAAAGTTAGTCAAACAAATTATTAACCAAAGCACCGCAATATGTAATTACGTACCTCTCCATGGGGTACATCCAACGATAGTGAACAGGGGCCACCAAGTTTAACTTCTTCTACTAAGTGTACCATCAAGTGCCTTGTGACAAAAAAAAAATGATGGCAAGAAAATTCTCTCCATATTACACGGTGTTATCACAATACTCTCTTGAAGTTTTTTTGTAGCTCATCGGCATCTATCACCTTGGAGCATAACTTCTTAAAGAAATTAGATATTCCAATAACTATTTCCATAACATCTTTGCTAGGGTAACATGATCGGAGTGCCCTTTGGAAGGATGTCATGCAAGTAAAAACATGATTGTCGTGACTTTTTAGTCCACTCAATGTAAAATCTTTCATGTTAACACAACTAGAAAGGTTTGATGCATAGCCATCAGGTGTTCTCGGGTTTTGGATTATTGAGCAGAGGACCTCCTTTTGTTCTCGAGACATGGTAAAAGGTGCATTAGGCACAGTTTGCTTTCCTTCATTATCTACCACGGGATGGAGATTCTCGTCGAATTCCAAGTTCCACTAAATCTAGTCGTGCTTTTTAAGACCATCCTTTGTTTTGGAAGGAATATCTAGTAAAGTTCAATAAAGTTTTCACATAGATTTTTCTCTAAATGCATCACATCTAGATTGTGTCTTAGTTTGTTCTTTTCCCCAAGTATGGCAACTCAAAGAATATTGACCGCTTTTTCAACCAATCTTACGGCTTCTTTTTCCTTGTTGCGACAATTCCTATCTTTTCTGTTTCTTTTGTCCTCTTTTTACGCTTGGATGTCGATGGCTTTCATCTAGCTTTCCTTTATTTTTCCCTTTGTTCTTGTCCTTTGTATTCTTCATTTTCTGATCCTTTTTCCCCAAAACAAACACTCTGCCTTCTAACATTCTCAAAATAGAGGTACCACTCATTGTTTCAGGTGCAAGTCCAACCTCTCGTCGTGCCATCAAACTGGTTCTTTTGCCTTCGATATATGTGGTTCCGTGGGAGCCATCTACGATGCCCCATATAGCACAACTTTTACCATTCTTCAGGTGAAATGATTTTGTTGCTGCACCACATGATGGGCATGCATATTTCCCACTTGTGCTCCAACCATACAGGTAAGCTAATGCAGGAAAATCATTTATAGTCCACAATAGTGCAGCTCGAAGAGGAAATTTCTTTTCGAGTACAAGCGCCACGTGTTTGCACTCCACGCCACAATTCTAAGAGCTCATCGATCAAGGGCTGCAAGTATATATCTACATCATTCCCCTGGAGAATCTGGTCCGGGAATGATCATCGACAACAGATAAAGATGTTTGCTTCATGCGCATCCATGGTGGCGGGTTGTAAGGAACCAACATTACAGGCCATGTAATCGTGCTTTGAACTCATATTCGAAAAGGGTTAAATCCATCACTTGCAAGACCAAGGCGTACATTACGAGCATCTGCTGCAAAATTAGGATATCTACGATTAAAATCTTCCCAAGCTTCACCATCTTTGGGTGTCGCAGTTTTTCCGTCTTTTTTGTACGTCCTTCATCATGCCATCTCATGTCTTCAAGTTTTGGTAGTTGCAAATAACCTCTGGATCCTTGGTATCAATGGAAAGTAACGCAACACTTTTCTTTGGTTTCTTTTTTCTTCTTAGTTGTAGCTGTAGAACCATTCTTCTTAACATCTTTCCAAATGGAGAGGTCCGGCACACATCACAAACATCTTTCTTAGCCGAATCTCCTCGGAAAAGCATGCAATCTTTGGGGCAAGCATGTATTTTCTCATAATCGAGGCCTAAAGCTCGGATGATTTTCTTCACTTCATAATAATTCTTAGGTAGGTTTGCCTCAGGAGGATATGAATTTGATAGAACACCTAGTAGTAATGTAAATGATTCTTGCGTCCAGCCATGTAAGCACTTTAAGTGATATAAGTTGACCAAAAATGACAACTTAGAATACTTACACCCAGGATATAAGCTTGTGTGTGCATCCTTCATGTATCTTTCATACAGATCCTGTTCACTCTCCTTAGCATTGTCATCTGCACGAGGATCCACATCCTCAGCTACAGTTTGGTCCATATCTGCAAATCCTGATTCAATATCATCTACTACACCTTCAGACATACTTGGTAGTGACTCAAACATTTCAGCTCTGCCAAAGGCTGCTTGAAGTAGTTCTTGCATGCTATCTTGTACTGCAGGAGCCCTTGAGACACCCGAAGTAGGCAAATTTGTAGTGACATTTGGCACGTCAACAAATGCAAATTGTGGACTTTCATACATCTCTCCATGATGAACCCAGGTCGTATAACCTTGTATAATACCATCACATCTCAAATGTGTCCCGACTTCATCATGACTCTGATGTAATCTGTTTTTGCATTTTTTGCAAGGACAAAGTATCTCGCTATCACGTGGAATGTCCCGGTAAGCAAAAGTCAAAAAATGCTCAACACCATCTTGATATGCAGTATCCTGTCTTGGCTTACTCATCCAACTTCGATCCATGACTCTCTTTAACAAGCAGTAAGAATGAAATGGAATCAATCAGTTCTTTTTTTCTTTTCTTTTGCAAGACATAACTGTCTGAGTACCAAAAATAGTACTTCACTGGCAGCAACAAAATTATTAAGCTATTAGTTTCTATGGCTAGATGAACTAACTTCCTTAATTCTGAGTACTCAAATTAACCATTATTGTCCCTACTAAAGCTGAACCATGACTATGAAAACGATCACACATTTAGTCAAAAGAAAGCATATCTGAAGAAGATTAATATCAATAGTTGGAGCTTTGAGTTTTGAGAGCCTGCAATTATTCTGCTCTAGAAAAAGAAAAAGAAAATAAACTCTGCTGTTACAGCAGATGGTTGGCAGATATCAATCATGCAGATCATGTATATTCGGCCATTGCATAGGAGTTCACATCCTTATAGTTCTATTGCTGAAATTATTTTGTTGTTCACATTACTGCGTGCTTTGACAACTATTTTTAAGTGGAATGTGCTTGAAGCTATGAAGCATCAAAAGTAGGAGTTTTGAGGTGCAGTCAGATTTTAATTTAACTGTTGCTCGATTTAATCTTCACAAAAAAAAGAAGGCTCAGCTTCATGGTCAATTCACAAGGTGACCCGACGGTATTTAATTCGAGCTATTTAGATTGCATCTTCGTTTGCATTCCAAAATCAATTTGCTGCATAGACACACATATTCACCAAATTCACAAATTACAATCAGCAATTTTATTTCGAGCACATGTATCTACTAAGTACACAGATACACATATTCACCACTCACCAGGGTTGCTCCGATGGGGAGGACTGGACGAGTCTGGGTTGGCCGTTGGTCCGGAGTCCGGCGAGGAGCGCAGGCGCAGATCAGCGCCTGCCGCCCTGGTCGCCCGCGTGCGCCGGTGCCCCACCGGCCTGGCTGCTCCCCGCGACGTCCGGCGGGTGGAGGCTCCGCTGCCCAGGCTGCTGGGGGACGGAGCTGCCGTCAGCCGACTTCGCCGCCCACCACGCGGTCCTTGTATCGGAGAAGGATAGAAACAACAGTCGAGGGACCTCGGGGGTCGAGCCCAAGGGGTTTTTTTTAGCAGGAGCCCAAGGGGTATCAGAATCGGAACACAACAGGGCTTAACACGAAAAAATAAAATAAAAATGTATTTTAATAACTATTTTTTGAAACTAATAACTAGATACCCAAATTCTTTGATTCGCCTTTTGAATCTAAAGTAACTAAACTCATTCTTAGTTTTGGAATATTTTAAGGAGACAAATTTGAAAAATCCAGAATTCCTGTATTTTTTTTCTTATTTTGTTTTTTAATTCCTTTAGAAAGAGATAAGAATAGGTTTGGTGATTTTTTTAAGTTTGTGAGATTGCTGACCGGCAGGCGAGCACGGCAGGTAGGTGGCCGGGCGGCGTTTCCCTCTGGCCTCCAGCAGCGGCGGTGGCGCCCACGGCCGACGAGGCGACGACTACCTCGTCCATGCCTCACTCGATTCCTCGGCGTCGGTGATGTCGGGCGGGACGGCGAGCCTGCTCCTCCTCCATGTGACCGCGACCCACCGTTCAGCCTCCCTCCTCCACCGGCCAAGGGTTCAAGCTCGGCACGGCGGCACGTCGGCACGCTGTGCTTTTGGGCGGCACAACGGCCCAGGGGCCGTGCGGGCCGAGGGCGCGGCACAAAGCTCGCCCAGGCATGGCACGGCCGGCACGACGGCACGGCGCGACACGGTGTAGGCATGGCACGGCTCGGTGGCCATCTATGTGAGTTGATCCAACGGTTATAATCTATCAGGCGGCATCGTGCCAACCCGATAATCATGTCGTGCCTCACCTGGCACTGGATGCTGGAGTTGCAGCAGGGGCACCTGTCCATGCCTGGCACTGGCGTGATGGCCGGTGGGGTAGTCAAGAGTCATCTTGGAGAGTCAAACATGGAAAGTCGGCTCTAGTATCTGTCTAGTTGTCCTTGGACGGAGGTGGGGCATACAGACTTAAACTAGGTCCTCTTGGTGTCCATGCTTGGCATGCCCAGTCGTGTTTGGGCCTCCATGTTGGCCTGTAGTGCTAGCCCCGACACAACACCGATAAAAGGGGCTCCTGCTCACATGTCGTATGATGGCCTATGCAAGGGGAGCGGCGGCGCGGTGACCTTGGTGGGCGTGGGGTGCTCACCACGGGCGGAGGAGCTCAATGTGGCGTCGGCAAGACCAGCTGGGCACGACGACCTTGGTGCTTGGTGGTGGCGCGAAGTTCTCACCACGAGAGAGAGATCGGCATGACAACCTTGGTGCTAGGTGGCAGTGTGGTGTGCTCACGATCGGTGAAGGAGGTCGGTACGGCGACGCGACTCCTAGTCCCGGCACAACCTTGGTGGCTAGTCGTGCCCATCGGCACGACACGACACACTGTCGAATCCTTGTAGTACTATGTCTGGGCTGACGGTTGGGCCGTATTGTGCTAGCCTCTAGGTCATACTTATTGTGCTAGCCTAATAATTTTATTTTTAGTCTAGCTAAGTTTTTTATTTGAAAGACCATAAAAGATTCAAATAAGTCCAAGCCCAGCTCCTACGAACTTTATAAGATTATTATAAAGAAAAGCTTAGAACTTTTAAATGCATATTCTTCTTGAATGTTTTGCTAATTTTTTGAAAAAAAAAATTGAATAAAATCTGAATATTATTGGAGATTGGTGCAAATTTGATGGTACTTCCATTGATATTCATTAACATATGTACAAAAAATATTTTGAAAAAAAAAGATCTGGTGCATAGAAATAAAGTGCATACGTGCAAAGTTCATGGATATTCATTCATTAATATAATAATAATATATGTACAAGAAATTCAAATCGGAATTTCGGAGGAAGATATTTTGTCTGCCGCCTTTAGTGTAGAACTGTAAAAAATTTGGCGCTTAATGGTAGAGCTTTACATTTTATTTCGCGCCTAAACCACCCCACGCCGTGAGATTACGGAAAAAACGCATCTGTTAACCTCCCCCTTCCCGTCTCCACATCTTAGTCTGCAAACTGTAGCACACAGCAGACCCGCAACCCCAATTCCTCGACGTTGACGCATCAATCGCCGGCCAATGCTTGGCCGCTCCTCGGACGGCACGGACCATCCACCGGTTGTCGGACTCGCTCGCCGCTCCTTCCCATCGCTGTCGCCCACATCTGCCATCGGTGAGCACGCGCTGCCCTTTTCCTCTGCTCCCCTAGATGTGAAGAACGCCTGTGCGCCACCAGGTCCACCAGGTCCTGCCTGCAGTTGTTTCCTAACCTCATCAGCCCCTGGATTAGCTTCTTACTTTTCGTAAATCTTTTGCTTCGACCAATCTCGTTTTAGTGGGCTTTATTATTGGGGGTTGTTTTGCTGTTCCGAGTAAACAGTAGACAGATGTGCCTTTTCCCTCCCTGCCAATTAGTTGACGGTGGCTAACGAACTCTGTCCATCATCCACATTTCTGCTCTGGAAGTGAGTATATTGATATATTCTAACTTGCATGTGAACTGTTAATCCAAATACCTATGTCCTGAATTGCTAAAATAATTCCGGCTATACTGTTCTAAATGCCTATATCCTGAATTATTGTTGGGGATCGTTTTAAGGTTCAAGGGCTGTTTTAGGCATGACTTAATGCAGTTTTGGCTATACTGCTCCCAAATCCCATGAAATTTCAGTGTTTCTTGTATAAACTGCATTCATTTTGTTTCAAGGATACATTACATGAGTCAGTGTTCCCAGATCCACCTTATATGTCTCCCTATGTTTTGACTAGGATGAGTGTATGATTCTGATTATATTTGTAGTGCTTTGGCTCTACAATTTCTCTGAATTTGTATAGAGTAATTGTTTGGCTCCTGAATTTTGTATGGATTATTTATTTTCTATGACTTTTTATTTGGTTCTGTCATTCTGTGACACAACTAATGAGCCTGTTGTGTCGATTACTACAGTGCAGTCAGCACTACAAATTTACACTTATCCCTTTCTCCAGGATTTCTCTATTGCATTCACCTTTTTAAGTTCCGTGCAACATCTATGTGAAATCAGCACTGAAACTGCTCTATTGTAGTAGAAATCATGGCAAGGGGACCTCGAAGATTAAGAAACTTGAACCAGGAAGCACAAGAAATAGAACAGGAGCAGCAGGAGCATGACGATTTGGCTGACAATGAGATCGACGAAAATTTACAAGGTCCTCCAGATGTTGACAATATATTAGCCCACATGCCAAACCGACGTGCAAGTCCGATCAATATAAAATGTAAGTTTGATATTTCTTTTGGCAACACATCTAAATACAATGTTAAATCATATAATTTCATATATGTAGGGCCAAATGGACAGACACGACAATTTTTAGGAGATTTTGGACTATCAGACTTATTGAAATTACAAGGAGGGAAGGTAATTGTAGGAACTGATGAAAATGGTGTGCCAAATGAAAGGTCAGCCTCTGTTCTTGGACAACACCTTGGTGATCTAGCACAAAATTCAACATTTGCCCCATTACACATTCCAAGATGGGACAATGCTCTATTCAATAAACACAAGGAACAAATAATCGTGGATGTTGAGGTAAAATAATCTGTACAATGCAAAAAAGTGCACTATTCTTTGTCCCAATCAATAACTAATTACTTTTTCTTTTTACAGTCAAAATTTGTCTTTCCTAGGCAAACGCTACAGCTTACAAGAGATTGGATCCTAAGAACTGTAAACAATAGATGGCGAGCCTACAAATCTAAGTTGAAGAAAGAACATTTCAATCGTGAACAAAGATCTCTTGAACAAATAATACAAGGTAGACCAAGAACTGTTAATGAACATCAGTGGAGATCTCTTGTTAGCTTTTGGTGTCAAGAAACACATAAGGTGATATCATTTTACCTAACATTTACATGAATTTGGATAGAAGTGTGATGTAACACTCATGCTTTATCACTTTACCATATTTACAGAAATTGTGTGCAACAAACTCTCGCTGCGCCAACGAACAGAAGAATACACACACAACAGGGAGGAAAAGCCATGCTAGATTGAAGAAAGAGATGGTGATATATAAATTCTAACTATGTTGTTATCAGCCAAATTCAATGATCATGTAACAAAGAAGTGATTGGATCCTCAAATTTAATATCTTGTGCAGGAAGATCGAAAGAAAGGAAAGGTTCATAGGATAGAATTATGGGACGCTGCTCATAAGAAAAAAAGAGTGGGAGATACAGCACCAACAAAGTGAAGTTAGTAATGGTATATTTTTTTGAGCACCCTTGTGATAAACATTGGCTCTGAAAATTATTGTTACGATTATGTGATCTTTCTATATGCTTAATTCAATAGGATGCATCATTTGAGGAATTAGAAAAAAAGGAAAGAGCTGAACAATGGTGATCTTTCAGCTAATGATTTTAATGAGGTGTTCGATGAGATTGTTGCTAAACAACTAAAAGCACGTGGGTACTATGATGATAAGTATTGGAGTCAAGTGCAAGTTTCTAAAGGTATTACTTTTGGTACTCAAACTGAGGAAGAAAGAAGGTACCATGACAAAGTAAATACAATGGAAAATAAGATGCAGCGCATCAATAGTGTCATGAATCATTGGATTTCTTTTTTATGTCACAAAAGTATCCAAATGACCCTTGGATAAATGAAATGGAAAGAGCCCTACATGATGAAGTAAGCCTCCATGTGTCCCTGTCCTAGGGATGAGCTCATTTGTATCTTCTAACTTCTTTTGCAACCAATTTGTATCTTGTAACTAAGTGTTGGATGTTAAATTTTTTTTTGTAGGTTGTTGATAATGAAATAGATGGTCACACTGATACTGACCAAGACTGCAGTGATGATAGGACCCATGGTGCATATAGTGATAATGATATCGAGATCAACAATGATTGTGCATACTCTCCAGAAACATCTGTTCAGGTATCACTATACCTTTGTTCAACCTGCTTGTTTGTGATTCTTTATGATTTTAGGTATAAGATGCAGCTAAAGGAATTAGAAGGGAGCACTACTCTTATTTCTAATTTCTAAGTTACAATATACTATGTAAAGTACATGTGAATGTCCCAAATTCTAAGATTACAAATATGCAGGGGGCACATACCCAGAATTGTAGTCAAGTCAACAAGGATTGTTCCCTGTCATCATTACCATGTGAGCCATTGGTTGCAAAGGTATGTTAGAAATGTGCAGTGAGCAAGAGAATTAAGGTCTGCACTTTCTGGCTGTCCATGTAGCTTCAATACAAGTTACTGCTGATTACTTCTTAGCTTTCCTGCATTTATGATTTTCTAGGGACACTCCTTGCTAAACTTTGCTCACCTATTAGCACTTAAAAACAAAACCTTGTAGATTTTAATTCAAAAAAATTGGAGACAAATCTGAAAATTAAACCCTTGCAGATATAACCCACAAATCACACTCTTTATTGTTTATTTACGTTAAAATATTATAGAATGGTCTACTGGATGCATCATCCTGATGAAAGCATAGAATAAATATTCCAATGCATTGCTGTTTTATTGTCACATGCACCAATAATTAACTTGTTGTCATCCTTACTGCACAAAAGAAAAATTGTCATAGCAAGTAAATAGGCATGTGAGTAAAAGTAATTCTTACTTCTCAATCAAATATATCATACTAGGCTTGCTCAGATAGGCAAGACTGGTAGACACAATGCTGCTCACAAACACATTTGAAAGAAAATATGTAGCTTCCTTAGCTCCATTTAGTATATTTAATAATTTCAGGGAGGGGATCTGGATTTGACATTTGGTTTACAGTCTTGCTATAGCTCCCAATATGAAGTTGAAAACAATAATCTGATTAAGATCTATTATCCGATGTGCTAAGATTATGAAATATTATAGTCATGTACATCTATTTTTATTATCAAAATCTGAATTGAGTGGTACATAAACCATGTTACTTGTCACAAAATTGAGAATGCTACTACAACTGCAGGTGGCACATACTGAGAATCAAAGTCAAGCAGATAAGGGTTCTGAAGGTCTAACTTCAGCACGTACTACCATAATGACCAACATGGTATGTCGATGTTTTCTATTACTATAAACCTCCATAGTATGGATGAACTTGCTAGATTAGTGATATGGTTTGATTGTTTCTATTGTAGAGATCTCAAAGAATCGAAGCTCCAGCTCGATCGGGATCGGTATGCACCTGTTTCTCTTATCTTGAAACTAAATTAATTACAAGTTTGATGATCGTGGATTTATGTTTTGCAAAATGGTAGAGCCAACTGGAAGTCTTTCTTATTTCACTAAGAAACCAACGTAAAGTCGTGGCCAAAGGAAACTTAGTGACTAGGGATAGCAGTCGAAAGATTGGTGGGACTGTGCTTGGAAAAAAGATTTGTTGGGGTTTATGTTGATGCCCTTGAAAATGGAAACAAGATGGAGATGAGATGTTACCTAGACCATTCTATGATACCAAAACTCTGAGTGATGCAGTTGGCTTTGTTGTTGCTTGGCCTCGTTCGCATGTAAGTTTTCTCTCATATTAACAAATACTATATGATTTTTATGATTTTGTAACTTTCTGAAATTATACATAATATCCCTCCAAACATGTCTCATTGTAGGTTAAAACACTTAAGAGTTCAGTTCAACCTAGTACAACCTTGGTACGTTTCATTCTTGCCATATTTGCTTGATTAGAATTCATTTTTGTCAACACAATCTCTTTTTATTTTGCAGCATGATGGAAACGTATAACTAGACGTGGATGGAAGGACAAGCTATAAGTTTTAGAGAACAAGATAGATTATAGATGTTAGCAAAAAAATATAGATATTTGTATGATATTACCACTTTTCCTATATGCTTTATGAATATAGTTTGTCTTTAAGAGTGCACTTTATTAATGAGTCTTATTTTGTAAAGACAATATATTTTTCAATATAACGCCTTCATGATTGACTTTCTCCTTATTTAATCATTCAAATTCATCTGTATCCAAATTTGTTAGTCTCTTTATTTCTAGTAAGTAATTATAAACGTGCCTAAATTAATGGACATATTATATAGATGCATAAATAAATATTTGTATCTATTATATGATATTATAAAATATTACTATATAACGTTTCTATATTAGTAGAGACGAAATTTAAATGTGTATAAAATTGTCTTTATATTTTCTTAAAACGCAAAATGATGTTACTAGACAATGTATCTATATTGTTAGACATGATACATATGTATTTACTCAAACGTCTCTATACTTCTTGATACACAATACAACGTCATTACAAAAACGTGACTATATTAGTACACACATAATATAAATGTATCTATAGGAACGTCTCTACACTTGTTAACACGCAATAAAACATCGTTACACAACGTCACTACATTAGTACACACATAATATAAATGTATCTACGAGAACGTCTCTACATTTCTTAGCACATATGAAGCGCTGCTATATATCGTAACTACACAAGTAGCCACATTATATAAATGTATCTATAAAAGTGTATCAATATTTATAGACATGCAATAAATGTCTCTATAAAATGTCTCTTTATCACGTTGATATGTTTAGAGAACTTGTCTCTACAAGTCCTGACACGGTCCATGCGAAGGCGCTTCTAAGACGCTTTATAAAAATGTGCCTACAGTCTTCTAGAGACGACAAAAAACGCATCTACCATATAAATAAAGCGTCACTATAGGGGGTATTTCTAGTAGTGTTTCTTACTCTTTTGCCGAATAAGGCTCTCGTCGTTACCGTTCAAGAACGGCGATTCGCGAATCGATGTGCCCAAATTGGGTACCCCAAAACACACACCCCCGTCCCGCATCCTAGACACAGACGAGAATAACTTGCTTTCTCCCGCCCGGGGCTTCGGATCCCCGTCCTAACTTGGACTCCAAGCCCCCAAAGCACTTACGACCCGCCCGTAAGTGGTGGTGCAAGGACCTCCACCATCCCCGCCCCCATACGGCCCGGTCCGGATGAAGCCGGAACCCAAGACAAGAGAGAGCAAGCCTTCCAAGCGCCCATACCCAAGTATGTGTTCGGGATAAGGAGATCCGTGACTTAACCTTCAACCCTTAGCAACGATCGGTCCTTAACCGACGCCAGACAGGGAAATCGTGTAACCAAATTAAGCCCCCGTTGGCCGCAGGACATAACTTGCTACACACCACCAATAACCATACCATATCCCCCGCCCGGTCAACATATTCCTTTTTCCACCATTTTATCATGTGAGTAAAGTATCCTCCTACTTGTGAGTAACGGCGCAGTTACTCACGCTACCGACAACTTAAGCATAGCAGCTACTCGACCCTATCATACGAATAAGACTCATAGGATAGATAAATATATGCATGTGGGTTTCATAACAATTCTGTAACGTAAATGCATAACATATAGATATTCATAAACTCATAAAATATAGGTTATGCACCGGGGCTTGCCTTGGGCGGGGGGTCACCGAGTCGGATCACCCACGCCTCTGGAACACCCGAGACTCTGGGGACGCCTCCCGGTCGGGAAACTCCTCCACGTACTCCTCGATCACCTCCTCGTACTCGGCGCCGTCGTCGGGGGAGGTACAAAGACGGACTCGTTCTCTACATGCATGCGATGATGATGCAATGAACAAAGGCAACAACAACTCTTAAACTAACACACATAGACTAAGCTATCAACTAGCTCTAATGGCTAACATGATAGGCTAAGCATCATACTTCATAAAGCATCGTTTCGTGATAATCTTAAGTTATAACTTCTTTTTAGTCATTTTATTATATATTCTAGCTAGGGTATCTTATCTACCTTACTAAACTAACCCATTAGGAGCTACCAAAATTATAGAGAGTACACCTATATGTATAATGAGCTACTTGCAAAACACGTAGAGCTAAAGTTACTAATCTCTTGCCATGATAATTCATTATCTAAATTAATCTATTAAGGACAAGCATACTAGAGTAATTAAATACTCACTGAAACTCGAACAGAGAGACATGAACAAACTACACACAAGTGGATAGAGCATGACTTTAGGAAACTAACAAAATTGGTTTCATCATTTTTGGATTTTTCTACTATTTTATATGATTTTTCGAAGATCATTTCGAAACTAAAAAGGAAAAGCTATTTCTATTTTCTCCGAAAAAGAAAAACCTTTTAGCCCGGGCGCTGCCCAACTTCGGGCGCGGCCCACGCACGCCGCCACGCTGCCCACGGCGGGAGGAGCCCAAGGCCGGGCGCTTTTGCAGAAAGGTCCCCGAAGCTTCGGACTATTTACGACACAATCGTGCGGCACTATTTCAAGAGACACAGGCTTTGCAAATAACACCCGCACTTTCCTATCTTCACCACCGAGATCCCCGACGGCGGGGCACAAGCCTTGACTGCTTGGGGCGGCAAGCGACGGCCGACCGGCCATCGGAGGACTCACCGGCGACCGAGAGGCGACTTGACCCTCGCCTTACGACTCGCCGCCAACCCAAAGGACAAATAAACGGCTCTCGGGACATGGCGCGAAGATGGCTGGCCACGTCGGAGACGCTATCGCGAAGCCCCGCGGTGGCGGCATGGCCGCTCCGACGAACCGGAAGCCGCAACCCGCCCAACCATCTAGCACCTAGGGACAGAGCTTACCCGAACCTTACTGTGGTGGTGGTTGTGTGAGAGAGAGTCGAGAGGTGCTGGTCGCGTCGAGTAGAGGGCACGGCGGCAAGCACCACGGCCTAAAGCACGACCGTGTCGGGCCGCCCAAAGGTGGCGATAGGAGATTGGTGGGGTGTGCGGGGATGTGGAGTGATGTGAGGCGGCTTACGGTGCCATTGGATTGAATTATAAGGCTTTGAGCTGGTGGCAATTTGATGGCGCCCTTCGCGGTGTGGAAATGGCCGGCGATGGGAAAACCGTCCAATTGGAGCTTGGCATGGCTAAATTCAAAACAAGGCGGGTCGGATGTCTTAGGGGATTAAAGACGAAGCCCGTGACCGGATGGAACGGCTTGAGACGACCTTTCCCTCGCCAATTCAATGACGCAGCCCCCGCCGGCTATGGCGGCAAGGAAGAACAAAGGCGGAAGGGATTGGACAAGGCCCGGCGGAAACGGTCTGGCCCGGGCGCCGACGCCGTGGCGGACAAAGAGGGGCTCCGTAAAACCACACGCCGAGCAAGGGAGAGGAGCAGCGCTCGGCGGCCGCAGCGCCATAAATGGCAAGGCGACGGCGAGGCCGGCAGCTAGCGCAGAGCGATGCGACATGGCAGCGCAGAGAGTCACGCAAATACGACACGACACGCATCGCGACGGCAGGGACGCGACGCAAGACGCAGCGCGCTGGCCGAGCAACGGAGCGGGCCGGCAGAGACGCTGCACGGGCGCGTCGGCCGCTCTCTGTTAAAGCGGCCCGCGACGCGCAGAGCCTTAGCGGTGATCACTACACCGAGCCAAGAACATGGCGTGCACGATTATTAAAGCGAAGACCACGACCCAAACGGCTCGGATCTTTGCCCAACCAACTTGACAAAGCTCAAGAGGGCACTTAAGGCTTCTAGACAAGGTATTCTATTCGGCCTATATGTGAGCAAGGAAGAAACTATGAGCATGCCAACTTGTGCTTGTCAGCGACAACGCAGAGCTTATCCAGAGCGTGAACCAGACCAAGACAGTGAGGTTTTGAGGCTTTTGAAGCATGGTTTTCGCTGCCTAAGAGCTGGAGTTACGCCAAACCACCCTATACACTTTGAGAGAGAGTTCATTAGGCTACTAACTAAGGCTATAGCATGACACCACTGCTTGGATAGATTTTATAAAAATTGCTTGCCAACATAGGTTTGTCACTGATTTCCGGACTTAGGAAAAAGCTTAGTGCCGAAATGAAACTTAATTCAAATTGGATTTTCGAGCTGCTTTGGAAAAACTAGTTAATGGAGTTATTTTTCAGTGAGACAAGTTGCCTACAAGATTTGTACTACAAACTTTGTTTAAGTTTCACATACAAGTTATATATGACTTTTGCTTAATAGAAATTGATCTTTATCCTTAAGTGATATAAAAGAGCACTTGAACTAACCTTTTATTTAACTTTTATTTAACAACTTTATTAGCATTTCTAGGTTGAGAATAATTATCTACACACTTCAACACATGCATTAACATGAAATGACAATGCTCATGAGACGATTTAGAAAATGTTTTAGCGCGTAACACCGAGGGTGTTACAGCTCTCCCCCCTAACAAAAATCTCGTCCTCGAGATTTCATGTGTGTGCCTAGTGTGGTAAAGGTAGGGTGTTCTATTTTTAGTTTGATTACCTTGGCACATTAGGTAGGAGGTGAGGGTAGTTTTCCAAAAGATATTCTTCTTGTTCTCACGTTGCTTCTTCCTCTGAATGATTTTGCCACTGAACTTTATAGAACTTTATCACCTTGTTTCTTGTAATCCTTTCCTTCTCATCTAGGACCTTGATAGGATGCTCAATATATGTGAGATCAGGCTGGAGAGATAACCCTTCAATTTCTACTACTTCCGTTGGAACTCTCAAACACTTCTTTAGCTGGGAGACATGGAAAACATTGTGGACTGCCGACAAGATATCGGGGAGTTGGATGCGATAAGCAACAGAACCACATCGCTCGAGGATTTGATAAGGCCCAACGTATCGGGGAGCCAACTTCCCTTGAACTCCAAACCGATGCACACCTCTCATAGGAGACACCTTGATATAGACATAATCACCTTCTTCAAACTCTAATGGTCTTCTTCTCTTATCTGCATAACTCTTCTGACGAGCTTGTGCCGCTTTTAGGTGGCTTTGAATCACGCGAACTTGTTCTCTTGCACTTTTGATAATGGCAGGCCCAAAGTGACCACGATCTCCCACTTCAACCCAATTTAGTGGTGTTCTACATTTCTTGCCATAGAGAGCTTCAAAAGGTGCCATTTGAAGGCTTTCTTGATAGCTGTTGTTATACGAGAACTCAGCAAAAGGCAAGCATTCATCCCACTTCTCGGGGAAAAGAAATGACACAAGCCCTCAACATATCCTCTAAGATTTGATTAACTCTCTCGGTCGACCATCCGTTTTGCGGGTGATAGGTAGAACTAGCAAGAAGTTGAGTGCCCAAACACTGTTGCAAGTGCTTCCAGAATTGAGAGACAAACACCGACCCCCTATCAGAAATGATGGTCAAAGGCACTCCATGTAAACACACAATCTTCTCAAAATATAACTTGGCATACTCGGTAGTGCATATCTTGTCTTCACTTAGGAAGGAAATGAGCTGATTTGGTAAGGCGATCTACTATGACCCAAATAGAGTCGTACCCCTTGGCGGTACGGGGAAGACCATTAATAAAATCCATACAAATATCTTCCCACTTCCAAGCAGGAATTAGTAGGGGCTGCAAATAACCCGGGGTACGGAGGTGATCTGCCTTAACTCTTCTGCATGTGTCACACTCTGCTACGTATCTAGTGATATGTTGCTTCATTTTAGGCCACCAATAAAAGGGACGAAGATCATGATACATCTTGTTGCTTCCTGGGTGAATTGACAATTTGGAATTATGTGCCTCATCCAAAATTGTTCTTCTAAGTTCTTCGCTAGCAGGAACCACCAAACGATTCTTGTATCTAACCACCCCCATCTCGTCAATGCTGAAATGAGGACCACGATTTTCAGCTATCAACTTCTTGATATGGGGAATTTCTTCAACATCTTGCCTTTGTTCCATAATAATCTTCGCATGCAAATTAGAGACCAAAGAAATATGAGCTAGAATTTCAGGATGGGATTGAGACAAAGACTCCTTGGCTCTATATGGCTTCCTACTCGAGCATCCGCCACCACATTGGCTTTTCCAGATGATAATGAACTTCTAGATTATAATCTTTGATCAACTCAAGCCATCTCCTCTCGCCTCATATTTAACTCCGGTTGAGTAAAAATATATTTGAGGCTTTTGTGGTCCGTATAGATGTGCACCTTATTTCCCAACAGATAGTGCCTCCAAATCTTTAAGGAATGCACAACTGCCGCAAGCTCCAAATCATGGGTGGGATAATTCACTTCATGTTTCTTCAACTGACGGGAAGCATAGGCTCACTCTTCCTTCTTGCATGAGCACACAACCAAGTCCCGTCTTGGATGCATCACAGTACACATCAAAAGGCCTCTCAATATCAGGTTGAGCAAGGACTGGGGCCGAGGTGAGTAATTTCTTCAGAGTTTGAAAGGCTTCCTCACAAGCAGGAGTCCACACAAACTTGGAATCCTTACGAAGTAGGTTGGTCATAGGTTGGGCTAGTTTGGAGAAGTCTGGAATAAAGCGCCGATAATAACCAGCTAAACCCAAGAACTGACGAACTTGATGAGCTGATTCTGGAGACTGCCAATTTAAGACATCTTGCACCTTGCTAGGATCTACAGAGATACCCTCAGGAGTCAAGACATGCCCCAAAAATTGCACTTGATCTAACCAAAATGCACACTTGCTGAACTTGGCATACAACTGGTGTTCACGCAGTCGGGTCAACACTACTCGGAGATCTTTGCGCATGCTCTTGCTCGTTCTTGGAATATATCGGGATATCGTCAATAAAGACCACCACAAACTTATCTAACTCCGGCATAAAGACTGAATTCATAAGATACATGAAGAAGGCGGGGAGCATTGGTGAGGCCAAAGGACATAACCGGTACTCATAAAGACCGTACCTAGTAGAGAAGGCTGTTTTGGGAATATCTTGGGGACGGATTTTGATCCGATGATACCTTAACGGAGATCAATTTTTGAGAACACTTTGGCACCCGACTAACCGATCGAACAAGAGGTCAATACGGGGCAAGGGGTACTTGTTCTTAATGGTTACCGCATTAAGAGGGCGGTAATCCACACACATCCGAAGAGTACCATCCTTCTTCTTCACAAAAATGGTGGACAACCCCAAGGTGATGAGCTAGGACGGATAAAAACGATCCTTTAGCAACTCTTCTAATCGCTTTTTTCATCTCCGCTAACTCGGGTGGAGCCATGCGGTAAGGACGCCGCGACACGGGAACAGATCCCCTGTGCTCCAACTCTATGGTAAATTCTATCTCTATCGGTGGCAACCCCGAAAGTTTATCGAAAACATCGGGAAACTCACATACCACGGGAATAGAAGCAAGATCGATAGAGGCTTCAACATGGGCAACCACCGATGAGACTGGAACTGGTGGCATAAGAAGAGACATCCTATCCTCGAAGAAGGAAGCTTCATCTCCTTTGCTCTCCGATCAAGGTTTAGGACTACTTTATTTTGCCGCATCCAGTTCATCCCAAGAATCACATCTAACCCCCGACCAAAAGTATCAAAAACCGGACACAATAGGTGTGAGTGGCTAGCACTTACACGGATTTGTCTCTGTCCGGGGTATTAATGCACTGATGTGCTCCCGGTGTCAATATCTTATAGGCAACAGACATTTCCACCGTGGGAATACTGTTCCTTAGTGCATATCCCAAACTCATAAATGAATGTGATGCACCAGAATCGAACAACACGAATGCTGGATGGGAGTTGATGGAGAACATACCAGCCATCACGGGCTCTCCACGCGGGATCTCATCCGCCTCGGTGTAGTTAACTTGTCCAGTGTGGCTGACAGGCATCTTCTTCTTAATAAAGGTCCTCCTGACCAAACGGGAGTTAGCTGAAGACTGAGAAGGCTGGTTACGTGGACAATTCGAATAAAGTGACCTTCCTTGCCACACTTGAAACGGGCATTGGGTGGGACCGCCTTTGCCGCTTTCCCCGACCTCGACGAGGTGGAAACCGGGCTGTCTGGGGCTGCTGAAGTCCGGCGGGTCTGGCTGTGGTCGGCCGGGTGGGTGCACGGTACTAAGGCCGGGTACACTTTGGGACGGGCTTTGCCGAGACTGGTACGAATGCTGTCCCCCAGGAGAGTTGTGAGGCACTCTCGGGACCATCTGGACCTTCCGAGATTGCCGATGACTAGAAGAACCCATAGCTGCTCTCTTCCTGCTCCATCCACGCTCGAGTGTCACGCCGCAATCCCTCCATAGTGATGGCAGCATTCATCGCCTCCCCAAAAGTACGATAACCTCCAAGTATACAGACTTTCTCCCGAGAATTTGGGAAAGACCACGGTTGAAACAATCCATCTTCTTTCTCATCGGTGTCCACCCGAAAGTGCCAAAGATATCTTGGGACAGTCGTTGAACTTGTGAACATAATCCATCACGGACATGTTCCCTTGCTTCGAGATCTATGAACTCCTTGACTTCTGCTCGGATGGCCGCAGGAACAAAGTGCTTTGATGGAAGGCGGTGCGAGAACTCGCCCCAAGTCACCGGTGACCCGCCGCATGGCGGTGAAAGTGTCCCACCAAGTAGTCGCGGACCTCAGCAGCCGCTAAGGCGGCAAAGTGCACCTTACGGTCGTCGGTGATCCGGTGAGCAAAGCAAGAACTTCTGCTCCTGCACCACGAAGCCAATGCTCGCGTCAAGAGGCTCTGCCGTTGGGGTGAAAGTAGGCGGCCGAGTCCCCACGAAGTCCTTGTAGGTGGGGACTTCTCCCGGTCTTGTCCACCGCCTCCCTTCCCACCATTTCCACAGCGAGGAAATCCTCCAACAGCCTGTGCCATCAACTCCAGGGCACGGGCGGAGTCTCGGCGAGCGGCTGCCATCTCCGCCATCATCTCCACGATGGTCGGGGGAACTGGTGGTGGTGGTGGTGGCCGACGAGCCCGAGCCGCTCCGACCCCGTCGGTACCCCGACCACCACCCCGAACCTCCTCCCCGGCCACCATCGCCTTTGCACGTTTCCACCGCCTGTAGCTACCACGCTCGGAGTTAACCCTCATCTGCAAGTAGACCATCCAAAATCAGCAACCAGGTCTTCCAACTCGAAACCAGCGACTGAGGAAACTGACAAGACTGAAACAACATCTTTTAGAATCTAGATTTCTACTTGGATGAGAGCAATGATTTTTGGTGAATTATCAATTATTGAGGTTCACATGAGGGGAGGCTTAATCATATGAAGTTTTATCTTTAATGATGCATGCTCGACCTATTCGCCGCTCCAAAATGTAAATATAGTGGCACGCAAAATTTTGGCACATCGCACACTCACTTGCCGGACGCTAATCGATTCTTACGTTACGCAAATTAGTGTACCTGCAGAAAATAATTAGTTAAAACAGTGCCACTATCCTAGATACATAACCATATTTCTAGGGCTTATACTTATATACGCAGAGAACCACGCCCCTAACCTTTTTGAAAAGACTTTTGTTGGTCAAGTTTTTTAGATTTTAGAAATAGGTTCTTAAGCTCCGAATACTCAATTATGCTCGATACCACCACGTGGCAGAACCGCCTAAATTATTACACTCGCAAGAGTACTTGTCTTCCATTAGACACTAAGTACTCAAGGGAGTGCACCGATTTAATCGATTCTCGTCGAGCACACCCAACGGAGAACTCGATAAACCACAAATTTAATCAGGATACAATTGAGTACGGAACTTACCTCACTTAGTCCATTTCATACAACAAGAGTTCTCAAATTTATTCATTACAATACGAGTTCGTGAGAGTGCGAAAATAAAAATAGCGGAATGGAAATAAACATCTAGCGGAAAGCGATACAAGGATTCCGCCTCGTGCCCACCGGATGAATCCTCCACACAAGAGCTACTCCTCAAGCCGATCCCCGCAATGAGGGGGAAATAAACCCCGAGTACACAATGTACTCGCAAGACTTACCCGAATGGGAAGTATATATCCCGACTCTCAAGGGTATGCATAGGCTTTATGGCTTCTTTGGTTTAGTTTATTTTGCAGAGAAGCATTGCCAAGCATGAGTCCTTGTTTCCATATGATTAGCCGTATTTTAGTAGATTAGCTATCCATGCTATGTAAGCACTGTACTACTTTCAAGCAAGTGGTAAGCAATCGGGATCCCTTTTTATCCATCTTTCATCTTCCATTTCTTACTATTTGCGAGAATAAGGCTCTCGTCGTTACCGTTCAAGAACGGTGATTCGCGAATCGATGTGCCCACTGGTACCTTAAAAAACACACTCCCCGTCTGCGCATCCTAGACACTGGGCGAGAATAACTTGCTTTCTCCTGCTTTCGGGGCTCCAGATCCCCGTCCTAACTTGGACTCAAGCCCCCAAAGCACTTACGACCCCGCCGTAAGTGGTGGTGCAAGGACCTCCACCATTCCCGCCCCCATACGGCCGGTCCGGATGAAGCCGGAACCCAAGACAAGAGAGAGCAAGCCTTCCAAGCGCCCATACCCAAGTATGTGTTCGGGATAAGGAGATGCGTGACTTAACCTTCAACCCTTAGCAACGATCGGTCCTTAACCGACGCAGACACGGGGAAATCGTGTAACCAAATTAAGCCCTGTTGGCCGCAGGACATAACTTGCTACACACCACCAATAACCATACCATATCCCCGCGCCGGTCAACATATTCCTTTTTCCACCATTTTATCATGTGAGTAAAGTATCCTCCTACTTGTGAGTAACGGCAGGTTACTCACGCTACCGACAACTTAAGCATAGCAGACTACTCGACCCTATCATACTAGTAAGACTCATAGGATAGATAAATATATGCATGTGGGTTTCATAACAATTCCTCAGAACGTAAATGCATAACATATAGATATTCATAAACTCATAAAATATAGGTTATGCACGGGGCTTGCCTTTGGGCGGCGGGTCACCGAGTCGATCACCCACGGCTCACGGAACACTGAGACTCTGGGGGACGCCTCCGGTCCGGGAAACTCCTCCACGTACTCCTCGATCACCTCCTCGTACTCGGCGCCGCCGTCGTCGGGGAGGTACAAAGACGGACTCGTTCTCTACATGCATGCGATGATGATGCAATGAACAAAGGCAACAACAACTCTTAAACTAACACACATAGACTAAGCTATCAACTAGCTCTAATGGCTAACATGATAGGCTAAGCATCATACTTCATAAAGCATCGTTTTCGTGATAATCTTAAGTTATAACTTCTTTTTAGTCATTTTATTATATATTCTAGCTAGGGTATCTTATCTACCTTACTAAACTAACCCATTAGGAGCTACCAAAATTATAGAGAGTACACCTATATGTATAACAGAGCTCTTGCAAAACACGTAGAGCTAAAGTTACTAATCTCTTGCCATGATAATTCATTATCTAAATTAATCTATTAAGGACAAGCATACTAGAGTAATTAAATACTCACTTTGAAACTCGAGCAGAGAGACATGAACAAACTACACCAAGTGGATAGAGCATGACTTTAGGAAACTAACAAAATTGGTTTCATCATTTTTGGATTTTTCTACTATTTTATATGATTTTCGAGAAGTTCATTTCGAAACTAAAAAGGAAAAGCTATTTCTATTTTCTCCGAAAAAGAAAAACCTTTTAGCCCGGCGCGGCCCAACTGGCGCTGCCCACGCGCCACGCTGCCCGGGCGGGAGGAGCCCGCGCCGCCGGGCGCTTTTGCGTAAAGGTCCCCGAGCTTCGGACTATTTACGACCAACCGTGCGGCACTATTTCAAGAGACACGGGCTTTGCAAATAACACCCCCGCACTTTCCTATCTTCACCACCGAGATCCCCGACGGCGGGCTACAAGGCAGCGACGCGCAGCGCGCGGGCAAGCGACGCTCGACCAGGCCATCGGAGGACTCACCGGCGACCGAGAGGCGACTTGACCCTCGGCCTTACGACTCGCGCACCCAAAGGACAACTAAACGCTGCTCGACACGGGCGCAAGATGGTCTGGCCACGTCGGAGGCGCTATCGCTGCAGTCCGCGGCGGCGGCGGGCCGTTCCGACGAACCGAAAGCGCAACCCGCCCAACCATCTAGCACCTAGGGACAGAGCTTACCCCGAACCTTACCGTGGGTGGTGGTTGTGTGAGAGGAGAGTCGAGAGGTGCCGGGTCGCGCGCAGTAGAGGGCACGCTACGGCAAGACCACGGCGCAAGCACGACCGTGTCGGCCGCCCAAAGGTGGCGATAGGAGATTGGTGGGGGTGTGCGGGATGTGGAGTGATGTGAGGCGAAGCTTACGGTGCCATTGGATTGAATTATAAGGCTTTGAGCCGGGTGGCAATTTGATGGCGCCCTTGGCGGTGTGGAAATGGCCGGCGATGGGAAAACCGCCCAATTGGAGCTTGGCATGGCTAAATTCAAAACAAGGCGGGTCGGATGTCTTAGGGGATTAAAGACGAAGCCCGTGACCAGATGGAACGGCTTGAGACGACCTTTCCCTGCCGAATTCAATGGCGCGGCCCCAGCGGCTATGGCGGCAAGGAAGAACAAGGCGGAAGGGATTGGACAAGGCCGGGCGGAAACGGTCGGCTCGGGCGCCGACGTCAGGCGGACAAGTAGGGCTCCAGAAACCACACGCCGAAAGCAAGGGAGAGGAGCAGCTTCGGCGGCCGCAGGCCATAAATGGCAAGGCGACGGCGAGGCCGGCAAGCAGCCGCAGAAGCGACGCGACATGGCAGCAAAGCAGAGAGTCACGCAGTCACGCGGGCGACACGACACGCATCGCGACGGCAGGGACGCGACGCAAGACGCAAATATGGGCCGAGCAACGGAGCGGGGCCGGCAGAGACGCGGCACGGCGCTACGGCCGGCTCGTTAAAGCGGCCCGCGACGCAGAGCGCGCGGTGATCACTACACCGAGCCAAGAACATGACGCGGCACGATTATTAAAGCGAAGACCACGACCCAAACAGCTCGGATATCGCCCAACCAACTTGACAAAGCTCAAGAGGGCAATCAAGGCTTCTAGACAAGGTATTCTATTCGCCTATATGTGAGCAAGGAAGAAACTATGAGCATGCCAACTTGTGCTTGTCACGACAACGCAGAGCTTATCCGAGCGTGAACCGGACCAAGGCGGTGAGGTTTTGAGGCTTTTGAAGCATGGTTTTCGTCGCCTAAGAGCCGGAGTTACGCCAAACCACCCTATACACTTCGAGAGAGAGTTCATTAGGCTACTAACTAAGGCTATAGCACGACACCTTTGCTTGGATAGATTTTATAAAAATTGCTTGCCAACATAGGTTTGTCACTGATTTCCGGACTTAGGAAAAAGCTTAGTGCCGAAATGAAACTTAATTCAAATTGGATTTCGAGTCTGCTGGAAAAACTAGTTAATGGAGTTATTTTTTAGTGAGACAAGTTGCCTACAAGATTTGTACTACAAACTTTGTTTAAGTTTCACATACAAGTTATATATGACTTTTTGCTTAATAGAAATTGATCTTTATCCTTAAGTGATATAAAAGAGCACTTGAACTAACCTTTTATTTAACTTTTATTTAACAACTTTATTAGCATTTCTAGGTTGAGAATAATTATCTACACACTTCAACACATGCATTAACATGAAATGACAATGCTCATGAGACGATTTAGAAAATGTTTTAGCGGCAGTAACACCGAGGGTGTTACACAGCGCCACCACCCAAAGTGAATATGTATCCACTAGTGGCCTTTAACTCGTCAACTTCGAAATCCAGTTTGAATCACTATATCCTTCAAGTACTCTGGGTACCCTGAATAGTAAATTCCATAACTCATTGTGCCTTTTAGATAGCGCATTACACGATCAATACCCCCGCCAATGATCGGTTCCTCGGATTAGAGGAAAATCTACTCAACTTGCTTACAAAGAAATGAGATATCGTGGCTGGTTGCGCTTAGCTAGATACATCAATGAGCCAATAACTGGGAGTATCTCGGATGATCCTTTCCTAGCCTCTTATTCTTTCAAGTATTAGGCTAGGATCATAGGGTGTTGGAGAAGGTTTGCAATCCATATAGCCAAAGCGGCTCAAAACCTTTTCCACATAATGAGATTGCAAAAGAGTAATCCCATTCTCACCCTTGTTAACTTTAATATTGAGAATCACATCGGCTACTCCCAAATCTTTCATGTCAAAATTTTGGGATAAGAATGACTTTACGTCATTAATCTCATCGATACTTGTCCCAAAAAATTAGTATGTCGTCCACATACAAACACAGGATTACTCCTTTGCCCCCCACCATAACGGTAGTACACACAAGTGTTGGCTTCATTTATCGCAAACCCCAGAAGTCAAAGTCTGTTCAAACTTCTCATGCCACCGCTTAGGTGTCCGCTTTTAGGCCATACAAGGATTTGAGTAACCCGCACACCTTGCCCTCTTGTCCTTCTCGCTATAAATCCATCGGGCTGGTTCATGTAAATTTCTTCCTCTAGCTCTCCATTAAAGAAAGCCGTCTTCACGTCCATCCGGTGGACAAGAAGACCATGGGAAGCGACCAAGGATAATAGCACTCGGATTGTAGTTAATCGGCAACGGTGAGTAGGTGTCAAAGAAATCCTCGTCTTCCTTTTTTGTGTAAAACCTTTAGCAACAAGCCTTGCCTTGTACTTTTTAATAGTACCGTCGGGGCCTAAGCTTCTTAAATACCCATTTACGACCAATCGGCCTGCAACCCACCTGGTTTGTCTACTACTTCCCATGTTCCATTTGTAGTGATAGAGTCCATCTCACTACGGACTGCATCCTTCCAAAGAATCCGCATCCGGTGATGCATATGCCTCTGCAATGGTTATGGGAGTATCATCTATGAGATATACGGTGAAGTCATCACCAAAGGATTTTGCAATCCTTTGTCTCTTACTCCTTCTCGAGCTACAACACTGTCATCCTCCTCATTACCAAGTGGATCTATGATTGGTTCAAGAGAGGGTGTGGGTTCAGGAATAACTTCATTAGATGAACTTCGGTAAAGAACAAGCAACATTCATCGGAAAATATTCTCAAAGAAAGTAACATCCCGTGACTCCAAGAGTGAACCAACTATAACATCCGGCGCTTCAGATTTAATCACTAAGAACTTATACGCCATGCTATGGTACGCCGTATCCTAAGAAGATACAATCAACTGTTTTTCGGTCCGAGCTTGCGTTTCTTATTAATTGGTACGCTAACCATGGCCAAAACAGCCCCAAGCACGCAAATAATGGAGTGATGGTTTCCGACCTTTCCATCCTTCATACGGAGTAATATCACTATTTTTAGTTGGAACTCTATTTAGAACATGACATGCGGTTAAAATAGCCTCCCCCCACCATGCTTTGGCCATACCGGATGTTCCTAACATGGCATTCACCAAGTCCATTAACGCCCCGGTTCTTTCTTTTCGGCAACCCCATTAGATTGGGGCGAATGTGGAGGTGTCCATTCATGAATTATTCCATTCTCCGCACATTTAAAAGGTCAAACTCATTGGAAAAATACTCTCCACCACGATCAGACCTAACACGCTTGATTTTCTTTTTCTAATTGGTTTTCTACCTCAGCCTTATAAGTCTTAAAACATTCAAACGCCTCATCTTTAGATTTTAGAAGGAACACATAGCAGTATTTAGTTGCATCATCAATTAAGGTCATAAAGTATCTTTTTTCCTCCTTTTGTCAACACGCCATTCATTTCACAAAGATCGAATGAATGAGCTCTAATACTTGTCGTGCACCTCCCGCCTATAGCCTTGTGTGGCTTACGAGGTTGCTTTGCTTGCACACATGCTTGACATTTAGAGCCTTTGACTATAGAAAAATTCGGAATTAAATTCATAACGGATAGACGCGACATACAACCAAAATTAATGTGACACAAACGTGAATGCCATATATCGCCCACCGAATTGTTTGAATCACACACATGGTTCACAACTTTATTACGTAAATCGGAGAGTGAAAAACGGAACAAGCCTCATTTGTCATAGCCTTTGCCAATGAATTGGCCATACCTCGAAATGACTACTTTCTTCGACTCAAATACCGGCTTGAATCCATCTAGACACAAGAGGGATCCACTAACGAGGTTCTTCTTTATTGAGGGCGCATGCTTTGCACGTTCTTGAGCCGCACGATCTTTCCCGAAGTGAACTTCGGATCGACCGAACCAACACCAAGAACGAAGCATGCGAGCCGTTCCCCATCATGACGGTTGAACCTCGTGCGACTCGGTAGGAAGAAAATATAGAGATATCAGTACAAACATGAATATTGGCACTGTATCTATCCACCAATCATTAGATTGACATACGTAAAATACACTAGGTAAAGAATTACCATACCCAGATCCGCTAGGATCGCCAATAGTCACGTTGGCGCATTTCGCCCCTCGCCGATTCTTCTTGATGCCCTTGCGGTTCTTGCACTTCTTGGCGAAGTGTCCGGTCTCACCGCAAACAAAGCACACAACTTCATCCATGTTCTTCTTCTTCTTGAACCGAGTAGTCTAAAATGACCTTACGCTTGTTCTTGCCCGTCTGTCGCATCACATTGGCGCTGGATCTGTTTCAGTGCCTTTGGTGGAGCATCCTTTGCCCGAGCCTTCTCTTCAACATCAAGACCAGCCAACAGATCCTCAACAGAGATCTTACGTTTTTATGTTTCAGAGCTGTGGCAAAGTTCCTCCAAGACGGAGGCAACTTGGCAATAATGCCACCGCCACAAACTTATCAGCAAAACATGTCCGAGCTGTTCGAGTTCCCTCACAATGAGTTGGAACTCATGAGCCTGTTCCACTAACCGAACGGTTTTCAACCATTTTGTAGTCGTGGTACTTCTCCATCACATACAGCTCGTGTTCGGCATCCGCAAAGACCGAACTTGTGTTCAAGTGCCTCCCACGCTCAAAGAAGACTTTGATGTTCATGTAAACATCACACACCGGGTCGAGAGAACGCCCGCACGCATCCGACGAAAATCGTCGTAGCCGCAGTAAACTCCCCGCACCTCTTTCTCGATCCGAGAGGTAGTGCGGGAGGATTACCCACGACCCAAAACACGCCCATAGCGATCCACCACAACCGAGCCCTCGTCGCCACCTCTTAAAATTCACACCAAATAATTTCTCCGGTTTCATCGCATCAAGATATCCCTTAGTCATCGCTAAATGCCTATCGGGTTTTTGGATTGTTGGAAATAAAAGCAATTTAGCGATGCATAAAATAATTCGACAATAAGGAAAAGACCAACAACATGAATATGATTTAACACCAAAGACTAAGATCCGAGGCATAACCACTCTATCTAGTGCGAACGACGTAAGAGAAACGAAAACGAACAATAAAGAAAGACAAGACATCATTACAAGTGGAAATATCGGCGCGTAGGCTTAAGGCGAAGACGAAGACGAGCAGCACCGCCGACGGAGATCGGGATCGGCGGCGGCGGCGTAGAGGGAAGAAGACGCCCAATGAAAGCAGCCGCGACGGCGCTTCCCAAAAACCCGACACGCCCCTACCCCGTGCGTGGACGCGAGGAGACGTAGGCTTCGGAGCCCGCTCTCCCCAAGCACCGATGGCACGTCGGGCGACGGATGGAGAGGACAGCGGCGCCAAGCAAAGATCGTGGAACGGGAAGAGATGAATTCTTCAGTATTGAGGACGACGCCTCGCCCCTTATTTATACACGCGTCGCAGCTAAGGAAAGCGATTAGCCGCTTAATCACAGCGTTACGGTAATTGTCCTTCCGTTTGTACACTTACCATAACGTGAGAATAATTGCTTACCAAATAGGCCAGCGCAATTTTCTCCATGCATGCAAAAAAATATCAAGTGACAAAAAGGAGGCCGCGGCGCGCCCATTGGCCCCGCCCCGGCGAGGCGAGGCGAGCGCGTGTGGTTCTTCCTTTTCCCTCTCCTCATCCATAGCTTCAACAAGAGTGAGAGATAGCTCAACTATTTAAGTTGGCCTCACTTCTCTTGAAGTAGCAAAATTAAGCACTAAAGCCCCCACCTTTCCATATATACATGCATGTGTGAGTGAGCCTTTGGGATTTATATGGAATTATTTGGCCCATGGCCCAAAACATCTAACAGTTTTCCCTCCGGCCTCCGGGGCTCCCGTGGAACACGCAGCGGCCGCACAGGCGGGCCATTGTCCCCGACGGTCCGACGGGTGCCGCGCTAGCTGCCGCTGCCGCTGCCGCTGCCGCCCGCCCCTCCTCCTCCTCCGCGCGCGCGCGCGGGGCATGGACGGACCTGCCACTGCCCACTCCCCTACTGCCAGGCAGTGTCGGCGAGGCCGGAGGAGTCGGGGCCCCGGGGCCGCAGGCGCTCGCACGAGTCGCACCCGCGTTCCGAGGAGGCAGGTGCGGCGTGGGCGCGCCCCGTTCTCTGGCTGGCAGCAGCAGCGCGGGCGGCTAGCTAGGCGCTGGTAGCTGCCGATATAGCTGTACTCCTACGCTGTGTGCACCTGCAATCTTTCTGTGCGTCGTCTGCGGTCTGCCGACTGCCGGTGCCGGACTCCTTGAAAAACCATTGCAGGTGGTGAAATGTGTCCGATTAGGTCCGTTTCTTAAGGAAATATGCGACCGTGCTTGCTCGCAGTTGTCGACGTTTGTCTTCGCGAATTTCGCTCCTGGCTCTTTGTGACGCCCAACTTTAAGTATTGCCTGCTACAGGGAGTGAGTGGTCTTTGTCAAAGTGTTACAGTTTAGAATTCGTCTGCTTTGGTCCATGATCCATGGGGCCTTTTTGGCCTTTCGGGAGGTCGCTCGCGAAACCGATACGTACTGTACGATATTGGCACCGAGCCACTGCCCATTGGTAGTGGTGTGCTTCCAGGCGCTCACTCCCGAGTCCCAAGTCAAAACGAACAGACAAGTCTAGAGCTCCTCGAGATCTGTAAAGATGCGTTTCGGACGGCTGAGAATTTACCAACATGCACACGCGACCTCTGCACTGCACCTGGTACTCTAGTTGGCGGTGTAGACTGGACAGGAATTCCCCAGATGGTACGGCCACCTGCTTCCCGCAGCGAACGCTCGGAGAAAGCAGCTGCTTGACTCTTCTGCCTACGTGGCGGCCACCTGTGTAACTCAGTTTTACACGTGTGCAATTCTATTGTTCTCATGTGAGTCCCAGCTTCTCGCAAAATTCAAAACTCGATCTGGACTTTGCCTTCTTTCTCCATCCACTATGCAAACTTTCGCACTCATCGTGGGAGTCTTGGCCACTTGTTGCGACCGTACGTATGTACGTACCTGACATGTTGCCAACAGGCTCGGCTAGTGCCCTGTACTATACAGCACCACCATCCACCACCACACCGACCAGCCCGGTGACTCAACAAATGCACGGGAACACAGGGGTCGATCGAGGACGAGGCCAGCCGAGCCCCAGAGGATGACTGGGTGAGGCCGAGACAGAGACAGGGTCATGTGCCACGGGCAGGACGCCATGGGCGTCAGGTAGCCCATCAATGGTACCGGCTGCCCGCCAGGAGCCCGGGTGTGTGGCGTGGCAATTATGGCCAAATGATGGCGCCGGTGATTAGGCTGTACGGGACTACAATGGATCGATCGCCTTCGAGTCCTGGGCTTGCCGGCATAGCTCCGCTCGACACCACGCCATTCCTCAGTGGTTTCCAGCCGCGCAACGGCGCCAATCGCCACTTCGCCAGTTCGGCGAGGCCCCACCACGCACCAGGGGCGTCAGTCTCAGGCCGATACTGAATTACTGACTGGAACGGTATTTATTACTCCCTCTGTGGCAAATTCTGGCAATGTCCCAAAAGATGAACGTACTCCTAATTCTTACTACTCTTGAGCGCTCTATTTTCTTTTTGACTTTGACTGAGTCTAAAAAAAAGAACTAACATTTTATGATACCGGGTAGTAAGTCCTAAGTACAGATAATATTTTTTATATAAATTCAGTAAAATTAAGAAATTTTGACTCAGTTCAATTTCAATTTATATATATATTTGGGCGGACGTGGCATTGTGTTGCATGGAATGTGCAGTACTTGCTTCTGTCTGACTGGGAAAGGAGAGAAAGACAGAGGCGCATGCAGTCATCAGTCATCACTTGGCTGCTGGCTCACTTGAATTCTGAGTAAATGTGTGATCGACTGGGTCTGGGGTCGCTGTATCATTGGTACGTACCAGCTGTGCTTTAGTAACACATGCATGCCGTGGGCACTAGTTGTTGTTGTACCATGCCAATGTTGCCGGTGTGCTGTGCGTCGGTGCGTGCCTGCACGAGATCGATGGACATGCTTCGATCCCCGGATGACGAGGAGGTCTGGGCCTCTGTCCTCTGGTGATTTCTCTTGGGCAGCTCGGACTTCGGAAGCGCCGCGGCCCGTGGCAACGCTGAGATAGAAGGCACAGAGATTCTGGGCTGAGAGGACCAAGATGTGAACTGGAGGCCCACATGCTCGTTTTTCTTCCATTGCTTTCGCAAAGGCTAGAGCGCGACCTGAGAGGTAGAAGCATGGCCCGCGTGTGGCCTGTGGGCAGTGGGGAGGTGGCTAATTGGGCCTTTGGTAGAGCAGCTCCAGCGTGCCGAGGAAGAACTGAAGCAAATCGAACTGAGACCACTGGTTGTCAGAAGAAAAATCGAACTCAACTTAGCGTTGATCCGTGCTGTGTCTGTTCTTTTTTTTAAAAAAAAACCTCGTCAAGTTCAAGACAAGATACTTTTGTTGATTGGTGAGGACGGTTATCTACCGTAGCGTGTTCAACCGTTGTCGTTAGGATAATTGGCCTGGCCAGGTCAGAAAGCTTGAGTTTTGTTCTGTAACCAATCAATCAGACTAATGCAGCCGTAGTCCTAATGTGTAATTTACTAAACGATGTATCAGTACTGCTATTAAATGTTTATAATGGAGCCCCTTATAATTTATACTACTGCTGTAGTAATTACGAGCACCGGAGCACGCTCGCGAAGAAAATTCAAGGGAGCTCCCAGTCCCAGTTCTCCACCACGAAGGACACGCAGCCTCGCCGCCCTTCCAGGCTTCGACTACCACTACCTGATTACCTCCTGTCCTCCCGGCAATCCAATCAACAAGCAAACAACCCAATCACCGGACTGTCACGGTACGCTCCTCCGACGGCCCAGCAGTCAGGAGCAAGTCCAGAAGGGAGAAGAGGCCCAATGTCAAGTATGACGGCCCAAGCTGGAGTAAGTGACTTAGCCCGCTTGACGGCCCAAGCTGGAGTAAGTGACTTAGCCCGCTGCGTCGGGTTCGCACGCGGCTCCTACGCCGCTGTAACGGATGGGTTAAAAGGGGGAAGCGTGTGATACTTGTCTTTCGTCTTGGTTGGCGTCGGAGAACTGGCGGCGAGCTGCGGCTCGAGGAATTGGCCGGCGACCACCAATTCCACCCCAATTTGTATCTAGATACTATCTCATATGCGTAATACAAGCTAGTAGTCCTACCACCGTTACATCTGGTATCAGATTTAGTTCGATCCGTGGAGTCCGCAACACGAATCACCGGATTGTTCTGCCTTGATCGCGTCTGTGATCCCCGTCGGCAGACTCGTCGTGTCTCACTCCGGTGATTGACACGCGTGTTCATAGGTCCGAGCCGAGGTTGGACGGGTCGGCGGTTCAAATCGGGGATTCTCCGTCCTGGCTCACGATCATCGCACTCGCCTTCAAGTCAACATGAAGGTGGAGGATCAGTTGGCGCTTCTCCTCTCCAAGATGGACCAGCAGACCGAGGCTATCGCGGAAGGAACTCGCCGTGTCAACGACGTGCTCAAATCGGTGGAAGATCTCAAGTCAGTCAAGGTCGATTTCGAGCGCTGGCGGCCGCAGGTCGACGAGCAAGTGGCCGATCTGCGCGGATGTGTCGACAATCTTCGCCAACAACTCGACTCGATCCAATCGGCTTCAGGCGTCACTTCTGCCTCGCCAATCGATCTGGGATCCCCTGCTATCAAAGTGCCGGCGCCCGTCCATCTGGGTGCGTCCTCGTCGCAGGTGGCACTTGGGCCTCTTGGCCACGGCGTCGACCCTCATCACCGGAGCGCTGGTTCGGGGGTTGTCTTCACCCTCGAACCACCTCCGGTCAAAGGTACCGAAGCAGCCCCAGATCCCAAGTCCTCTTCTACTGGCTTTGAACTCCATCATGCTGTTCCCTGCTATGCATATAACTGCTTTGGTCCTGCTATGCCTCAAGTCGACTTTCCTAAGTTCAATGGTTCCAATCCTAAGTTGTGGATCAAACGTTGTGACACCTATTTCGATCTCTATCAAATTCCTCTTGCAAATTGGGTCAAACTAGCTACTGTCAATTTTACTGGACCGGCTGCTTTCTGGATGCAGACCGTGGAGCTTAATGTTAGGCAATGTACTTGGGAACAGTTATGTCAGTTAGTCATTGATCGTTTTGATAGGGATCAGTTTAACCACTTTATTCGTCAATTCTTCCATGTCCAGCAAACTGAAACTGTTACTGAGTACATTACACAGTTCGATGAACTTATGCATCAACTTCTGACCCATGATCCACATGTTAATCCTGCCATTCTCACCAGCAAATTTGTTGATGGGTTAAAAAGTGACATTAGAGCTGCAGTTATGTTACACCGTCCAAAAGACCTCGATACTGCGAGTGCTTTGGCTGTTTTGCAGGAGGAGGTTCTGCATGGATCATCTATCAAGGAGTATAAAAGGCTGGATTCTCATAATTATTCCAAAAGCTCAAGCAAGGCTCCTTCCCCTGCTGCCACAAATACAACTCCTACAGCTGGGCAGTCTTCTAGTTCTTCCATTGCTAAGCCTGATGAGAAGCTTGCCAAACTGATGGCCCATAGAAGGAGGTTGGGACTCTGTTTCAAATGTGGTGGCCAATGGGGACCTCAGCACAAATGTCCAGCTCATATACCCTTGAACATGGTTGAAGAAATTTGGCAAATGCTAGGAGACTGTTTTCAAGATCCCACAGCTGAAACTTCTGATTCTGACCCTGATGAGCTGATGGCACTGTCTGATCATGCAATCACAGGCACCAGTGCTTCTCATACTCTCAAGTTGTATGCATATATACATCAGAAACCAGCAATTATCTTAGTGGACTCTGGTAGCTCTCACAACTTCATCAGTGAGAGTGTGGCTGCTACTCTCCATCCTTGGACACCTCTGAAGCGTCATATGTCTGTTCGAGTAGCTGATGGGTCAGTCCTTCCTTGTACTCATGAAGTAGTAAACTGCTCTTGGTCTGCTGAAGGTGTTCTGTTCACCACCACATTCAAGATACTTCCATTGCAGTGTTATGATGCCATACTGGGCATGGAGTGGCTAGAGGAGCATAGCCCTATGCAAGTCCAGTGGAAGGATAAATGGCTCAGTTTCATGTTTAAAGGCACTGCTGTCCAGCTGAAGGGCATTTCAGACTCAAATACACCATGTCAAGAGATTACCTTGCATCAGTTATCAGCTATGGAGAAACATGAGGCTATCTGGGGCATTGTTGAGCTTTATTCTGTTGAATCTCCAACAACCAAGTCATCTCTAGACTTATCTCCAGAAATACAGAAATTGGTTCAGCAGTTTGCTCCCATCTTTGAGGAACCATCAGGGATACCACCACATAGGGTACTCACTCACTCCATCCCATTGATGCCAGGGGTTCAACCCTTCAAATTAAAGCCATACAGATATACTCCTTCTCAAAAGGATGAAATAGAGAAGCAGATATCCCATCTCCTCAAATCCAATATGATTCAGGAAAGTACTAGTCCATTTGCTTCTCCTGCATTGCTAGTGAAGAAGAAATCTGGGGAATGGAGATTGTGTGTGGATTATAGGAAGCTTAACACTTATACCATCAAAAACACCTTCCCTATGCCAATTGTTGAGGAGTTATTTGAGGAGCTTCATGGAGCCTGCTGGTTTTCTACCCTGGATCTGAGGTCTGGGTTTCATCAAATCATGGTTAACCCAGAAGACCAGTACAAAACTGCATTTCAAACACACAGTGGGCACTACGAATACCTTGTGATGCCTTATGGGTTAACTGGAGCTCCTGCTACCTTCCATTACATAATGAATCACATTCTGAGTCCTCTCCTCAGGAAGTGTGTGGTTGTCTTCATTGATGACATATTGATATATAGCAAGACCAAGGCTGAGCATATGTCTCATATACAACAAGTGTTTCAGTTGCTGCAAGAACACCAATTCAAGGTCAGGCTCTCCAAATGCTCCTTTGCACAGCAGCAACTTCACTATCTTGGTCATGTACTCTCACCAAATGGTGTGTCTACCAATCCCGACAAGGTGAAGGATGTGCTGAACTGGCCCTCACCCCAATCTGTCAAAGAAGTTAGATGTTTTTTGGGTCTAGCTGGCTACTATAGAAGATTTGTACAGCATTTTGGAATGATTGCCAAGCCCCTGACAGACCTACTGAAGAAGGGCTCCTTATTTATCTGGACAGAGACTTGTGAAACAGCATTCCAGCTGCTCAAGAAGGCACTTATGACAGCCCCAGTTCTATCTTTGCCAGACTTCTCTAAACCATTTGTGATTGAGAATGATGCATCTGAAACAGGCATAGGGGCAGTGTTGCAACAGGAAGGGCATCCTATTGCCTATGTCAGTAAAGCTCTAGGGCCAAGAACTCAGGGGCTCTCTACTTATGAGAAGGAAAGTCTAGCCATACTCCTGGCAATAGACCAATGGAAGACGTATTTGCAACCAGCTGAGTTTATAATCCATACTGATCAGAAAAGTCTCACACACCTTACTGATCAGAGGCTTCACACATACTGGCAACAAAAGGTCCTTACCAAGTTGATGAGCTATCAGTATAAGATCATCTATAAAAAAGGGCACCACCAACTGTGCTGCAGATTCCCTGTCTAGAGCTCCCCAGGTTGGACCTTGTCTGAATGCTATCTCAGTGGCTCAACCAATATGGGTTCAGGAACTTCTGGACAGTTACACTTCTAGTCCTATAGCTCAGAAATGGTTAGCTGCCCTAGCTCTTAACTCTCCAGAAGGCAACTTTACTCTTCACCAGGGAATTATCAAACACAAGAATAGAGTTTGGTTGGGACATTCTATTGAGCTGCAGACCAAGGTTACTGAGCAGCTTCATTCTACCCCTATTGGAGGACATTCTGGTGCCTTGGTGACACTAAAAAGAGTTAGCAAGCTGTTCTATTGGCCCAACATGCACTCCACCATCAAAGAATTTGTGGCCAACTGCACCATCTGTCAGCAAGTCAAAACAGAAAGGATCCCTTACCCTGGGTTACTCCAACCCCTTCCAGTTCCAACCAAAGCTTGGTCTATTGTGACGATGGATTTCATTGAAGGCCTTCCAATCTCAGCTGGGTACAACTGCATATTAGTGGTGGTGGACAAATTTTCAAAATACTCCCATTTTGTCAAGCTAAAGCATCCCTTCTCTGCTATGCAAGTCGCTCAGTTATATATGGAACACATCTATAAACTACATGGCATGCCTTCAGCCATAGTATCTGACAGGGACAAGATCTTCACTAGCCTTCTTTGGAAGCAGCTCTTTAAACTGTCTGGTACACAACTCTGCATGAGCTCGGCCTATCATCCGCAAAGCGACGGCCAGACGGAACGGGTAAATCAATGCATTGAGAATTTCCTTAGGTGCTTCATTCATGCTTGCCCTAAGCAGTGGTCTTCCTGGCTTCATTTGGCTGAGTTTTGGTACAATACCTGTCACCACTCTGCTCATCAGCATTCACCATTTGAAATCCTATATGGCCACCAACCATCACACTTCGGTATTGACCCTGATCAAGACTGTACTATTCCTGATCTGGCTGACTGGTTGCAGACTAGACAGTCGATTACTGCTTTGATCCAGCAACAGCTACAGAGGGCTCAGCAGAGGATGAAACACCAAGCTGATAAGCACCGATCAGAACGTTCACTTGCGGTTGGTGATAGAGTCTGGCTCAAACTCCAGCCGTATGCTCAGCAATCAGTCAGTTCCAGGATCAGTCCCAAGCTATCTTATCGCTTCTTTGGACCGTTCGAAGTGGAAGCTCGAGTCGGTGCAGTGGCATACAAACTGAAACTTCCACCAAATTCTTCTGTCCATAATGTCTTCCACGTCTCTCTTCTCAAGCCGGTTAAAGGTACTGGTCCTATCCCATTTACACCATTACCTGCAGATCAACTGCCTCCACAATCTCCAGAGAGGGTTCTCGACCGGCGGGCTACAACCAGGAACAGACGTCTATATCACCAGCTTCTGGTCAAGTGGCATGATGTTCCAGAAGAATTGGCTACCTGGGAAGATGAAGATGAGCTCCTTCGCCGGTTTCCCCAGTTCACGGCTTGGGGTCAAGCCGTTGCAAATGGAGGGGGAGATGTCACGGTACGCTCCTCCGACGGCCCAGCAGTCAGGAGCAAGTCCAGAAGGGAGAAGAGGCCCAACGTCAAGTATGACGGCCCAAGCTGGAGTAAGTGACTTAGCCCGCTGCGTCGGGTTCGCCACGCGGCTCCTACGCCAGTAACGGATGGGTTAAAAGGGGGAAGCGTGTGATACTTGTCTTTCGTCTTGGTTGGCGTCGGAGAACTGGCGGCGAGCTGCGGCTCGAGGAATTGGCCGGCGACCACCAATTCCACCCCAATTTGTATCTAGATACTATCTCATATGCGTAATACAAGCTAGTAGTCCTACCACCGTTACACGGACAAGCAAAACGAGAAATGTTTTCGCCACACCAGTCGTACCGGCAACCGGCGGCGAGGTTGACACGCCGCAACGCCACTCGTCAGTCGGCGTATGTGGCGCGGCCGCCGCCCGAAGCCGTTATCGCCGTCGGAGGATTCCGGTTTTGAGGTTGGAGACGACTTGGGAGCTATGGAAGAGGTTAGGGAAGTCGATGAAGATGGAGCCGGGACCGCACCGTCTGACGCGTCAGCTTCGAGCGCGGCCGCGGTGTGAAGAGGAGAATCTCGAATTGGAGAAAGCTGTACAAGGCGGTGAGCGAGTAAGTTTGTCTCGTTCATATCATCGTGCTTGCATCGCCTGGCTGGCTTGCCTTCAACTGTTTGGCGCAAGTGCAATTCTTCATTGTACTTTTCTCTCTGATGAGTAAATGGTAATTTGGGACGGCAGAATCGGCATAAAGTCAGCTAGAGAGCTCGAGCAGGTAGCTTTGTCTCTTAGCAGTTAATCGCGGTCAATCTTTTTTCGTTTAAACAGCTGGTCGTTTATACGATAGCCTAACTTCGGTGCAAAAAGATACTAAGCATGTTGCACCAACTGCAAGTTTCATCAGGGTTTTCTAGGAATTTATCTATATGTTTCTGTCAGCAAGATGTGTACCACTTTTTGTTTCTGTCGGAATTCTTCTCAGGATTGGGTCTGATTCAGTACTCAATCATCATTTCACTGTTTCAAGAGATCTTGCCGCTGAGCCAATTGGAGCATAAGAACATAATACAATATTTCGGTGCGAAAAAGTTGATGTCACGCACTGGTTTAGAGAATAGCCATTTGCCTCAATGTATTCCCAATCACTTACCTCAATGTATTCCCAATCACTTCAACACATCGCTGCCCTGTCTGCACATATACAATTTTGAGATGTGGATGTGACCATGCGTCCATGCCCTCTTATCCGTCCCGCATGTGAAATTTTCAGCAATGATCACCATTCTATTTTGATAGAAGTGCCTCATGTTTTTGTTCTGGGGTATAGATTTTATTTTTTTTATTTTAAAAAATTACCATTTCTGATCTGGGTTTGCGCAGGAAGAAACAGTCCTCAGTATTTTCATTTGAATTTTGTCAGTGAAGGCTCTTTGGTATGTGTATATGAGAAGCGTTAGTTGGAAGAATCAACGGAGGCAGATTCTTATGGGATTGGCCTATCTGCATCATCATAATGTAATGCATAGGTGATCAGATGTCATCTATAGTAATTCAGAAAAAACAGTGATTTCTAATTATGAGATTCAAAAAAAAAAAAAAATTTTTATAGATGTTTTGACTCTTTAAAATTTTTGAAATAACTTAAAATTTAGAATGGAGGGAATATCTGTTTTCTACCAAATCGGTCGTGGTCAGCTTCCTCCGGTCCCAAGTAAACTCACTGCTCGGCTCGCGAGTTCATACACCGGGTGAACCCTGACGACTGCTGGGGCATCCGTTCGTGGCGCTGCCGGGATCCGGATCGAAGCTGTCACATTCAGAGTTACTGAAATGATCAGTGTAGGAATTCCGGCTCTTCACGACGGTTCCATTCTGAAAGTTCAGAACAGTCGTGGCACCGTCAGGTGAAGGGACACTGTTGCGCTGGATTCAGGCGTGAAGCTGCTTGAAGTTAGCTGCAAGTTTGCTTTGTACATGTCGTCTCTTATTTAGGCTGGTGTATAGTTTAATACTATAGGAAGGTTATATACAGACGGGCACACGTGCGTGGACATCCATCATTGACTATTTTTTTGGTTGCGTTTGACGGTACTCGGTACACCGTACACAACCCCATGTTTGACCATGACTTGGTGGAGCGATCAACGACGCTACTGTTCTGAGCTCTGACCTCCAACTATAATCGCCAATTCGCAGCCTTCGTCGAGGACCAGTTGCTTCGCTGATGTGCAGCGCAGCCCCGAGACGGGGGCTAAACTAACCGGCGAGACCGACCGCGGCCCGTCCGCTCCAGTCCAAACGACCAAGCGCGCTGGCTGCGCACATCCTCCTCAGTCCTGACGCGCAGGCCATGTCAACGTGTGATGTGATGGCGACCCCTGCCTGCCCCGCCAGCCCGGTCGTCCGCTTGCCCCGTCCCGCCGCTGGCGACGCGATACGCCGTGACAAAAACACGCGCGCAAGGCGCCGACCCGGCCGCTTTCGGCTGGGCTCTCGCTATTCCCCGACGCAGCGACCACAGCCGCGCCGGCCGCCGGGTCAAGAGCGCGCGCGCACGGCATCGGCGCGACGGGCGCCTCCCCTCCTCCCTCACTAGCGCAGCAAGCAAACCCCTCTCCTCCCTCGTCAAACCCCCACTCGCAAGCGTGGACGCGTTCCGCCTCGCGCCTGTGCCTCCCCCCTCCTTGCTCTGTCGGCTCTGCCCTGCTCCGCACGCAAGGGCCACCGCGCGCCGGAGCGCATCCCGTCCCATCCCATGGCGGCGCCGCGGCGGCCCAGGCCGCGCCAGCGGCCGCAGCTGGCGCGCATCAACGCGATGAGGCACTCCTCGTACCCGGCCGAGGACGACGGCGCCGACGACCTCGCGCCGGTCGACCTCGGCCCGGAGTTCGCGTCGCAGACCAGCTTCCGCATCCGCCGCGGCGGCGCGGAGGTCGCCGACCTCTTCCGGAAGCTCGGCCTCAAGGGCCCAGAAGACTTCACCATCCCTCCGGCCGTCTACGCCGCCGCCATGGCGCACATCCCCAACTCTTCCCGCAGCCGCCGCCAGTCGCTGCAGGCGCCGCCGCCGCTGCTGCCGTCGGGTGCGGCCGCCGAGGGGATGGCACCAGCACCACAGGAGCTTCCGGATGTTTCTGGACGGGACGTCGCGGTCGCAGCAAGGCTGGATGCAGCCGTCGACGGTGAGCAAGCTGTGCTGGCTGCCGAAGTAGTACGACCGGAGGTTGCTGAAGTTTCTTCACGATCAGACAAGGGGTCTGGAACCGAATCAAGCAGCAGAGCTGTCCAATTGGAGACAGGGGAATCTTCCAGACGAGTGATTGCCGCCGTGGCGAAGGAGAGGACTGCAGACGGACTGAAGGGAAAGGGCGATGTGGTCAAGGTGGATCAGCTACGAGTGGAGAGAACAAAAGCGGTGGTTGTCGAGGCTCCAGGAGAGACTACCGCTGCCGTGGTTCAAGCTGTAGCGGAATCCACTTCTCGGAGCACCGAGTATCTGATCTCGCCGTCGCCAAACAGGCGGTTTAAGAGAACCATCACGTCTTGGCTCAAGGGACAGCATCTCGGCAGTGGATCTTTTGGTTCAGTGTACGAGGCGATCAGCGAGTAAGTTTGGATCTTCCTACTTCATGATAATTACTATCATATTCGCATTATTGTGTTTTTGTTTGCATCATAACTAACTAGGACAGAGAGGACAATGAAGAACAGCTATATTTTTGCTCTGCAGAATATACATAGTACTGTATTGTGTGGTTATGATCTGGTATATCAGCTATCAAGTTTTAGTGTGCGTAATTGGTAGCTGATGGTGCTACTAGCAATTTTCAAATATGTTGCAATTGATGTAATTCTTCTCATTCTAGGTGTGCTTCACGATTGCGGTATTGCCTGACCTTCAAAAGAATATACATCAGTTTTCACTTGACCTTAAGTCAAGTCTTATTCTTGGATTTTAGTCTATCTTGGAATCTTCGGTTGAGGGAATAAAATCTCCTGGTGTTTCACACAGAGTCCTGTGTCCAATCTGAGCTTTCACCTGATTAGGATTCTCTGTGCCAGAAACAAATATTTAGTTATATATATCATTATAAGATTGGCTTGCATATATCGATCTTTTCACAGGTTGTCTGGGATGTAATTTCTTGATGTTGGCAAGCATTATATGAGGTCAATTTACCAGTTTCATAGGAACTCCAGAGTTCACAAATTTTCTATTATCAAATGTAGCCAACAGGCTATTTGGTGGCAAAACATTTAGACAGTTTCAATGAACACATACATCTTCTGCAACAAAATATTTCAAAGACTGACTTCTAACATTCCTTTTACAGTGATGGATTTTTCTTTGCTGTCAAGGAGGTATCATTAGTGGATCAAGGACTCAATGCAAAACAACGTATTCTGCAGCTTGAACATGTGAGTTGTGGATTATGCATGCTTGGGAATATGCTGATTGTGCTGCTTCAAACAACATGTTTCTCAATCATCCGATTATTTTTCTCGACTTCCACTGATAATAGGAAACTATTTTGTTTCACTGTTTCAGGAGATATCTCTCTTGAGTCGTTTGGAGCATGAAAATATAGTTCAGTATTTTGGAACAGATAAGGTACTAAACTCATTTCTATAGTCATAAATTCATTGTCAGAATAAAACTATGATAAGCATAAATTTATTTTCTATAAAATTTGCTCCATGTGGTGATTGCTTTGTTGTATTCCGTTTATGCTCTCCCTTTGTTCATATTACATGCTATCTCCAAGTATGTGGCAGCTGTCTATCATCAACATTTTTCAATGTTAAATTTGTGGGATGAATTCTTTGCAGGAAGCTGGGAAACTATATATTTTTCTTGAACTTGTTACTCAAGGATCTTTGGCAGCTTTATATCAAAAATACCGTTTGCAAGATTCACAAGTCTCAGCATATACAAGGCAGATTCTGAACGGTTTGCACTATCTACACCAGCGGAATGTTCTGCACAGGTGAGTTAGGAGAATTAGAATGATATATCAATTTGATTCTCTACTTTAGATTCTTTTCCATTTTCAAGTATTTACTCATGTTTATCTTATCTGGATATTGAACATGCTCATGCCTTATGTTACTAGAGATATAAAATGTGCCAATATCCTAGTTGATGCAAGCGGACTGGTCAAATTGGCAGATTTTGGACTTGCAAAGGAGGTATTCACTGAGACATTCTAAACACCATAAGATGATAAGATTCGTCTAAGTTCTACATCTACATGTTGTGCTGATTCTTTCTAATTTGCCTTTGCAAGATGTCAATTTTGAGCCAGGCAAAATCTAGCAAGGGAACTGTCTACTGGATGGCCCCTGAGGTTAGTGTGTGCAGTTGTGTTTCTGTGCTGTTTCTACCTCAGTGATCTTACAGTACCATGTTGAGTTCTTAAAATAATCCAGAATTTAATTCTGAGTATCTCAAGTGGATATTGCCTGAAAATATCCTTGCAGTTTCAACCTTAATGGTGCACCTTTCAGTAGTTTTGTTACTTGACAGTGGCAAGGTTTGATACTTCAAAACCAGCTTCTGAAAATCAAGCCAGCTAGTTGTAACTGAAAAAACAATTTAAATTGTTAGCACTGTGACAAACAAAAGTGTGATATGACTTCAAGCTCTTACTTTCCTTTGTCACAAAAGTGACGACAAAATTTGGTCTTGCAAGTTGCGATCCAATATTTTGGGCATTTCCTGATGGCATATTTTTATTAGGTTGCTAAGGCTAAGCCACATGGACCTCCAGCGGACATATGGAGTCTTGGCTGCACAGTTTTGGAGATGTTGACAGGCAAAGTGCCATATCCTGATATGGAATGGGTGAGTGATTGTGCCTCCTCTGTTTTCTGCTGCAGCAGTAACATTTCTCTAACTTGTATATACAATGTAATTTAAAGTTTAAACTTTGAATACAAGAATCGTGAATGTGAATAAATTCAGAAGGAAAGAAGAATCGTGTGGCTACCTTTCTTGACTGATAGATTGCTGTTTATCTATGTGTATGCGAATGCCATATGGTATAGTGGACAAAAAATAGCAGTAGTTTGGTCAAGATGATTCCGTTATTTTCATGAGAAATGTCATAAATGAACACACACAAGTGGCACCTCTCTATCCCGTCTTTCAGAATTTGCATATTTCATTATTGTCTGGTCTTCTCTAGTTCTCTTGATAGAAAGCTATACCTTTTCATGATGAATGATATCATATTTCTCCTGTTTTGTAGACACATGCTTTGTTTAAAATTGGTAGGGGAATACCACCAGAAATTCCTGATACATTATCAGAAGATGCGCGCGATTTCATAAAGAAGTGTGTCCAAGCAAATCCAAATGACCGGCCATCTGCTGCTCAGCTATTCGAGCACCCATTTGTGCAGCGACCTCTGCAACAATATGGTGCTTGATGTTCTCCTTGGTTGCTAACACATTTGATTGTACATAACCTGGTAAGTCTTCCAGCCTCCTATTAAACAAATACGTAGCTTCTTTGATCACCTCCATCTTATCACTCAAGAAAATATTTAGCTGAACTTCCCAGTACTAATGATATTTTTTTTTTTCATTCTATAGATTTAACTTACACGCGAAAAGCTTTTGCTATAATGAGGATGACCCCTTGGCCTGAATTCTGGGAATGACCCCCCTCAATCTGAAGGCATCCTTTGCTCACTGTGCCATTTTCATGCTTTGTAGTTTAGGGGAGGCCACCCCATGCTCAATGTACCATTTTCATGCTTTGTAGTTTAGGCGGATGTCTAAAATTGCTTTCAATCTGATTTGAACATCCAGACACTTAGAAGCAACAATGTTGCTCTAATGTGGGCAATTTGTGTTTGATTCAAGATGGCTATTTCAGATTATGGCTATTTCAGATGTGTGCCTTATATAAGTGGTTCTTTGCGTGCTTGTCTGCTCTTTACACCATGCTCTAACGACCATTTCAGATGTGTGCCTGAATATCCGGCCGATCTAGTACTCCCTCAGTTTCAAATTACGTCGCTTTGACTTTTTTAATACATAGAATTTGCTATGTATCTAGACATACTCCCTCCGTCCCAAAAAGAATGTCATTCTCGTTTCCCGAGAAATGACTGCTGGCAATTTTTATAAATAGTAAATATCATCGATTAGTATCATAATTAGTATTATCGGAAAGATCTTTAGATCTAGTTTTTTAACAAATTTATTTGGAGATATAAATATTGTACGTATTTTCTACAAATCGAATCAAACTTGTGGCACGAACACCCAAAACGTCATCCTTTTTGGGACGGAGAGAATACGTTATATCTAAAAAAAGTATTTATAGTTTAGAATAGAAGGAGTATTTATTAGTGTTTCACTTTTTTTTCCAAACGGGAACTAACTCTAATGTAAAAAAAGAAATGTTGTGTGAACGATATGTTTGCTGGCAGTATAATGCAGCTGCTGTTCAATTGTCTAATGTTTTATGTTCTGTTTCTGGCCACGTCTCCATGCCTGTACAGGTCAAATTTCATTTTGCTGATGTTAACAAAGAGCCCAGAATTCTTGTGGCTGTACTCTGTAGCCGATCATGTATATGCCTAAGCGCCACATAAAAGCGAAGTGGATTGTTTATATTGATGGACCTCATCAAATTCTGATCAAATATACTGAAATCAACTGATCTACCTGTGTGATGTGCATGTCGAACCCCCACCCCTACATTTTGACTCGGAGTCAGTGATGATTGGCAATAACCATGTCCTAGTAGTAGTAACAGCTGCATGCACTAGCCAGCTACAAAAAGGTAATATACACCTTTATTTACACGATGTTTCATCTATTGGACAAGCAAAGAGCAAATTTTACAGAGAGGACATTCCCACAGGCAAAAAACGCCGAACCCTATGGTGCTGCCTGCAGAAGCATCGCATCTTCCAGATTCTTGCAGTTGCAGTCTCACCAGCTCAATCCCCATCCAAGCTGCTGCCTCCATGATCATCACAACCATACATTGCCATCTCATGCCTGAGTAGCCCAAGCATCTGGCCGATCTCCTCGGCCTGCGGATGAGACTGATCGCTTGACACGAACTCATGCACGTCGCCGTCGATCTCGACGGAGCTGTGCCCCGGCCGTTTCTTCACCCCACGTGCTTTCATCAGGCTTCGGACCTTCCCCGCGCCGTCCCACTTCCCGACGGCCGCGTAGATGTTGGAAAGCAGCACGTAGTTGGCGTCGCCCCCAGGGTCCAGCTCGAAGAGGTGCTGCATCAGCTGCTCGGCCATGTCCAGGTCGCCGTGCATCCGGCAGCCTGCGAGGAGTGCCCCGAGCACCACCTCATTGGGTCGCATAGGCATCGTCTCCACCACATGCATCGCCTCGTCCAGGCGCCCGGCACGGCCGAGCAGGTCGACCACGCACCCGTAGTGCTCCATCCGTGCGGGGACACCATACTCTGTCGTCATGAGGTCGTAGTACCTCAGGCCCTGCTCGGTGAGACCGGCGTGGCTGCAAGCCGTGAGGACGCCGGTGAGCGTCACCGCGTCCGGCTTGAACCCCTGCCTCCGCATCTCCTCGAAGAGCTCGATTGCCTCCGTGCATCGGCCATTGGCTGCAAACCCGACGATCATCGAGTTCCAAGAGACCACCGTCCGCTTCCTCATGGAGCGGAACACCTGCGCCGCGAGCTTCACCTGTCCGCACCGCGCGTACATGTCGATCAGCGAGTTGGCGACGCGGACATTGCGCTCCAACCCCTGCCTGAGCACGAGCCGGTGCACCCACATCCCGAGCCCGAGCGCGCCTACCTCTGCGCACGCAGATATGACGGCAATCAACGTGACATAGTCCGGCTCGACGCCTTCCAGAAGCATGGCGCGGAAGCAGTCGATGGCCTCGTCATGGCGCCCGTTCTTGACGAACCCGTCGATGAGCGCCGTCCAGGAGACCTTGTCCGGGCCGGGCATCCCGTCGAACACCTCGAACGCGGCGTCGACGAGGCCGTTGCGCATGAGCCCGGAGACCATAGTGTTGTAGGTGACGACGGAGCGGACCGGCATTGAGTCGAACAGCTGGAGCGCGAGGTGCGGGAGGCTGGACGCGAGGTAGAACCGCGCGAGGCAGGTGGAGAGGAGGAGGTGGGAGGGGAATAGCTTGAGCGCGCGGGCGTGGAGGGCGAGGGCGAGCGGGCGGGCTAGCGGCGAGGATGGGGAGTCGGCGCAGGCGGAGAGGACGGTAAGCAGCGTGACGTCGTTCGGGGCCGGCGCGGGCGGGGGAGGAGAGCATAACGCTGAGAGACGCAGCCGCCGCATGCAGGTCACCTTGTCGCGCCGCGCGCGCGATGGTGGACGTCCAGGAGACGACGTCCCGCGGCGCATGGCGGGGTGCGCGTTGGGATTCTTGGGTGGAGCTGGAGCGCGGAGGTGCGGGGAGGGCGAGAGACGGAGCCGCGGCCACAGCCATGTTTGATGTTTCTGCTTATTTTTTCCACAAAAATCTAAATAAAATACCCGTTGGATTTTTTTCCCCCTCCAGCACCGCCTGAGCCAACGCGGGAGGCCCCCCTGCGGCATCCAGTTCCAGATTTCCGGCCATGTCATGATTTTTTTTTAAAAAGTTATTTTCAAATTTCAAGACAAACTTGCACATGCCATTTCATATGGACAGTTTATCATCTGTAAAGCCATCGTAGGCCACAGTAAAAATAATTTGACCACACTCAGTTTTTAACTCCACTTATTCTGAATGAGAGCATTGCAGACATAAGCAAGTTCTGTTGAAGAATTGATACACATAACTGATGCAGCAGCATCTATTTACAGATCTATACACTAATACACCGTACGTCACTGCTGTACACAAAACAAATCCAAATGATGTATACAAATAAATACAAATCAAATGATACATGGAGCTTCTGAGCCCCTTTACAACATACATGCATCTGAAGAACTATGTGCAAGCAAAACCTTCATGTGGGAGTGGATTCCCACTGAAGAAAAGAACTGCAACTCATGGGATGAGGAGACCACCAGACCATGGAGAAGGGAAGGGAAGTCATCATATTCCAATCACTGTTGACAATGTCCTTGCGCAGAAGAGCCACAAAAAATATGAAATGAAACTGCAGAGACTATATATTTATAAGCTTCCTGGTAACAATGAATTACATAGATGATATGAAGTGTCTCTCTTGATATCGGTAGCGGTGCACATAGGAGCACAAGTAAAGAACCTGGCCCGTCTGATATTTCACTACAAGGAAAGGAGAGATTTTGTCGGCATTCCATTAACTGCTTACATATCTTCGGTCCGGAGATGAAAGGAAGCCAAACAAAATAGCATTCCTCCTTTGCTACACAGAAATCCAATTCATATGCTAATGGACAACAGTGGCTAAAACTGCAAAAGCCTTTAAACCTTCACAAAAAGGGTTTGAGCTTACACCGATAACCACATCCAATCTCTCAATAATCAATCCTCAGTGTTACTTCCACTGAATCTGGACTTCAAATGTTGAACTCCGAGATCTTTCCAGTCTGACAGAGATGCAAATGGCAGCAAACCAGCCAAGCATGGCAGAATAAGTGACACCAAAACATAAAATGTGTATCGGCGGGCCCAATATGGTATATGAACAGCCTTGGTCCTGTGAGTCACAGAAATAGGACCATAGAGCATGTGATGTAAAAGAGATGGCCAAATGTTTCCAAGTAAATGGATGGAGCAAAAGGGCCTCCCAGTATATAAGCCATACATTTCCATCCCCGCCCAGTGTGTCGACACAACGGCTTCCAAAATAACCACAAAGAACTCCCAATATCATAACATTGAATGTTACTGGCATGTTTGGTCCAGTCATTGCAGAACGTTGGAATATCAACCAACCAATTAATAGGAGCATCAAAATTCCAAAGAATATCCTTGTTGCTGCTATCACATGGCATTTGAAAAGCAGCAAACCAGAGTTGAATGCTGACACTGAACTTGGCATCCACCAAGATGTATACTCCTGCAACAAAAGGGAGCACATGATATAAGCTTCTCAACAATGACATTGGAAACAGCTAATTTGTATCAGAAAAATGTAGCGCATACTCTTGAAATTGCTGCACAAGCTGAAGTAGCAGCAGTTATCCGCTGGTACGAGTAGATATATGTTCCATATCCAAAACAGACAGACATAAGTACCACTGCAGTAAGAAGCATATCTATAAGTTTCCTGAAAAGTTCTGCATGCTTTGTATCCTCCATTTCAGTCTTGAATTTCTTCTCTTTGAAAGAGGCTTTCTGAAATCCCATACAAACTTTGATCTTCTCTAACATGTGTGAGTCGGAGCTCAGAGCTAACTGAGATTGGCTCAATTGCAATTTTCTCATAGTAAGTCCTATTTCAAGCTCCTTGAGCTCATTTGAACGAGCTTGCTCATTCAGAGATCTCTCAAATACACTAAGGATGTGCTGATCAATTTCTGGATTGGATCTGATACGAGTAAGGTGAACGAGCTGATGATTGACGCCCGCATGAAGAACAATCTGACTATTCATGGAACTCGAGGGTATGTCAGTCTGGACATCATGTATCTGACTTTGTGAATCAGAACCACCCAACTTTATGTCAGGTAATGAATCAGCACCACCCAACTTGATTTCAGGTACAGAATTACCATCTTTGTAAGCACATTGTGCCATATCTTGCTCATAGACAGGTGTTTCATTGATAAGGTGAATGGTTCTCAATGTACTACCAAACGCTTTCTCAAAGTTACCCATGAAACTCTGAAATTTGTCACCATAAATCTACACCACAAAAAAAAGATATAAGAAGCTTATGGGAAGCGGAAACAGAGTAATGAAAAAGAAACTGGCCTGTTCATACATTTGTTAAGGACTCATTCACTGCCGAGGTACACATCTGCATCCAGAATTGGTGCGAGTGAGGACATCCATGGTTCTGTTCCAAACAGAAATCATTTACGAGAAGACTGAAGACAGCATATGTACCTTTGAGAGGACATCAGGCGGTAATCTTCCTTCAGAACCACTGCATCTGTTTAGAACCTGTAGGAGGAGGTGTTAGTTTTTGAAGCTGATTGGTGCCGCCCCAAGTAGATCCACCTAAATCAGTTCACTAATTGCACAATTTGAGTTACTGGTGAAAGCCTCCTATTAGGCCAAAAATATAAGTAGCAAACATTCTAGCACACGCTATCAATTAGAATATTAGGATGAGATGCTCATGCATTTATTTACACCTTGATATAAACAAGCATGCAATGCTTAAGATTCAAACTCATAGAATTTTTACTTTTAAAAACAAAAATAACAGTTAACAATAGAACACAAGTCAAACAGAACTATAATCAAGATAAGGATTAAAAATCAAAGTATCTCGTCCCCAGCCCTTTAAAATATATGGTGCATTCAAATGGCAAGTTCGGAACTGAACGGCCAAAAATAATCTTTCATGAGCCAAGCAAGAATAATAGGATCTGATTTGTCCAAAGGTCCTTTACTTTTTTTTTCTTTTGGCAGAGGTAACCCAGCTTTTATAGCAAGTATACAGTTCCTATACTTTTCCCCCCCAATCGGAATTGAATGGCTCAAAAATTCTTACACATTCTGTCCATTTGAATGGAGGCCTCCTTTCCCCAGGTAAGTCTTTAACATCAACAACATTATCCCAAGTTCGATAGAACAACTCAATTTTGCACTGAATCAAATAGAAATCTTCAGTGGCTTGAGCAGCACCTCATGATTGGTACCATATTATTGTGCAGTCACAAACTCCATTAAAGATCAGAGCAGTTGGGTCTTGAGATACTGTCACACAATGCAAGCGCCACTAGGAGAGCCAAACAATCACAATTCAGTGAACGACATCCACTTGGATGGCAGAGAGAAAAGACTAGCTTCTAGGCGCAATCACAATTAGTACCAAACAATTGCTGAGCGTTTACGACTACAACGTCTAAATGGAACTACCAATTAATGAATAAGTAGTAACCAACTACATATTCTTGCGAACGCTCATACAAAATTCTAACCATCCAAACATGGCAAGGCAAGCTAGACCACACAAAGCGCGTAAAAATTGAATCTTTGGGTCGCCGTGGCGTAGACAAGAAGAGAAAGAGGCAAGATACATTCTGCTCACCTCGGCAAGCACCGCCGCGAAGGACATCCCGAGAGGCAGCGCGAGATCCTGCATATCGCCGCCACCAGCTCTCCCCGCTCCACTAACGGCGACCCTTCGCCGCCGCCGCCGCCGCAGGTGCACCCCCTTCCGCAGGCAGGGGCGCCCGGACGCCGAGCCTCCGTACGACGAGGCCGATGACGCCGACGAGGACGCCCCGCCGGCCTCCGGCGAGGCGGCGGCGATATGGGCCCCGTCCATACGGGAAGGGGCCCGTGGGGAAGAGAGGAGGGCTAGGGTTTATTGACTGAAGCTTTGCAATACTGCAATTCTGCCCTGGACTCTGCGTGGAAGTGAAGTAAGGAAGGAATTCTTGTCCCTGGCCGTTTGTGAGTTCGTTGTGTTGTGCTCGTCTCGGCCAAGTCTTAACGGGAGCAGAGGTCCGGCTATGAAACGAACTGGAGACGGGATCATGGCATGGGAACGCGATAGCGAGACGGCGTCGTAATGACGCCGAATTAGCCGTTGAAGCAACCGCGGAAGGAAAACTCCGGTGAAATCGCGCGTGTAAACCAAAACACCTTCTCTGTCATAAAAGTTCGTTTGGACGTGGATTTGTCGTTGCTTTCCTTGTATCTTTCATTTACCGTTGCTTATTAAAATCTCTCTTTTTTTGTTAAAAACAGTGAAAAATATTTTAATCCTTATCCTTAGCAATCAAACAAACTAAGGAAAGGTTGTACATGCCAGGTAGTTTCATGTAAACAAACGTACTACTTGCATCTACGAATTGAAACTTCAAAGCTTCTCACAAGTCACATCAGAATCACATCTGTTTCGGAATCGGTTAGCAGAAATT
>JADLZL010007288.1:0-64997 GCA_015844335.1 Chrysopogon serrulatus
AAACACCATTTAGGACTTTCAAAAATTATGTTTGACTATTCGTCTTATTTAAAATTTTTATATAAATATTATATATTTTGTTATGGCTTACTTTATCATTTAAGATACTTTAACAATTATTTATCTATTTTATAATATATATAAATTTTCTGAATAAAATAAGTGGTCAAACATGGATTTTAAAAGTTCTATAACGACGTTCTTTTAGACGGAAGGAGCACGTGTACTTTTGGTACAGTATCCGATCCACGGCCACACGTGACGACACGCTGCTGCCCCGGCCGGTGGCGATCGGCGCTACGAGTAGCTCGGCACACGCGTGTGCCCGACGGTCCGTAAGGTGGGCGCGCGTACGAACGTGCTCTGCACGCACGCCGACCGTGCGTACTTCAATGGCTACTCCCTCCGTCCCATGGAGTTTATCAATGCGCTCCCCATCGCGCCGTGTCAGGTCAGGTGCCTATGATATAGGAGTACGTAGTACTACACAGTACGCGGTGAAGGTACAGCTACGTGCTGGACATGCACGGGCCACTGCTGCGCGCTACTACTATATACTAGCTACAATACAACTATCGATCAGGTCCTGCGGTTTGGATTTTAGATACTTCTGTACTAACGATTCTTGAATCATGATTGATTTTAGCAAATTACTGTAACTATTCTGTTAGTAATGGTTGTTCGGATCAAATACGTTAATGTTTTCATTTATTGTGGGTTTCCTTCGATGCTAGGCCTTCGACAGTTCGACTCCCATGGCATGGCTTTATGTTTGCCATGCATAAAAGTGAGTAGAGGCTTCTGAAATAAAAAAGTGAGTAGAGTTTGTTAGACTGAAATAATCTGATTCTAACTATTGTCAATGTAAACCTACAAACAGAAAAGTTTGGCATGTAAAGCTGCCACTTAAAATTAAGATATTTCTTTGGTTCATAAAAAAGGATGTAATACTAACTAAATACAACCTAGCTTAAAGAAATTGGCAAGAAAGCAAATATTGCTACTTCTGCAATAATTCTGAGACTATTCAACATCGGTTTTGAGTGCATATATTCTAAATTTCTTGGACGTGTGTTGCATAGTATGTTGTTTGGTATATTACCCATCGTGTACTGCGGCAAACATTTTTGAGAATTGGTATAAGCAGTGTGGAAAAGATTCAAGCTTGTTATTACTAGCTACTCCCTCTGTCCCATAGACTTTGTCGTTGTAATACCGTGCCCCCCTCACAAACACGCTTCCCGGACGACATACTCCATGGGACGGAGGGAGTAGTAGGGACAGGTGCCTTCTATTCGTTCTTGTGGCTCACTTGAAAATGATAGTGGCTTTCACAAGTGCAGTCCTAAAATATTTTTGCAAGTCTTATTTAAGGGAATACATTGATTCCGGTTTTGGGTCAGTCGCAGCAAAGTTGAGAAAAGAAATAATACATCTACAAAGGCTTGTCACACCCTAGATTGCGAACTAATTTTGTGTTTTTTTTTATAGTAGATATATGCTTTAGGTCCCGTTTGGTATGGCTCCGCTTCACTAGTGAAGCTATTTATTTTGGCTTCAACTCCATAGACAATGGAGCTAGAGCCGCTTTATTAAATCGTTTTGTAAAATAGCTCCACATATAAAGTTTTTTAAAACATGCTCGCATAGAAATGCATGCAGAATGAGGTGAAGCCGAGTAAAATTACTATTTTTGGCTCCATACCACCTCAAAGCTCTGTGAGAGCACGATTTAAGGGGCTTTATAGGTGAAACCGTTTTGTTTTACCCCATTTAGCACAAAACAGCTCCAAACGGTTCCTCAAGCCGACGGAGGAGCCATGCCAAACGGAGCCTTAAACATAAACATAAGAACTTCTTTATAATATGGTGGTCTGATTTCTGGCAAGGTAGAAAATTGGCTACCTCCCTTCATCATCCTACTTAAGGTGGAAAACAACAAGATGATGAGCCTTTTAGAGCAAGGTTAATAGTACAGCCTTCGGTTGGTTGTATGAACACGCATGCTGACTTACTTCTCAGTCAACTCATATAATAGTTGATTTTCTTACAGTATCTCTTTCTCTCATAAATTTCTTGGTTGTTGTACTTTTAGTTGGTTGTAAATTTACAGTCCACCTCTCTTCCCTCTCTTATCTTTTTTCTTCCACATCAACGTACAACCTTCGTACGACTTCTTATTATACTTGCTCTTATCCCCATCTACCTCTACTTAACCTAAACTTGAACAACTTATTATACTTCCTTCTACGTCTACTTAACCTAATGTTGAGCACCTAATAACCACTCGAACATAGAAAAAATAGATTAAGGTTCCAAGAGATAGCTAAACAACCGGTCCTCACCTTAGTTATTATAGGTCTAAACAACTAAACGGTCCTCGCACGACGCGTCCTGCTGTTGGAGATGGAACCTGAGTGGATGTGTTCTGGGCCGTTGATTCTTGTTGAACGAATGAATCATGTGAGACCGACGATCCAAACGCTTGAAGGCAGAATAATCCGGCTAACATTGATATGATATGATATGATATGATATGACATGATGTCCAAGTCCAATGCCGGGTTATTAAATTAATTAATCACAAACAAATGCTGCTGCCTGCTGCTGGGGGTTCGGCGAGGTGTGGATGGGGCGAAGCTAGCCGTGCGTGCGTGCGGGGGCAGAGCGGCAGATGCACAGTGCGCGCGGGCCTGCCCCCCCGTGCAGGTGCAGTTGAAAAGAAAGGTGCCTGTAGTTGCAGGGCTTATTCAGACAGCACGGGCATGCATGCTCTGTCAAGGCATCAGGCAGCGCCCTCGCTGGGAGATCGATCGATCCATCATCTACTCTACCGTCTACTATACCCCGCTATGCATCTCATCATCATCAGGCAAGCAACTCGAGCAATGCAAGAGGCCTGTTTATTGTTGGGACTCGTACCCTGCTGCCCAAGCGTAGTACCCCCATCCAGCTGCTGCTGCTACTGGCCTGCTCCACAGCTGCCCATTTCACAATCTACTAGAAACGCGGGCGCGGCTTTGCCGCGCCTTCGCTTGTGATTGGGCCAGTGGTTTTATATATCGAGGTTTGATATAAGCAGTTTCTTTAGTGAAATATATATAGTTTGTTGAGAAACTCTATTGATCAAAAGTTTTGATTGAGCCCTTAATTGTTGAAGCCTATATCTATATCAGAGGATGCTTCCTTTTTTGTAGAAGATAACATGAAACATGTATCATGCCTAGTCACGACAAGATTTGTGCATCTTCAAAATGAGTAGTCATGTTAATTTATATGTGCGTTAATATTTATGTGGAGGTCAATATATATATTTTTTTAGGGTCATAGAGTGGATAAGATCACTCGATGATTTTATTTTATGCGTGGTGGTAATTTATTTTAAAAATTTTCATAGTAATTTGAATAAAGAAATTGGCTCTATTAATTATTTGCGGAAAACTATAGAGAAATCTAGATCTACATTTGTAGTCTAAAAAATTACACTAAAACGACTTATGTTTACAGTGTAGTGCTAGTTGTGTAAAGTTCAACAAACTTGGTTTGGTATTTTTCTGATTTTTATTTGATTAGGAGCACTTACCGTGAGCCTGCCAGTTTATAGTGGTCCTTTTTATTGGCTAGTTCGTTGTGGCATAAATTATTGAATTATTTAGTGCTCATTTAAATTCTAGATATGATTGCTTTTCTTTTGTTTATTAATCAAAGACGTCTTTGCAGGTTTATTTTCTTAAAATTTTTGAACTATTTATATATAAATGTTACTTAGTTTTGTCGATTATCTCTATTTAATTGTTGAAATACGACTCTATGCAATGTTCATTGATTGTAATTTTATTTTATCAGGCGTTGTTATTTTTAGGGGGTTACTTACTAAATTATTGATGTACAAATAGCTATACGTTAGTTTTAAAATAATGGAGGATCGTAGTCATATCAATTGTAGATGTCCGTTATATCATGTTATAATTGAAGAGGAGGGCTATTTGCATTTGTAACAATCATTGAAGATTAGAAAAAATTAAATTGAATATGTAGAGTTTTATTTTAGAAGATTTTTGTTTGAAGAATTACAAGATTTAAAGTTAGAATGGATGAGATATGAACTTCTTAAGTTTATTGGCAAAATATAGATGAGAGGAATTTGTAAATTGTTTTAGATTTTTGGATGATGAAAAAGAGGTCGAAAATATTTTGATAGGCTTTGGAGTGGTTTTAGTTTATTTACGAATTTTTAAAAAATTTTCTGATAAGGAAAAGGCCTTATTTTTATTTTCTATGTACGTTTCTTGTGTACGCGTAGCAATTTTTTGTGAACAGTGTATATGTACAGTGCACGTAAACAGTGCGCTTGAAAGCGACTTTTCACGTGATCTGAGCCATTCGATCGAGATCCGACGGCCGATTTTTTTTTTCCCAATGACGTGGCCTATCCCAACGTCGATCTTTTGGAAGCAGCTTTCATATTATAGAGATAGAGATGAGACGACCTTCATGACAGTTGACATGTAGGAATGTCCTGTCCTTTATAGCTACGATAGAGACTTTTTGTTTTCTTCTTGACCCCTCACTTCAGTAACCACATCTTCGATCGCTGAACAATGCATTAGCAAGAGCAACACAACGAGGAAGACCCATGAGAGCACCATGGGGTTCTGCTTGGCCATGGCCATCATTTAGATAAAGTGAAGAGCAACACCAGGATAAAGTAATACAAATAATCATTCAACTACCTTGCTAGATACATTCAGTTCTGAAAATAGCACTAGCAGGTTCACTGCAATTTTCTATGGCTGCAATTTGGTAATCTCTAACTGAACAATAACTATCTGCTATCTGCAACCTCTAGAAATCGTAGAAGAATTTATAAGGGAGCTTCGAGAGAAATTGAAGTCCGACGACATTCAGTTAAGCATGTTTCAGTTCAGAATAATAGCAGTTCTGAAAATAGCCTCCTATGCAGTTCTGCTTCATTTCAGAAATTATCTAAAACACCACCATTATCTATTGGTACTTAGTTTATCTACTATCTGTCAATGTGTGAACTCTTGTGTGTGAACTCTTGTATGAGCAAACTGAGATCATCTACTATCTGTCAATGTGTGAACTCTTGTTTGAGCAAACTGAAATCATGAACTGTTGTCTATTCTCTTTCCAGTCCTTACATGGAGCTTGTATCTGTTGCAGTTCTGAAAATCGGGAGCCTGTAGTGGCTACCACACTATGCCTGGTTCAAATACTAATGGAAAAGTCAGCAATCGATGCACCAGGTACTCATTCTTGTGCTCATCTCTTTAATTTCAGAAAGTCATGTGTCTATTTTCTGGCAGACGAAGGCATTTTAAAAACTAGCATTGCTTACTTCAAATCTAGACAGCTAGCGCAGAGAAAAAAACAGCCAAAAACTTATGCTTATTATATATTTAGAGTGTGTCCAGACTTTTTTGACAACAGCCACCAAGTTTAAGATGCTTCGTTTGGGTACAATCTCAAACACAACTACAGCAGTTAAATCATGTGATTCTAGAATTGGTAGCCTGTTGATGATGCTTTGTTTGGGATACTTTGTAAAGGATGTGGATTACTTCTATTTGTGCATGTTCACGGTGTAAACAGGCAGGCAGCAATTTGGAATTAAGCCTTCTAAAGTACTCTGCTTAGAGGCTCAATCAGACCTTTTAGGTTTGTTTTCTCAAACACATAAAAGGTTTGCACAAAGCTAAAAAAAATTCAATACAACGGGCGTTCGATAAATTATACACTGGGCATCCCGTTGTCGCTACGCCGGCTATGCCGCGCGGCGGATGAGCAGCCTATCGTCGACATGGTGGCTGCCAGGATCCCAACCTGGAAAGCGGGGCTGCTCACGAACGCCGGCCGGGTAACCTTGACGAAGTCTACCTTGTCCGCGATTCCAGTACACACGAGCATCGCATGCTGCCTGTCACCCTGGGCCATCCGGCAGATACAAGCGCCGTCGCGCCTTCATCTGGTCGGGACTGATTCGTGTTCGTGGGAAATGCCGGGTGGCTTGGCCCACGGTCTGCAGGCCTAAATTATCCTTAGGTTCTTCAGCTCTTCTGAGCCACAACGGTGCTGGACGTCACTGCCCGTGGCAATGGGGGACGGCGCTTCTGCGAAAATGTGGACAGACAGGTGGGATTAAAACCCAACCCAAGCTGCTGGGTGTTATCGCTGGTGCTCTCACGACCCAGGTCATTTTGACTTCGGATGAACCAATCGGTTCACGGTGGTGCTCAACCAGTCCTCAGCGTGCGGGCGTTCTTCACCGGCTCCGTGCGGCTTCTTGGTGCGAAGCTACTGGAGCACCAAGGTGCCGCCCAAGGTCAAGCTGTTCTTCTGGCTTGCACTTCAAATCCATGCTGCGCTTCTGCCGACCTTGCGAAACCATCGAACCTGCTGCTGGGCTGTGTTTTTGCACGGGAGGTCTGGTTCCAACCGCACCTTTAAACCTGGCCAACCTGGTTCCAGCCATCGCTGAGGGCCTCGGCTAGCTCGGCGCCGCGTCCCGGCCAACCTTGGAAAGGAGATGCGAGTTTTCAACGGCTCCGCGTCCAACATGTTGAGGTGGTTTCCACTATCATGTCAGCTTGGGGGCGGAGGCTGGCTATGTGCCTCTGAAAGCCGTCGAGCTACCTGGTCGCACCATGGTGCAAGCATGTAATCGTTTTTTATGTTACCAAGTAGTTTAGGGTCTCTTCTGCAGCTGCCTTTGGCCTCTCGCCGATGGCGCGCTGCCGTTTCTCCGATGTACTTGATTGCTTGCTTTCCTCTTAATGAAAAACGGGCATGAGGCCCGGTCGCGAAAAAAAAATACTCCGTATATAAATGTAAAACCAAATGTTATCATGTCTTCTGATTAAACAGCCGTATCACCTATCCGAACCTGAGTCCGACAATGCTGGATTATCCAACCACACCTGGAAGCTTAGATACAATCCATGAACAGCAGCCATCAAATGTTGCCGTGTTGCGGGATAACTACACTGCCTTTGTGCGTGTGTAACATGCTATGTTCACCGTTGAACCTTTATCGTACCTCTTAGGACCTGTATTTGTACTTCTGAACCTTCGTGTATCTTAGGACCTATCTTATGTAATATGAACGTACCTTTTGAGCCTATGCTTCTCTTTCGTATGCCTCATTTATCTGTGGTACATCAGACTGCGCGCGGGGACTTTCTGATCTCTGAAACACGAACGACAATGGACAAACGGCACGAACGAGGCCAGCCCAAGCAAAAGCCTCTTGGTAAGTTTTCACAAGTTCGTTTCTTCGTTTAAAATTATAGCAGTACAAATCATGAGTTTATCCACACATTCTGTAGGACAGTAACACAGCAGCAGAACATCAAACCCGTCCCCTGCCAATCATTGGCCTTTGAGCAACGCCAGAGCCTGGAACGTGGCACCTACGTACCGTACCGTTCCCCAGTCACCCACCCACCCCTACCTCGCTCGCAGCTTCCCTTTTACGTACACTATCGCGTGGTGCACGCACCGGTCGCACGGCCGGCCGGCCGGCCGGCAAGCACAGCTTATGTATAAGGTAGTAGTAGTAGCAGCGTACGCATCACCGTCCAGTGAAGTAAACACGAGCAGCAATGGGTGGGAACGCCGCGCCGGCCAGCCACCTGCACATCATCAGTTGGTGAGCGCGACGGCGGCCTCGTGCACGAGCGGCTGGGTGGCGTGCGCGACGCCGGCGGCCTCCCGCTCCACCTGCTCCCGGCACGCGTCCCGTGCGCCCGGCGCTGGGACATGCGCTTGACGAACGCGGCGAAGCGGCGCCAGTTGTCGGGCTGGAACAGGTCGGGCCCCATGCGCAGGTACGTGAACGCCACCATGCGGTCCTCGGCCGCCTTGTCCGCCGCCGTGGCCACCACCTGGTCGTGCGCCGTCTCGTCGTACCGCGGCAGCGCGTTCTCGCCCGCCAGCCCGACGCCGACCTCCCGCGCCGCGGCGGCCACCTGCTGCACCAGCCCCTCGGGCCGGCACTGGGCGTCCTGCGGCTGCTCGTGGTCCCGCATCTCCACACAGGTGAAGTTGAGCACGGCGCCGTGGCGCGCCAGCATGCGCGCGATGGGCGCGTACCCGTCGTGGTGCCGGGTGTTGTAGTACCCCGCCGTCAGCTCTGCCGCGTGCGACCGGGTGCCGTAGTGCCAGTGGATGCCGGCCACCTTCACCGAGATCTTCACGCCGGGGGAGCCCGTGTACACGCCCGTCGCCGCCGACAGGATGCGCTCGCCGTGCTCCAGGAGCATCTGCGAGTACCAGCTCATGAAGAACTGCCCGTACTCGTTGCTCCACCCGCCGTCGCGACGGAAGAACCCCGTGTCCTCCGGCCACTGCTTGTACTCGCCAGCGTCGTTCGGACCCCCGTTGCCCCACTCCGGCTTGCCCACCGCCTCAGCAGCAGCCTTCAAGCTACTCAACATGTACTGCATGGATCGCACGCAGGTCATCATCAGTTATTACAAGCTCTGATCAGAATTATGCGTACATACAAGGGAAGAGATGGTATATCGTCATGATGCATACCCTGTCGTAGCACTGGAACTCGCCGATGCCAGGGAATGACCAGGTGCCGTTGGCCTCCGGGTAGGAGGGGTAGCGCAGCTCGCCGGCAGGGCCCATGCCGACCTGGATCTCCACGATGGTGTTGCCCATGAAGGTGGCGAAGTGGTCGCGGAAGGCGCGCATGAAGTCGGCGTAGCACTGGATGGGCGTGCGGCCCTTGAGCACGGGCATCGCGTCGCAGCCCAGGGAGACGTACTCGTAGTTCCGGCGGCCGCTCCGGTCGGTGTAGGCCAGGTCCTGGTCCTTGTCCATCTCCTCCACCACCCATCTCGGAAGCGGTATGCTGCAACAACATCCAACGCACGCAAGTAGAGTAGCTTGTCAGTGTCTCGTTCACAAACCTTCGCAGGCAGGATCACGTGGCAGGGAACTAAAAAAAGCATATCTTCGTCAGGAATTCAAGATTATGGGTTCTGGAGCCTGAACTTCTGCTCACGGATCTCGTGGCAGATCACATGCCGAGTCGGCAGAAAGAGGGAAGCGCCACTGTCTATAAGGAGGAAAAGGACGAGTTTTCTTCAGGTTCAGGCTATTCAGGGTAACGGATGCTGAACTTGTGCTTCTCAGTGGCTCACTCACTCACGGGGACCTTGCGTTGAGTCCACATCAACTAGTAGTGTCTAGTGGACGCATTTTATTCAGTTCAGCTAAAAAACAATGGAAAAGCGCAGATCTTTTTGAGCCACTGACTGGGATAGTTCACATCACGGGAGGCCCGTTATGGCCACTAAAAATCCGGAGTAAATCGACAACGGTAAAACTATTATTAGGACAAGTTACCCGTGAAGGCGTCAGAATTTTTGTGAAGACCATATCAGATATCAGAATGAGATACCAACATACAGCTTCTAATTGTAGTAGTGATCATCTGTGTGCATTTTGTTTCGTGAAATCCACATGCAACTAAACATGTCCTGGTCTTCTTCTAAAAACTAGTGTCAGGATATTTTAATTTCAATCAAAAGAATGCACTGGTGAAGCAGAAGTGCTAGGGAAAGAGACGACGACGAAGAGGAAAAGGTAGATAGAGGTAGAGACGTACGTGACTGAATCGCCGACGTTGCCGCCGCACTGGTGGAAGGACATGACGGCCTGGACCTTGAGCCCGGTCTTCTTGGCCATCTCCATGAGCTCCATGTACCCGTTGAAGTTGTACTGGCCGGGGCCATCAGCCTCGCAGATGCCCCACCAGACGTCCACCATGATGCCCTCCACCCCGGCGCTCTTGAGCGCCTTCAGGCTGGCCTCCACGGCCTTCCGGCGGTTGAGCGAGTTGCCGTCCTTGCGCACGGTGTCGAGCGGCATCATGACGAAGACGGGCACCCCGGCCTTGCTCTTGAGCTCGGCGGCGACGTCGGCGTGCTCCGCCTCGGGCGCGCCCTCCACCAGCGCCTGGCACGCCATGGCGAGGTCGGGCTTCACCGCGTCGGGCGCCTGCGCGGGGGCCGCGTCCACCGTCATCGTCTGCATCTGGAGCGCGGGCGCCGGGGCGGCGCCCGCCGACACGGACGGCGCCGACACGGTGGCCGCCGCCGCGACGACGGCGCAGCGCGGCGCTGCCGGTGCCGCCACGGCCGCGGCCGCCGCGCCGGTCTGGTGGGCAAGGTTGAGCGCCATCATTCACAGCGGTTGGCTGGCTGGCTGGATCGGATTGGACTCGAATGGGCGACGAGATCAGACCACCAAGAACGAAAAAAGCTGGAGCGAGAGATGGATCTTGGCCTTGGTGTCTGGAAATGGATTCGGTCCGGGACCCTCTAGGGACGGACTCCCCTGCTGCGATGCGGCGGCGATCTGGACTGGGGATTCGGTTATTATTATTACGGGGAGGGAAGGAGAGCCCCGGGGCGCGGGGTTAAATAAGGCTGGGCGGCCACGGGCGCCCGCGCAACGTGGCGCGCGGTGCGCCGGTGAGCGGAACGTGAGGCGGTGACGGGAGGTGGGGGCGAGCGGAGGGAGGGGCAGCAGCGAGTTGTGGGGATGGGCCGTGGGCGGCGGGATGGGCCGTGGGCGGCGCAGCGGTGGGGACGGCGGCGTCCCGGGGACGGGACGCGTGAACCGGCCTCGCAGCGCGGCTGGATGCGCGACGCGTGTCCCGCGGCGGGGTGGGGCGGAGCTCCCGCGGACGCGTGAACCGGCCTCGCAGCGCGGCTGGATGCGCGACGCGTGTCCCGCGGCGGGGTGGGGCGGAGCTCCCGCGGACGTTTGGTTTGTGCCGTGCGTGGACGGCGACGTGTCTTGGTGGGGACGGCGCGCCGGGCCACGTCGCGGTCCAGCGTGGAGATAGGGTGGCTGGATGCGCGACGCGTACAGTTTGGACGGTGTTGGCTGTGTGTATGATCATCCCACCTAGTGCTGTGAACTCCGTGCGTGCGCCTGAGATGCCGCGGAGCGGTAAAATTGGTCGAAAACATGCTGCGTTTGCGTGCGTGTTTTTTATACTCCTAGTGTTTTTTTGGCTTCATAGTAAATTGTAGTATTTGGCTTCTTATTACAACAGGTAAGAACCCTTTGACAGATCCGTTAGAGAAGACTAGAACTGTTAAGTTAGACTCTAGACAACCCTGTCTGGCATGAGCTGTAACCGTAGACGTCTGGTTGCCTTGTTCATTTATCAGCCCGTTTATAAGTCCCTACTAAACAGGCTCCAGATTGTCTAGCAATAATATCAGAATCGTTGTCTAGGCAACAGGTTGACTAAAGGCTCACAAACAATTACGCTCTTTATTTTTATTTTTAACTTCTATACAATTTCTTGGGTGAAACCATCCAAAATTATATACTTACATGAAAACCGTGTGTAAAATTAAAACCAAGCAAAAAAAAAAGATGGTAAAGCCTTTTTGGCCTAATAGCTGATTTTTTTAAAAAAATATATCTTTTCTGGCTTTATCGATTCTAGGGAAACCAAAGCCAAGGCAAAGAAGAGCTTGGACACCTTTACGTGATGGTCTTATATTTTAATAGGTATGCAGAAGGAGAGAAGATTTCATCTGCATGTCGGTTTACGCAAATCTATACTGTTTAGCTAATGTTGCATTTGTTAGTACACTAGATTTATCGTATATTAGACTATACAAAGTCTACGCAAGTAGATACGAACACAGAAATGGTTTATTCTCATCCCTAACATCTAAAGGGAAAACATGATGGTAAAGACTAACGGAAGCAATTAATCAGACTTTGAACCTAGCTAATGCTATATGAAGTCTACTTTAACTACGGTGCAAATCGTAATAAAAGACTACGGACATTTAAATACAGAAACCACACTACACAAACTTACATACAAACTAATGCGTATAAACAAACCAAAGAGACCAAAGACATAGTGTTTCCTTTTTTCGTGACTGCGTGTGCTTGATTTTCTCGGTCACGGATGGGGCCATGGGGTGCATGGAAATGGACCATTTGGTCGCTGGTCGGCGGTCGGCACGCCAATTGCGCTGCGAGTTCTCACGCGGCATCACATGCCTGCAATTCTGAACATATCACGCACGGCAACCAGCCAACCCCTCTGAATCGCTCGCTGATCCGAGCATCTGGAGGCCCGTAGCCAGTTGCCACTTGCATCGCGTGCCTTCGCGCCAACGCCGGAACATGAATGGATTGCGATGGGCTATCCTATCCACACGGATCAAACGCAGAGCCCGATTGTTCTGAACATGACAAATCGTGCCCATCCGGGAGCAAGAAGATCACACGACACTTTTGATAGGTACATCTCTTCCTGCAAGCAGCCATCTGCCGTGGTCCTCCAGCGACAGTTCTAGACACCCGTCGACTTTCCTCTCTCTCTCTCTCCCTCTCTCTCCCTTTTTATTTTTTTAAATTTTTGGCTCACAGCCTAGCACATTATAGCAAAAACAAAAGGAAAAAAAAAAAAACTTCCACAAGAAGAGGAGGTGGATAACGTTCGGTTTGTGGCTCTCTGACAGATTTGGCGTCCAGCGTATACGCCTCTGAAAGTAGCAAACGGGAGCAAAGTGGAGCCAAAAGAAAGCGTAGAACACGGACGGGAACGAGGCTGCGACGTTTGCGTTCATTCAGGGCTCAAGGCCAGATTTGGCGTCCTCGTCTTTGCACGAAACGTGGGAGGCTGGGAGAGCAACCCGGCGGAAAATATCCACTCCTTGCCATCCACATCCACCTCGCCTGGTGTCGTCGCGTCCTCGATCACAAATAAAATGGCTTTCACGTTTAAAATCTACAAAACGCAGAACTGGATAGGACTACTCGTGTTTGTTTGAGGCTGAGATTTTAGAGTTTCACCTCGCCGGGTCAGGGTCAGAAACAATCCCTGGTTCCAGCCTTCCAGGTGTACGTACGATATTTAAGACGTTTATACGTTTTTTCCTAGCTTTGAAGTAGCTGTTGCTTTCGTTTGAACCGAAAGCAAGGGTACACTTTCACTCTTTCAGCCGTTTCAAGCTACCATCGTCTGCCCCCAACATATTTTGCAAAAAAATAGAACATAAATTTTATAAACTTTGACTAACAATTATCCAAATAGTTTATGACAAAACTTACATTAGTAGATCCGTATTTGTAATGCCTCTGAATGATACTAATTCATTAGCAAGAGGTACATATTTTGGGATAAATTAAGGGTTGACAATTGTGTGACTTTTGCCGATAAAAATAACGCTTATCATTTTCTTTTTGGTGTTCCCATTGTGATCCACGAATCGTACTATTGTTCTCCGATCTCACTCATGCGTTTGTATCTCCAATTTTTTTTTTTTTTTCACATGGGTTAAACTTACGAACCTATAATTTTAGGAAGAGAGGGATCCCACCACCAAACTATTGTTGTGGGCGCACAAGCCATCATGTTTCATGATTGTTTAGCATAATTGCTAGTAATTTAAATTGAGCAATAACCTACCTATGTCATACAATTTCCACCTCATTTTTTGCTATTAGGTATATAAATTTATACAGCATATCCATACATTTTTTTGTGTGTTTTTAGAGAATCCTTCAAGATTTGGACGGTATAATGTGCAATGTTTCTGAAGAAACACAATTTTCAAGATGTGACAGTAACGTGCTACGTCTCTCTAAAGAAACAACTGTGATCTCAATCTCAATAAGATTAAACATCAACTATCTTCAAGATTAGAATAGAGAATAACAACTATCTTACATAGAATGTTGCCGCCATATAAGTTAACATTGGCACAAACGTTATTCAGTCATCGTAATTTGCCACCCTTTCGCATTCACTAGATCAATACAAAATACAAGTTTTCCGTTCTTTCATTTACGTTCAGTCAATACTTCAACAGTGCAATTCATTCATACTTCAACAGTGCATAGACCATACTAGTAACCATAGAAACTCAAAGCATACTCCAGGAGTCCACTAACAAAGGAGGCCCAAACCAACCAAACCAGATTAAAACTTTCAGATACGCATCTGTTCGGGTTTGCTTTCCCACAAAGGCATCACTCAGAGTCAGAGTCAGAGCATACGGGTGGCTCCACGAAAATTTAGACGATACAATCCACAGAAGGAAACATAACAGGTTGCAATAAACCATGGGAAAATCTTTAACGTTAACTAGCAATAGCCACATAGGTTCATAACACCAGAACAGAAAGAACTAGCCAGTTATCAAAAAGATTCAGATAAGTATTTATGCCAGCTCCCTTGAACTGCTCAAGATACAAGAATTCTCTCTAGTAGCCACCCTTGAGATCATTGACCACATCATAAGGAATAGGAGTGACTGTCTCAAGTGTAGCACCCTCAACCATGAAGCCAGGTTTGGGTCCCACAGGTTGCCTCTTGGTGCTGATCACCTCACCACGGGCCTTGGCATCTGCCTTGAGCTGGTCATTCTTGGCTTTCCTCAGGCGGAACTCCTCTGTGCAACGGGAGGGCTGCACATGCTCCACACGGACATGGATCCGCTTCCTGATGATGCGGCCATTAACCTAAAACACCAGAACAAGTATTACCATGGCAATTCAGTCCAATTAGATGCACTAAATTCATGGCAAACAAAAAACACACATCAAGGGCATCATCACTTGTGTAGAGGTCTAGCCAAAAAGAATGGTAGGGGGTATGCAACTTTGCAAACACTCACTCTACAACAAACCATAGTGCTTTGCACAAATGTAAAAGGTAACTAAACTACATATCCAACAGTTTAGGTTCAAGTGAAAGAGAGACATGGTTCACTATGTGAAGCAAACTTGAACAAATCATGGTATCAAGTACGCATATTGATGAGTATATTATACATCTAGTGTGCACGAACTTGTACTATATAAAAGAAACAGGAAACACAATTGCAGAATAAATTTACATATGTACCATCCAGACTGGCTCCTCTAACTGCTAATACTGGTACAGAAGAGGTGCCAGAATGACAGATTGATGTATGCCCATCACACGTATGACGTGTGCCACAATACCCTCTCTCGTGGAATACCACGCCACCCCATCACTTAAGAGGTAAGCGCTCGGCCTAGGGCAAAGAAAACATGGAGAATCAAACAGCTCTGACACATCAACACCAATGTTATGAGTTAAAATGATCATATTTCACCACACCTGGACTTGACACGTCCAAGTTCTGAACTTCCAGTAGATCTAAATAATAACCGACTCTCTAAAGAATGAACTTTCAAGGACTAGTACATCATGCTGGTGGTACTAATCAACACAGCGAAAAAAAATGCTGGTACTAATCAAAACGAGTTGACATTAAAAAACAAAAAAAATTAATCGAAGTATCAATCGTTGGACAGAACAAGAGATACACTACGTCTGAGAATTTTAAAATGTATTTCAAACTTCCCTATGCTACCAAATCACAATCCAGCACTCTGTAGAGTTCAAAATACCATAATTATGAGCGAAATTATGTGATAGTACAACATTAGGCTATACATGCATGCATTCACCAACGAACGAATCGGATTTCGTTCCACAAAATGGTGTCAGGCGCACGACCACACTAAAAACTACTGTATCTCTGTATCACCAGCAGCAGCACAGATCTAACAAGCGGGCCGCGGCTACAAAACGAATGACGACAAGGCAGCTGGTGCGGGCGTTATACCTGCTTGTTGATCTCGACGCCGATGGCGCGCTTGGTGACGTTCCAGACGCGTCCGGTGCGGCCGTGGTAGAACTTGTGCGGCATGCCCTTGTGCACGGCGCCGTTCACCTTGACGTCGACGTAGTCGCCGATCTTGTAGGTGCGCAGGTACGTGGTGAGCGGGATGTACCCCTTCTTGCGGAACGGCCTCGCGAACAGGTCGCGGGTCCGCGACCGCAGCCCGTGCCCCGCCGGCATCTTCCTCTCCTTCCTGCGGCTGGGCGGCGGCGGCTGCTACTGCGGGAGTGTGCGGGTGCGGCGCTAGGGTTCGCGAGGGAGGGGAGGCGGCACTATATATAGGTGACGTTTGGGCCGTGGCCTGCTAGCGATGACTCTGCGTTAGTTTTCAAAATGGGCTTTCATGGGCTGAACCTTCTAGCGTTACTGGTCTGGGCTTTATAGTACCGAGGCCCATGACGAAATCGGACTCAAATTTAGGAGTATATATTATAGCCCATAGACCTCCTCCTAAATCTCATACATCTTTTTTTTGTGACGGGTGAAGAATAGAAAAGGAGACCACCACTGGACCTTTTTTCGACAAAAAAGCGAGCCCAACACGATGCCCGGCAATACACCAGTGCCCTCTCCGACTGCCACGCCGGTGGCGACAGCAAGCTCCGGCGACAAGTCCACCTGCAACCTGCACCCGGACAAGCCCTTCGTCTCTGGCGGCGACATCGTCCAGCGCAAGGGAAAACGCCGCCACGCCAACGCAGCCTGCACGGCCATGCCGGACGACAAGGGCGAAGAGAAAAAGGGCAAGATCGACAGGCCGGTCCGCCTCTCGTGCCTCTGGCGGCGGCGCCGTGCCGACGCCGCGTCGAACCTCGAGATCGATGTTCCTGAGCGTGAGGCTCGCTTCTGCATGGCTCCAAGCTGCTGCGCCTCCTCCTGCGGCGGTAGTATTCATGGCAGAAAGTGGCGTGTTCAGAAACGAGGCAAATAGGAGCTGAATAATTGAAGAATCCAAGTCTGAACTAGCGGAAAAAATTAGCTAGATGGTGTACTCTGGAGTAATAAATAACAACAAAAAACACAAGTAACAATATCGTCATGTTTGTTGCTTCGAATGCGAGCATGTTGATGCTTTCAGTTCAGATCACACAAGGTTTTGGCTGCATGTTGTGGATCTTTGTGGTAAACTTAAATAATAAATTTTTAAAGTGCCACGTCGAGTCACTGAGCTTATATAGACCAAATATATTATTGTTGAGTGTATGATTCAAATTATAATGTGAGTTTCTTATGAGATGCAGACAGTCACTTTTTTTTTTGGGTTATTGTGAAAACTTTACGTCTCATTGTTATTCCCAGCACTTTGGTACTCAAAATCCAATCGTGGGTTTGATAATAACAAACAAACATGTTACAGTCCAGTCCTTCAGGGTAATCATCAGGGTCCTCAATCAGCTCCCCTCTCAATGGAGAGCATGAACACTAAGAGCAAGGCAGCGAGTTCTCTGCTTCTCCAAGCGGAGACCAAAGCTGCTTTCCTGCCCAGTTAACCTTTCTGAACCTGTCGTTGCCGCAATGCCTTTTTTTTTTTTTTCTGGAACTCCTCGTCTGACCTCACTTATAATCGTATTCGATTCGGTCACCAGTGGAAAGTAAGTATTCGATCGGTGACCGAACCAGTGGAAGCTGACGCTGAACGCCACAAGAGTCGGTCCCAAACCTGCTTCGAAAAGCTTCAACTTTCTGCACCAAAACCACGTAGGATATAGCTACACGAGAACAGAAAATCTTCCAAGAACATTGCACTTTGCACCTCAATCAAATAGGACTAGTACGAATGAAGGTTGAGCTTGTGCAATCTGTTCCTGCGATCTGACATCTCAATCCAACCACAGAGATTGTATCCAGTTAGGGGTCAATGGCAGATGTAGGTTAAGGCTATATAGGCACGTAAAAAAGGTGAACCCAGAATTACTACACATTCGTAAGGCATAAAATCTTGAGGCAGACCACAAAGGAGGCAAAACGTTTGAACGAGCACCTGTTTTACCATTGGGCAAGGTGCTGAAACCTCACCACCTATAGTACGTTGCAAATCTGTTTTACCACCGCAAGTTTTGACCATTCATTCACAGATTTAAGCAATTACACCAGAAAGGTTAGGTCTAAGCTCGCTATGACAGAGGGGCCTAATGTTCTCCTAAGACAGGATACCAAGAAATCTGTCAATGATGACCTATCTATGATTTTTTTAAAAAAAAAAAACTACAAGCATGATAAAGAAAGGAGCAATAGTCTAAAGAAGAGACCATAGCAGTGATCACTTCCAATGAAAGTTCATGGCTGCGGAAGGTAAAGAGTATTTGGAGCGGTTTTTCTCGGGGTAACACTGTTCTGAGATTTCAATTGGCACAAAGGCTGCTGGACCTGAACTGAACCAGATGAAAGAACACTGCCTGGTTTCAATTGGCACAAAGACTGCTGGATCTGAACTGAACCAGATGAAAGAATAGTGCCCCCAGGTGCATGACTTGAGGAATTATGACCACTGGAAGCCCCGATTTCTGAAGTTGCTGCCACATAGCTTTTCTTAACATAAGCCTGTTGTCTCATCTTTTGAGCAACTTGAACAAGTAGTTTGTCTCTAGGATGCATATGCAGATATTGCGGTGTGCTTGTTGACTGCTGACCTAATGGCTGATTGGTATTGTAATCAGATGATCCCAATCGACGTGCCAAATTAGCAAGTGATGATTCCTTTGATATTGAACCTGCCGATGGAACTTGTGGGCGTTGTGTTCCCTGGCTCTGAGCGTTCAGCAAGGCGCACCGTGAGAGAGGCACTCCAGTGCCAACAACTGTGTTGGGAGCAAGCTGAGGATATGATGGTGGTCGGTACTGGTTTCCCTGATATCCCATTGGTGCACCAACAGGAAACTGAGGGGGGTACCTCTGAAAAGTCACAGCACTACCATGGCCTCCTGGTGAAACTTGTGCAGTCTGAGATGCATGAGGCCGTGCTGACTGCCCCAGGCCATAGCTAGGAACACAAGGTTGCAAATGATTACCATCTGAGGATGTATAAAGTGGAGGAGCAACCTGGGCACCTTTGGATCCATAGCTCGGAATTCTCGTTCTTGGCATAGGAGACGGTGCACTCGGCTGAGTGATACCCCGCCCCATATTCTGTGCAACCTGGCTGACAGTACCCAAAGCAGGAAATCCAGTAAAACTATTCAAATACTGCGAGGATGGTCCTGTTGTGATTGAGCGATCAAAATGCTGGGGTATTCTTCGTTTAGGATTCGGCTGGCTTTTGTTTTTGGATGTTTGCCGAAGTTTCTTCCACTTGCCATCCTTGTCCGTAGCATGGCAATGATTTCCCCATAAGGCACAGGGAGCAGGACACTCACATACATAACAATGGCACTGCATTAAGAGATAAGCACACGAATGAAAATGCCTCCATGCTACAGCCTGCAGGAATAGACTAACGATTATAATTTGCAAACAGAGATAAGGGAGTTCACTACTGACCATACTACAATGGCTTGCATGAGAACTGGAGCTGAACGGGAAGGCAACACATAGATGGCGTGGATGAGGGAAATCCCTGCATGCTAACTGAAAAAGGAATATACAACTGTTAGGCCACATTATTATACCTTCCTTTGAAGCTGCAGCTCTAAGATAGCTCTTGAATGCATAAGCACAAAAAACCATGAGAATATCATATGTAGTAGTAGTAGTAGTAGGGAACCCTTTAAGGACATCCATATAATGTGGGGCACATCAAGGAGTCAACATGAGATTCAAATACATAGATAGATCAAAACATCAGCCTAAACTTTTTAAATGATTCGGCTGATGCATTAAATTAGACACTATTGGTAGAGTATTGCAACGACAATAATTCCTCCTTACAAGTAACATTGGTCATCAATAATGGCATATGTGCCCATGCAAATGTTAGATTTTACCCAAAGATAGGATTAAAATTGTTAGTACTGAAAGAAATATAATGAACTGTGGTTTGACAGCTGCATTCTTAAAACTTATTTGTCGGTAGCGAGATATAAATCACCATACATTAACAACAGAACAAAAGTACAGTTCACTAAGAGGTAAATGGCACCAACCCAGTCAAAATCTTTTGCCAACCCAGTCAAAATCTTTTCGAGCTATAAACGACAACAGCATAACATGTACGACTCTGATTCAATCGTCTAGTTTTTTAACAAAAGTGACTCACGATGACACCATGATTGCTAGTGACTCACGATGACACCGTCATGCAACCCGTAACGGCAATTGACAAATTAAAGCTAGCAAGCGTAAGAGCAGTACCTCTCCTTTCTCCGCAACTATCTGCAATTCATCCTCAGCAGCATCACTTGGGGGTCCCCCCTCCTCCTTGGCAAGGGTGACCGGCTTATCAGGGTCACCGGCAAGAATGACGCAATCATCATCGTCGTCGTCGCCACGAGCATCAGCCACGGTGTTCATGTTCTTGCCACCAACCACGCCCTCCTTGTCAGCCACAACAATCCCTGTGTCAGGCTTCAGGGAATCCAATAACTCCAGCATCATCGCCGGAAAACCCACTGCCTCCAAAACCGCGTCGTCGCCGTCTTCTTGGTCCAGAATTCCCTCCGCCCACGCAAGGACAGAGTCTTCCGGTGACTTGCGCTTGCCAGCGGCGGGCGTCTGCGGGCCGTCCTCCTCGTCGGAACTGATCACAACAGGCACCTCTGCCGCAGACCCCATCCGCCACAGCCACAGAACGAACCCTCGGGAGGGTGCGCGACGACGAGCAGGGAAAACCACGGCCGCAGCAGAGCCACAAGAAACCCCACGGCGGCGGGCAACGAACCGCCCCTCCTTGGATGGAACCGCACTAGCCGATCACCGTGGAGGACGCCGAGCGCCCTAGCCCGCCCTGGTCGGTGAGAGTTTGCAATCCGGGCCAAGAAACACCGGGGTTTCGCGACCGGGGATCGCGGCGGCGACGGCGCGTGGTGGCCTGGGATAAGAATCAAAGAATGCGGCTAAATAAAAGTCACGATTTTGGAAATTTCGCCGGACTCTCAACTTCCAGACCCGAACCTTAGTCGCGACGCAACTCGGCTCGCAAACAGAAAACTATTTGCAGTAGTGGTAGTAGATCAGAAAAAAGAAGAAGAAAAAAAAAAGGATGGCAAGTACTAGTATAGATGTAGTAGCAGATTGATGAGTGGAAAGAACAGAAGACGGGCGTGAGAACCGAACGCGTACCTAGGTGCTTCTTCGTTTTCTCCGTGACGGTCGAGGTCGAGGGCGAGCACCGGCAGCAGAGGACTGCAGAAGACGAGACGAGATGGATGGCTTTGTTTTGGGGGCGTCGAGGAGGGAGGGGAGGGAGGGAATTTGACGGGACGGACCTGAGGAGTGATGAGGAGGCGGAGCCAACTGCACCAGGCCGCGCTTTTGTGAGGTTATATTGGGCCCCGCGCCTACGCGGCCTAGCCATGGCGGGTGGAGGGGCCCGCGCGTCAGTGGCCTGGCTCTTTTGCCCGCGCCGCTTAGGGGAAGGGGGCGGTGCCGTGGTGGAGGTGCGGCCGCGGCGGGAAAGTGGAGGGGAAGGGGCGAGGCCGGCGAGCGGACCCTAGCTTTGCTTTTCTCCTCTCCTATTTCGCAGTTTCGGCCCCCTCCCCGCCCGCGAACTACGTAGGTCGTGTGCCATTAGAATATCTCCAATAATTTCTAATCTAAACCTAAAAAATAAAAAATTAGAAATATATTTATTATATTATAGGTTGTCAATAATTTTTAAAAATCAACAATATAAAAGATAATTTTGTATCAATAATCCTTTTAGAAATCACACCGTTTTTGCATTAATAACCCTGCCCTACTCCTTATAGTTCTCTGCATCCTTTCACTCTCAGATTGGCTGATCCATACATGTGTGTATATTTCCACGCGGTTGGGTGGATTTTATAAAGCGCGAAAAAGATTTAGAGCTAAGATATGTTGTTACAGACCACCAGTTCTCTCTAATCTTACCCTCGAAGGTGCTCTTGTTGCATTCGTCCATAATAAATTAATTTATATGAGTTTCTAAGTTAATTTTTATTGATTTTATTCAAAAAAACATTATTTGCTGGTATAGAATAAGCTGATTATATACTTCATGATGTATTTAATAATATTAAGTTTAAATAATAAAGTTTATTTATGTACATACAAAAAATATTATAATATTAAGTTTAAATAATAAAGTTTATTATGTAGATACAAAAATATTACTAATAAAATACTAGAAAACACAAGGCACCACCATCATAAATACATTCAATATTATAATTATTATGGTTTGTATCTCGTGTTTTTTTGTGTTGCGAAAAATTTCAAAATGATTTTATACATTGTTTATGATGTTTTGAAAATTTTCTGCTAGTTTTGTTTTTTTATTTTAATAAAGTTCAATCTATTGGGTTTGAAGCTTTTAAAGAACTTTTACGAGCAAAATATATTTCACTTAGGGTTTTCATGTGTCTTAGTTGTAAAACAAGGTGTGTTGTATTAAGAGGCTCCCTCTGGCACATGGACACCCATCATCATCACTGTTAGTGAATGTGAAGACTTACGACACGCTTTTCAGTGATTGGTAATATACTATTATTATAATATAATATGTGTCGTGTAGTATTGTATTGCTCCACCGCGTAAAAAGATACACTAATAAATCTATATTCTATATGGCTTATTGTCATTGTATAGTTTAGAGATATTATTGGCCTGAGAGATATAAAACATATTGTATGATATCATATTTGTTTGGAAGACTTTCTCAAATTGGATCATGTCATGTATTATTTACTGTATATATTAAATAAGAGAAATGGAGGGAGTGTACTAGCACTGGTTATCATATTTGTTTGGAAGACTTACAACACTTTATTTAATGGATTGTTACCAATCTAGCGGTCCATCGGCCGGCTGGTGAACTGAATCAATTCATAGCTAGAGTAATAATCTGTTCACGATCGGTGTGTGTAGTATGTACATTTTTTTTTATCTATACCTGCTCCGAACACGTATGGGGCAATGCTAACAATGGAGAGAAAGTCAGAAAACCGGAAAATGGCGTGAGAAAAATCAACATACCACCACTTTTGTTTCTAGAGACTGGCTTATGGTGGAGTACACGCACACGTAAGTGGCCCGAACCCAAGGAGGATAGCAAAATAAAAGGGACGGAAGAGAACCGGGAGGGGTAGATAAAGCAAGCAGCAGGATCGGCAGACGCGGGTATAGATGTTCAACGGGCACGGGCGTGCCTTTTGCCCGAGGGGTCGGGCCGACACGCACGTCGTGGGCCGGGCCGCGCCTCGTGCCTAAACATCGGCCTAGCCATGGCGGGTGGAGGCCGGGCTAGCCCGCAAAGCACGGCACGCCCTGGCTCTTTTGCCCGAGGCCCATAGAATGCCGATTGAGGAGGGAAAGGAGGCAGGCAAACAGCTTTTGCGAGGGAGGTGGCGGGCCGGGATCGTCGGCATGCTCTCCGGGGGGCCGCAAGGGGGGCGAGGCCGGCGAGCACAAGGACCCAAGGCCGGCGCGCGCGCGTGGCTCCAACCTTGCTCCTCCTCGAGACCTCACTGAAGGTCCACACGTTCATGGGGCCTATGGTTTGCTCGGTTGTGAGAGAAATCGGAGGAGAGAGAGAGAACGAGAGAAAACTGTGGGAGAAATGAGGAGGTGAACCGGTGGAGAATGGAATCCAAAGTGATAAGGTTCATAGAAATAAATGGGAGGTGAAGTGATAAGGTTCTAGTAGGCCCCACCAACCACTATGCATTGAAGAATGAGTGTCTAGATTTTTTTTTTAGAATAGCCGAGCGTGCCGCTGGTCTGCGCCGCTGAGAGGAGGGCCTTCACCGGGCCGGAGAGAATTTAGCGGGCCATGCCGGCCGCCCGCCCGTGAGAAGTGAGTGGTCCAGGCACTGCCCTATACATCGGGCCGGGCCAGCCCGGGCCCATTTATCATCTTGCGGTGCCGTGCTCGTGCCGGGCTAAAATAGCGGGCTTCGTGCCGGGCCATCGTGCCACGGGCTGCATGCACATATATAGACGCGGGCACAACACGGCCCAGCGCAGGCGTCACCGCTTCCCGCCCATCGGATTTTCTCGGAAAGATGCTAGCAGGAACCGCGAAAACGACGTCAGCTCGTCCAACCTTTCCTCCTCCAAAACACAAGAAGAGAAGCTCTGCGGGACACGGACTGACGGACACACGGTCACACGGCCTCTTCTGCCGCCGCGGGGCGCGTGACTGACCGAACAAGGCCACTGTACGGACGGGAAGTTTCACGGCAGGCACGCATGGGCATGGCAGTGGCAGTGGCAGTGGCAGCAGACGGAAGGGGACGCCGGGACCAGACGGGTGCGTGCGCTGATGTGGCGTGGCCTCGGCGGTTGGCGGCTGCGGCGCAGCTAGATAGCGAGCCTGCCGGGCGTCCGTCCGTCCGTCCGTGGGATGGGAAAATTTCAGCGTTCGTGCAGTGCAACGGCAAAATCGTGCGTGGCGCCTGGCGAGACAAAAAACCAGGACAAAGGATGGATGGACCGCACCGGCGAACCGAAACTGTCACGGCGAACTGGACAGCTTTTGGTCCGTCAGTGGGGGGATCCATGGGGAACGGACGGACAGGCCGGGCAGGGTGGTTCAGCCGTTCAGGTCATCTCTCTCTCTCTCTCTCTCTGGAGTCTGGACGGAACGGATGGCCAGGGAACAACGAGGAGGCTACACAACATCCATCCATTTTTACTTGGAAACGGCATCGACGCGTCAGTCAGTCTATCGACCAAAACCCTTGAGCTGTGCCGCTGGCTGAACATGCCGGCCTTTTCAAATTATTATCATTGGAAAAAAATTAAGGAGGAGAACAAATTAAAGAAGGAATAGGGAAGAACGAAAAGGGTAGAAAATACATATAGGACTCGGTAAGAGAGAAAAGCCGTTATGACCTGCAGGCCAGGATAGCTTAATGGGCCTACTACAAGGCCCAACAGTAAAATACGGCCCAATCTCGCTTATATTTCTATCAGTTGCCATTGCGATTAGCCTAAAAAAGTTGTGGCGCATTATTATTAGTATTTAGTACCACACCGTGCAGCCAAATTGGGGGAGTTAGCAACGGGGGATACAAAACAAGGGATCTCCTCCTTGGCAACTCATACCTTTCTCGGCCTTTTGGCTAAGATCAAGTGTAGTATCTGTTCTTATCAGTTTGATATCTGATATGTGGACCATGTGTTCACTTTGATATTAAATTTATTTTTTTGTGGGAGAGAATCCATTATAATGGCTTGCCATTGGGGTTCTCAAGTGTCGCTCAGCCGTTGCACTATTGGTTGAGCTTGGCACATCCCAAACAAATCAAAATTCAATTTTCATATTTCATATCTTCTCTACATAATGTATATCTTTGATTCTTCTTCGTAGCGAAATAAATATTTCATCTCTAATTCAAATCTTGATTTGAATGATGTCGCTTTTCTTTTGAAAATTAAAATTGTTGCCGGGGGTTCACATGGTTCGTGATATGTCTTCACCAAGTATTTACTGTTTTGGGGATTGTTTTCTTCAATTCTGTAGTGCCCTGAAATCCCGTCTTACTCTAAAGAGTAAGGCTGCCTCCACATGGGCAGGCCTTATCGGATCATATATTTTTTAAAATTGATGATGCAGTCTTATGGCGGATTTGGACAACGGTAACACTTTTTTTTTTGAGAGGATCCACCAGATCAGTTTGCCGGCCATTGTATACTCTGTTCTGGATTTGCTTTTTTTTAGCATCTCTGTTCTGGATTTGCTAGTAAGCCCATCCGGTAGCCCATATAGAAACTCGGCCCACTAAAAGCAAACCGACCCAACCGCGACTGGGATCACTCCTCGAGGCCCAGCTCCTTCGCCGCCCGTGACCACGGCCCAAGCCATCGGATCGGAGGATGTACGGCTTCGTCGGATGCATCACCCCCAAAAAAAAAGACGGTGGGGACGTTGGCTGGCCGCAGCGGTGAGGGCGAGCGCGCGCAGGCGGCCAGAGAAGAGTAGAGAGCCTGGGGGCTGGGGATGCGCGACTCGGCCTTTGACGCGGGCCGCGAAGGGAAGAGGACCCTGTTGTAACGTGTCCCTGCCGTTGGCGGCGAATAACAGCTAGAGACCGGAGGAATTGACGGCCATGGCGGCGACGGCTTGGCTGGAATCTTGCAAGGCGGCGGGGTCGGAGCCTGCCTCGGAGGAGATGGACGAGTAGGTGAGGAAGGCGGACGAGGGGGAGGGACTGGAGGAGGCGTATCGTTGGGTGTGAGGAGGACGTCAGCGGATTCCTGAGGAGGTGCGGCTGTCCCGGGAGTGCTACAAGACAAGAGAGTACAAGTCTACAAGATGAGTGGATGTTGGTGGACACGAGGCGGGCGGTCGACCATTGGAGTTGAGGAAACAAGACGACGAGTGGAGGTGGAGTAGGACCAAGCACGAGGGAGTGCCGGCCGGCCCACTCCCAGAATATACCGCCACTCGCCTTCCCTCTCCTCCATTCTCCGCCACGAGTGATCCCTCATCCGCCGCAGCCATGGGGACGGAGGCGGAGCAGAAGGACACCCTCGTGGTGGTGCCAGCGCCGCGCCCGCGCAAGGGGCTCGCCTCCTGGGCGCTCGACCTGCTCGAGTCCCTCGTCGTGCGCCTCGGCCACGACAAGGCCAAGCCGCTCCACTGGCTCTCCGGCAATTTTGCCCCCGTCGTCGAGGAGACCCCGCCGGCCCCTAACCTCACCGTCCGTGGACACCTCCCGGTACCATTTTGCATCCTTCCCTCCCCTCTTCTTCTCCACCGAAGCAACTAGTACTACTCTCCTTCGTCCTAGTCCCAAAATAAATCAACTCCAGAATCACCAGAGGCAAACTATCTTGAGTTTGATCAAAGGGCTACTGCTCGTTAACCCTGCCCGCTAGCTGTGTTTGTAACTTGTTTCCCACTTCTAGTAATGAAATACGTGCAGCGCACGATCTCGAAAAAAAAAAAACTCTATAGATACTTATGACACCAAAAATGGTATATTATGAAAAGGCACATATTTATGTATCACTCCTGAAAGTTATTTATTTTGGGACCGAGGGATTAATAGTTCTACTACTACATGTATGTATCGTCAAAATACTTCATTTTTTGTGTGTTTCCTTTGTTTCCACACAAAATTTCCCTGCCACGAATTCAGATTCTCAAGCTCCTTGCATAAACAAACCAAACCATTGTCCTGTGCTGTTGTGCGCCCTTTAACCAGATCCAAGTTAATACTCCTACTACTCCCTCCGTCTCACAACTTATGGAATTCTCGGTTTTCAAGGCCAAAATAGCAGAGGAGTGAAATTACGATTTTGCCCCTGCATACAGACATCCAATCATCTAGAGCGTTCGAGCGTTCGAGCGGGCCGTCGCCGGTTCCAGACTTCCAGTGTCGCCAGTCGCCGATTCGTGGGCCGCCGCCGCCGCCGGAATGACCACGCCGCCGCCCGTCGATTAAGCGCCGCCTCGCGATTAGACTCCGCCGCCGCCGATTCGAGCCCGTGGACACCGATTCGAGAGCCGCGCATACATACCAGCATCCCGCCCGCCTACAAGTCCTCGCCCTTCTTCGACCATGGCGGAAGCGAACTAGCCCTAACTTGCAGCGGCAGCTGTAGCAGGTGACCTGCAGCAGCAAAATAAATCTGGCTCCACGGCGTGGTCCCAGAGGCAAACTATCTTGAGCCTTTGATCAAAGGGCTACTCCGCTCGTTAACCCTGTCCCGCTAGGCGGATGTTTGAAGGGACGGGCGTCCGCCTTGTTTTCCACTTCTAGTAATGTATCCGCCCGGCGCATACGCGGCAGCACGATCTCAAAAAAAAAAAACTCTATAGATACTTATGAAAGGAGATGAAAATGGTGGGGCAGGATATTATGAAGGGAAGGTTGAGCCATATTTATGGATCACTCCTGAAAGTTATGTTATTTTGGGACCGCGGGATTAATAGTTCTACTGAGCTACATGTATGTTTCGTCAAAAGACTTTTTTTTTGTGTGTTTGAGCTTTGATTGCGTGGATCAGCAAAATTTCCGGAGTACGGCGGGATGTTTTTTTATTCGATATACGGAGTATTAGGTAAACAAACAGCTGGCCACAGCTCAGTTTTTCCATGTTTTTGAAGACAAATTTTAAACGCCACGTTTACATGATTTTGGAGACGGAGGGAGTAGTACAGTAGTACCTTGCCATGACATTGGTAGTCAACAGGTGCAGTATGGAGCATTGGAGTACAATGTTCCTTTGACCAGTAGATGGACTCTTCAAGTCAACTAAAAACTATCTTAAACCAATGATTCCTACCTGAACTCTTCTAATATTTTTTTCATGCCTAGTCTTCTTCCATTATTCTATTCATCTTTTGTTAGTATATACTCCGTATATGTCTTCACAACACCTTTTATTGCTACAGGCTACAGCACTCTGTAGCAATGACCTTTAATTTAATGAACCTTCCCTTATAAAAGGAACTACTTTAAATGCAATAATGAAAATTGGATTTCTTCGAGTCATGTGTCTGCTAGATTGTCTCACTGTTCATTTTCGGTCATCTACAGGAGTGCTTGAATGGAGAGTTTGTCAGGGTTGGGCCTAATCCAAAGTTTGTCCCTGTTGCCGGGTATCACTGGTATTGACTCTTACTTGATGGCAACTTCCTTTTCCTTAGACATTGTTGTAGTCAGTTAGCCACTACTACACTTTTCCACTTTTTTGTAAAAGCCTAAAAGTTTTTTTTACAACATAAAAGCCTAAAAGGTTAAACACCATTTTGCAGTTCCAACAATCATAGATTATACTGTGACTAAAGCATAAGATTCTGTATGGCTGTATAATTCCAGAAGGGTTCATTCATAGATGTTCCTTAATTTACACATAAGTGTGTGCTGCTGTGGTTATAGTTACTTATTTGTTTGTAATGCAAATTCCATTCCTATTTCCCAATATTTAAGTATAATATTTGTAACTAACTACTTGTTTTTCAATTTTGTTTATGCAGGTTTGATGGAGACGGGTATGTGGTACTTCCTGTTTGGTTTGGAATACCAGTTCTAGCAGTACATTTGTTCTGTCGTGCACTCGTGCTGCCACTTGCATATTCCATTCATGTATATTGATTCTTTACAGCGGCATAGAATTAGAACAATTATATTATCACAAAATTCTCTTCACACACAGTTGCAGCTGGTGACAGGAAAATATGATAAAGTTAATGCCCAATTATATATGCAAATATACAATTGCAGATGAACAATTTAAGACATAGATTATGTATTTTGATTGTTTAGTGCTCATCTGAAAAGAGAACATGAAGAAACATAGTTATAAACATGTTAATATTCAAAATAAAAAGAACTACCAGGATGTAATGAATGACACGTGAATACTCTTAAAAAAATGCAGAGGTCATATTAATAGTTCATGGTATATTAATCGTGATGCTGTCTTCATTTTGTCTAATAGGATGATTCATGCCATGCGTATTAAAGATGGAAAAGCTACCTATGTATCAAGATATGTGAAGACTGCTCGCCTCAAACAAGAAGAATATTTTTGGTGGAGCTAAGTTTATGAAGGTAAAATTACTTGTTTCACTCAAAACCTAAGCATTTTATTAGCAAATGACCATTTGAAGTTGAAACGCCTACTTATCTCCATCTGGACCATCTCCAAAGTCTGCTCTTTTTAGATAACCAATGTGTGACTTTTTTCTCTCGATTCACTAAGATTCTGAATACATACTAGGCATATGCTTGTTTTTGTCCACCATTTTGCTGTGGAAATATTTGTTCTGAAACCAGCTTAAATTTTAAGGATATATCCAGAGTTCCAAACATCTTGGAGTATGGTGATTCTATTTTGTTAATTTTCTCTGCTTGTAAGTTGTCATATCTTCATGGTGAATTATTTTGTGATGTCATCTTTGATTTATTTGCTTCTATATTGATGGCAGATTTGGATTTCAGAGCCTAGTTTATTCTTGGTTATAGCATCAATTAGTAGACAATAGTATCATATAAATGATGTTTAGATCTTACCATCTGACAGTTCAAGGATAATATTGATCCTACAGTACTAATTTAAACCCTACAACTTTAGCATTGGCCATCAGTGTTATGCCCAGAAATTACTATTCACGCACATGAATAGTACCTCTGTACTGTAACCTGAAAATAGGGATGTTAGAAAATCTATTATTTGTTAAGCTCACATCTTATCTAGAGTTTTGTCAAGTTTGTAAAGGCTACCTCCCTTTGGAATCAATCAAGCAATGAAGAGTCAATTTAACCATTTGAGGCCTTTCCAGTGTCTAATCTAATTCCTCTACTAGTAGACAGCTGCACCTGGCTGTCCTCTTGGCAGTGTTTACCCCCTTACAATCAACTTCCTACAAAATCATACATGCATGTGATTATCCCCTCTCTCAATTATTTGCAGATTGGGGACCTGAAGGGATTTTTTGGATTGTTTATGGTCCAAATGCAGCTACTTCGGAAAAAATTAAAAGTCTTGGATTTTACCTATGGATATGGGACAGGTACCACCTTAGCTTATGATATATCTGTTAAATATCATGTCTAATAAGGGCATTGTTGTATGCAATGTAAATTTACAATTGTTTCACGAGCAATTGCTTGTGGTGACATTTTGGTTTTCTGATGCCTTCCTTTTTCCAGCAAATACTGCACTTATATATCATCATGGTAAACTCATGGCCTTGTCAGAAGCAGATAAGCCATGTAAGTTCTCAGCCCATTATCACATTCTTTTTTTTGGACATGCCCTGTTGGAAAGGCACTTAACTTCTGTGTATAAATAAAATTGGTAAAATTTTCCCAAAAATTTATCAATATTATTTTTGTTGTTGTGGCTGATGAGAAGTAACAATGAAGAAATCATATGCTAAAACTTGTGTGACAGTACCAAAAAAAAAATATATGTATAATTCACTATTTGAGATAATGTTCCACTATGTAAGGCATGTAGGGGACATGGGGACACACTGATTCATATGTATAGAGGGTATCCTTATAAAGAGTAAAATAGGAGTTGAGGTTGAAGAAAGATACAAATATGGAAATAATGACAATCTGTTTCATACTCAGGACTGTCTTTATTGTTTGTCTGATCCCCAAAAATATTCGTTTATAATGGGATTTAAATCACCAAGCACTTTTACCACAGAAAAAAACGTCAGACTGTCTAAGACAGATTTGCCATAGGAATCTTGAAAATTTCCGATGGCACATTCTGCTTACATGTATGCAGAGATCACATCCTGATTCATGATGGTTTTTAAACATTATTGCAACCTTTTGTTATCGACAGACCACACATCCATTGCAGTAATTATGCTAATACAGAACATGTGTTCCACATTTTTAGATGTTGTTAAGGTCCTTGAAGATGGAGACTTGCAGACTCTTGGCTTGTTGGATTATGACAAAAGGTTGAAACATTCTTTCACTGCCCATCCAAAGGTTGACCCTTTTACAGGTAAATCACATTGGCTCAGTACTATTTCTTGATTTCACTCTGATTTCTGATAACTTTTAATGTTTGTATTTACCCTCCTTTTAGATGAAATGTTCACATTTGGATATTCACATGAGCCTCCATACTGTACATACCGTGTGATTACTAAAGAAGGAGCTATGCTTGATCCTGTGCCAATAACAATACCAGAATCTGTAATGATGCATGACTTTGCCATCACGGAGAATTACTCTATTTTTATGGACCTCCCTTTGTTGTTTCGACCAAAGGTGTGTGATATTGGTGCACAGAAAACCTTCTTTGCATTTTCTTTCTGTGCTACTTATTTAATTCAGCCAATGGATGTCCTAGTCGATTCCTATTTAATGCAGTCAGGAAATGCTTCAAACCCGTTTTCATAACTAGATCCTTAATTCCTTTTTTTTTTAATATATTATTGTGTACAGGAAATGGTGAAGAATGGTGAATTTATCTACAAGTTTGATCCTACAAAGAAAGCTCGTTTTGGTATTCTCGAACGCTATGCAAAGGATGACAAACTCATCAGATGGTTTGAACTCCCTAATTGCTTCATATTCCATAATGGTATGGTGCCTTTAGCTTTCTGCTAAAACTCTTAATGTATGGCCTTTTTAGATTTTTCTTGAACCCTGTTTCTTTTCTGTTTTTTTTCCCTGCAAACTTGTGCTTCTACCTTTAGGAACTTCTGATAGAATTATGACAGTGTGAAGAACAGGACTCAAGATAGATCTGTTTCCAGTTATTGTGCTTGACACTTTGACTATGCAATTCCATGTCTTGCACTTTCTTAGTTTGAGCTGATCTTTGAAAACATGTGTTGTCACAGCTAATGCTTGGGAAGAGGGTGATGAAGTTGTCCTCATTACCTGCCGCCTTGAGAATCCAGATTTGGACAAGGTGAATGGACATCAAAGTGACAAGCTCGAAAACTTCGGGAATGAGCTGTATGTACCTGCAATCTCGATCTATATTTTTATATGAATTAATGCAGTGCTTGCCATTTTCCTAATGATAATATTTTAGGTACGAGATGAGATTCAACATGAAAACGGGTGCTGCTTCACAAAAGAAACTGTCTGTTTCTGCTGTGGATTTTCCTCGTATTAATGAGAGCTATACTGGCAGGTATGATTCTTTTGTTGGAGTGGGAGCATGCTTACTGTCAATTTTTTTTAAATTTTTCCTCTGTGAATTGAGCGTCATTACAAATTGTAGTTAGATGCTTCCTGAAGCTCTGAGGCTTTCTAATCCACCGCTTTGTTGAAAACAGAAAGCAGCGGTATGTCTACTGCACTATACTTGACAGCATTGCGAAGGTGACTGGCATCATAAAATTTGATCTGCATGCTGAACCGGAGAGTGGTAAGAAAGAACTTGAAGTGGGAGGAAATATACAAGGCATATATGACCTGGGACCTGGTAGATTCGGTTCAGAGGCGATTTTTGTTCCCAAGCAGCCAGGTGTATCTGGAGAAGAAGATGATGGGTATTTGATATTCTTTGTACACGACGAAAATACAGGGTACTCTATTCCTTGGCTCTGCATCCTGTTATCCCTGCATATTTTGCCATTCATAGGTCTGAAGTGTAATAGATAATGGTTTTGATGATGATGATGCTGAAAACTCAAGAACCCAATATATGCCTCTTGCTCTTAGTATTTCAATTTGACGATTGCAACTTGATTCGACATGTGTTCTTGTGGATGCAGGAAATCTGAAGTAAATGTTATAGATGCGAAGACAATGTCTGCTGATCCAGTTGCAGTGGTTGAGCTTCCTAACAGGGTTCCTTATGGATTCCATGCCTTCTTTGTAACTGAGGTAACAGCTTCTTTGGCGGTTTTGCTTTGTTGCATTAATTTGTGAAATGTAGTTAGTTAGTTCTTAGCATCCGTTCTGCGCTATTGTACTTTGCTATAGCATCTCTGGCTATATCGCTAGAGAGCCTTCAAACAAGGTTAGTATATTTCAAACTGTGTGTGCTGGTTTGAGCTGTATCTTATGCTTGGTGTTTGTCGACAGGACCAACTAGCTCAACAAGCGGCGGGGCAGTGAAGCTAGGGATACATCACCAGCAGATTCTGCACACGTGGTTACACGTTGAAAAATACTGTAGGAGCTAAACTCTGAAACGGCAATGTATGTATATGTATTTGTCTGGTAAATACAGTGGAGCTGGCCTGGACTATAGTATATTCGAACCACACATCAAACTCTCAAAAATCATTGGGTTTGATATAAGACCCCTTCACACATGTAGTATAGAACAAGCTGAGGAAGTTTATTACAGTCCTGAGTGATTGCAAATTGCTTGCATGCTCTGTCTGGGCCTCTGTGGTGGCACAACTACCCTCACAATAGTACAAGCACGCTCGCCGTCTCCGGACGCCGGTGTAAGATTACAAGGACGCAAGCGATTCATCAGAATACAGAGGCAACTGACAGTCGTAACACGACATAGGCCGTTGTGGTAGGCTCATGCGTGATGCGTCGTCCTGTACCGGTAGGACGTGTAGCGACGTAGTGCTGGTAGTATTTGGCCCTTGTGGTCGGTGATGCCCTGCCCATGCCTGGCGCCTGGCTCCTGGCTGGCTCACCACGGCCGACATCCTGTGGCCGGTCACCGCCGTCAGCTCGCCCGCTTCCCCTTGTCGACGCAGTCGTAGTCGTCGCTCGGGCTTTGCAGGACTGGACAGGGCGCCGACGGTCGCGAGCAGCCAGCCAAGCTTTGAGCACCGCGGGGACGAGGAGCGGTCGGCGAGCGCCAGGAGTGCGGCGGCGGTGGTGGCGCGCTGCTTGCCGTGGGCACAGTCCGCCATGATTTGGATCGTTGGATGCATTTGCAACTATGCAAGCAATGAAGAAACCGAACTGCCTTTCTTCTAGTGTGAACGCAGCGCATGAAGAGGAGTACTACTGTACATCCGTTCGATGATACTCCTCGATCAAAGCTCATGGCTCCACGGCAAAATGAGAGCGATATCAAAGTAGTAGTAGACAAACAGAGACCATACTGGAAGAAACAAAACAAAAAGGGAGTAATACATATACACGTGTACCTTTCCCTCTGGCCCTCTTCGACACGTGCTGCGCCACGGCAGACGCGGTTTAGGGCTCCCGAGACCCAGCTTGACCGACGCGGACGAACGCTCCAACGATAGATGGAGGTGAGCTAATAAAAACCACGAGCACAAGGCACCAGTGGCGTTATAAATCACGTGAATCACCCCGTGTGTGATGTGTACACCAGTGCCCACGGCGGCTTCTTTGTGCAAAAGAAAAGAAAAGGCCGAGGAAGACGACGACGCGAGAGACCGAGGTGTGAAGGGGGGGAGTGGCGAGTCACCGCCATACCGCGGCGCAAACGTGAGGTCCCGCCGCGCCCACCACGGCGTTCCTCCACCGTTGGCGAGCCCATCCAGCACCAGCAGTGAGCTGTGGCCCGACGCGAGTGCGCGACGCCACAGGCCACACACACGCCTGCTGCTTCCGTCCGTGTACGCATGCAATCATGCACATCCGCAGCTACCGCGGGCCCTTATTAAAACCCAAGCACATGCTCCTATGCTAGTAGCAACGCTGCAGCCCTGCAGCAGCATCTTCTTGTTCTGGACCCTGCGCAGCGCAGCGCACGGCAAAGCTCGCCTCATCCCCTCCACGTCTCTGCACCTCTGCAAGCAAAGCTCCGATCTCCGGATCACGCTGACCCCTGCGAGGCGAACCGGCGACCAGTGGTTGCGCCGTGAGAGCCTTGGCTAGCGAGTGAGCGACCATGCTCATCAGGAGCGCCTCCACGCCGGTCCTCGGCGCACTGCACCCCTCCGGTTGCCACTCGCCGGCGGTCTCGTCCCCGGCCGTCCACTTCCCCGAGTCGCCGGCGGCTGCCGCCTACCACCTTCACCCCATCTCCTGCCACCTGGCCGGGCCCGGGTCCGGGTCCGACCACGAGCGCTCGCGCGTCCCCGGCGCCGGCATGCGCCGCACGTGCTCCGAGGACAACCTCGCGTCTCTGGCCGGCGGCCGCGCGCGACGACCACCAGCACCACCACCTGCCGCCGTCCGGCAAGGGCGCGCCCGGGCGCGGCCCGTGCCGCTCGAGACCATCCAGTCGTTCACGGGCCGGCAGGCGTCGTCCACCGACGACGAAGAGGAGGAGGAGGAGGAGGAGGACGCGTACGAGGTGGGAGGGAGCTGCGCTTCGGCCAGTTCGGCTTTGCCGGCGGCAACGGCAGCACCTACTCGCAGGAGCACCCGCTGTTCCTGGCCAGGGGCCTCGGCATCGACCGCCTCGGCTCGGGCCTCCTCAGCGCCGACGGCGGATTCGGTGGCGACGCCGACGGCGGCGGCGGGTTCGGTGGCAGCGATGGCGGCGGCGGCGGCAGTAACTTGGTGACGTCGGGGAACGGAGGCGACCGCTCCGGCATCGAGATGCACTACAAGAAGATGATCGAGGAGGACCCCTGCAACGGCCTCTTCTTGAGGAACTACGCACAGTTCCTGTACCAGGTAAAGCAAGCAGCAGTCTCGTTCGTTCTTCAGATCTTGCAGAAGATATAAAAAAAAAACGCTTTTTGTTTCTGATGAATCTGACGTCGGCACACCTGCACATTGTTTTTTTTCAGGTGAAAGGGGACTACAGGAGGGCGGAGGAGTACTACTCCCGAGCGATACTCGCCGACCCCGACGACGGCGAGCTCCTGTCAGAGTACGCCAAGCTGGTCTGGGACGTGCACCGCGACGAGGAGCGCGCGTCCAGCTACTTCGAGCGGGCGGCCAAGGCGTCCCCGCAGAACAGCCACGTCCTCGCCGCGCACGCCGCCTTCCTGTGGGACACGGACGACGAAGAGAGCGGCGGCGATGTGGTCGGCAGCTACGCGGGGGCGGGGTTCGCTCAGCCTGCGCACTCGTCTCTGGCGTCGGCGGCAACCTGAACAGCCTCAGATCAATCTCAGATCGTCTCTGAACGCTCAAGTGAATGAATGGAGGTAGCTAGTATGATAGTGGCCTGTGCTCGTCTCTGTAGCTTACCAATAATGCTAGCGAACATAGGCCTAGAGCAGCGTATGTCTACTTGTGTTTGTTTCAACAATGAGCAAGCAGATTCCATATTCTCTTTTCATTGGGAGCTTAACCTTGATCTGTTGTTAACCTCTCCTGTATGCTTATTATCTGAAGGTCAGTCTGCTGCAATACAGAAAACTTAGAGAAGGTTCAGTTGTGCTTAGTCAAATGAATGCCGCATAGCCTTGCAATGATTTTGCGAGTGAGTTCCGGCACTGTGCTGCTGCGGTTAATTCTGCCAATCGGTTCGACTTGGACTTCTGCTCTTGTTCTTCAGAAAAAGATAAGTAACCTGTGGAATTCCAAAACCTTGCTGCTTCCTGCATGTCGGGATGATATTTCTCGAGGTAACTCCCATGCATTCTGCATCTCTAACACTGACATGGGCCACATGGATCCCAGGGAAACAAATCTGATTGATAATATGTCCGACAAAAAACTATCTTCATTGACACTTCGTGGCAATGCTCAATTCTGATTTCTGAAGCAACATCTTCACATCAACGGCAATGGAGTCTGAAAAAGTTTCAGGCAACACATTCAGCGTAAAGCCTCTCCTTGAAAGTGCAAGACACTGAGATATTTGCAGCCGAAGTAACTTGTCCTTCTGTGTCCTGGCATTGAGATATTTGCAGGATACCATAAATATCAAGCCTATAAAAAATCCAGAGCTAGTGAAACTGGTGGCGCAGGACGAGCAGCACCAGCACGAACTACAAGACAGCATTAGGATTAGTTTCCACACCGCCGCATCTATCTTACGTTTGAGAATTTTCATGTCACTGCTTTACAGATATGCATTAAAATTTTGTTCCAAATTACTAACAGTTTCACAGAGCAATTCAATTGAAGCGCACCAACAGGATCAGTAGTGATCAAAGTGCTCAGGGCAATCAATCCGTAAGTGTCCTGTATAAATTCAGTATTTTGGTTCACCTTTCTTGGATGTCCTGCATAAATTGTGTGGACATAGGGAAACCGAGCTATCTCCCAAGGACAATAAACATTTTGTTTAAGGAGATTACTTCGATGAAGAGGGCTAAGTAAAAAAAAAAAAATGTTCCCAAATGACAAGCACACACTTTACATGCATCTAGTCGTTGCTCTAAAGTTGAAATATCATGGAGCAATGTGTTTACCTGAAAACAGTGCAATGCCAACTTATCTGCTGGTTTTTTTTTTTTTTCAGTATCGTAAGACAAAAAAAGAAGAAGCTTCGTCACTAATTCATCACCTTTAATTATCATCACCTTTAATTATCATCACCAAGTTCATCATGCACAGAAAATGTTTTCAGAGAAGATCATGAATAAAATTTGTAACTTTAAACATACAGCCACAGTTGTCACTTGTCAGCTAAGAAATGCAGGCATCACATCATAAAAAACAACAGAGATATTTATAAAATCCTTTGTATGCTCAATTTCAAGTTTCCGCCACATGCTTGACTCTAAATAAGCAATTTGTTTCACACCTTCCCACTGTGGCACCAGCTAGCTAATTACACACCAGCGCTAACACACCAGGTGAGTAGCCGAGTGGGCTTTTCAGGTCACACCTTCCCACTGTGGCACCAGTTAATCTCCGAGTGGGTTTTCAGGACACACCTTCCCACTGTGGCACCAGTTTCTCTAATTACACATCAGCTGAGTTGGCTTTCAGGGCACTTCAGACTTGAACAAAACAAACCCCGAAGCAGTCTGGTGCAACAAACATATCACAAACCATGTGAAACCGACAAAGGTTGTGCAAAGCAGCAATTGAATTTTTCAGAAAAAAATGACATCTTCCAAATCAAACATTGAATTAGAGATGAAATTTTACTTTGCTTGGAAGTTAGCAATCAGTATTTTTAGAAGCAAGATCCTCCAAATCATGACTCTATAATGATCATAGAAATTGGATTTTATCAAATCAAATCAAAGATTCAAATCAATCATAGATGCAATAGAGAGATGGAAACATTTGATTTTTGATTTGGTTGGGATGTGCCAGGCTCTGCCAATAGTGCAACGACTGAGCGACACTTGAGAATCCCAATGGCAAGCCACTGTAATGGATTTTCTCCCACAAAAAATAAATTTAATATCAAAGTGGACACATGATCCACATATCAGATATTAAACTGATAAGAACAGATACTACACTTGATCTTAGCCAAAAGGTCGAGAAAGGTATGAGTTGCAGAGAGAAGTAACTCTTGTTTTATATGCATCTTGCCTGCCTCACGAGTCTAGCCAGGCAATGTGGTACTAACTAATAATGATTCTCGTTGTAATGTTAGGCAATTAGGGGATCTAATCACATAAGCTAAACTGGGCCACATTATAGTGTTGACCTTTGCAAGCGGCCCATTAAGAGAGGTCCCTCCCAAAAGTCCCAATAATATCGTACCGTGCACTTGGATACCAGCTGCCACATCTGAGTGTTTTTTTGTAATTTTTTAATTAAAACAAACAATCTCTCTTTTTTTGCGTGTTTTACCCCAAGGTTGAGGGATCACCTGAATGCTCTTTGCAGGCTGCAAGTGCGGCTTAGACTCTTCAATCATGTCCGCTCTATCACCCCCTATGCAGGAAGTTCACTTTGTAGCTGCTTGGTGTATACATCGGTATCTAGCAACATGTTTGCATACAATGCTAGATGAATGAGATGACAAAACCTCCCCTATAGATATTCATTTATCTCCTTTTTTTAGGGATAGGAGCCAGAGGTTCCTACTGCATATTTATTGAAAATAAAAGAGAAAACAAAGAGCCAAAGATTACAGAGAAAAACAGGGGAACAGAGAGCAAACCACTCCTATTTGCAGTATGTCTAGCTGCTTTAATTACTTAGCAACAACGAAGTAGTGGCACATTTCACTGGTTCCTCATAGTGTCCCTACATCTACCAACAGCCTAACTTTTGGCATGTTTGGATACCACCATGGCTAATTGTTAGGTAGCTAATTTAGCTCAAACTAGCTTTAGCATATCTAAACAAAGAGGATTAATAGGTCAGATAATTTAGTCAAGTCTTCAACTAGTTGCTAGCTAATTTGAGCTATATAACCTAAAAAAAAAAGCTAATTTGAGATATCATTTAGCCTAACTAATAACTAGTCCATGCATAAAACATGTCCTAAGAGCAACTCTAGTGGACCTTCTAAACAGGCCTATATTCTAATTTTTAAGAGCTCAAGTAAAAAAATAACTCCAGTGGACCTCCTATTTAGACTCTCATTTTAGGAGGACTTCTAAAATATAGTTTCAGACCCTTAGGAACAGGAGGACCCTATCCCTCCTCCAGCAACAGAGTCTTGGGCTGGAGTTGGAAGCAAATTTGGGCTCCTATTTTTTGCAGGCCAGCATGCAAATAGAAAAACTAGGGACTCAATTTGCATATTGGGCTGAAGTTGCTCTAAGCATGTGCCTAAAATTCTTCGCAAAAAAAAAGCATGTGCCTAAAATTAGGGTGGCCACGACGATCGTCTGGTGCATAAGCTTTGAAGGATTAATTCTAAGTAAACCTGTCAACGGATGACTAGCTAGTTTTATAACACGTTTTTTTTAAGAAGGAACATGTATTGATCTTAGCGCATTACACCGGTCCTTTTACAAACAGGACTCCAAAGAAAAGAAAAATTACAAAGAAGTTCAAAACTTCTGTTCGTCTTCCTCGAAGCCTTCAGAGATCCGTTCGTCACCGCCATCGAAGCCGCTTCCCAATCGTCGTCGGGCACCAGAACCAAACTCCACAAGATGGAGGCCACAGAGGAGGACTTACTTCTAGGCGAATCAGCCGATACTGCCTCCCAGGCGCATTGGCCAACTCCCGCACCCACGACTCATCCTTCGATTCCATCGCCGGCAACCCGAGCAAAGCTCAGATTTTCACCAAAGAACATCTTCCTCGAGACTAACAGGGTCAACACCATCATCACCGAAGAAGACAACAATGCGCCGACCCTCGACTCACGGGCCAGGTCTCCCCGGCCTCTCCGTTGGCGTCGGAGTAGATCGCCATCGGAGAACGGAAGATCTTTGGAAGAAATTATTCGCCCTGCCCCGCCGCCGCTTCCGCATCGCCGGCGTCACCAGGAAAAACAAGCCGCAAAGGAGCCGCACTCCTCCGGCAAAACCTAACTCCGCCGCCGAACATCGACGGCGAGCCAACCCTAGATCTAAATGGACTCGACTTAGACTCTACGAAACAGTAGATCGATTAAAACGATGGACCCCGTTCCTCCTCTCCACCGGCAGGAGGCGAGAGGAACGGAGGTCAGGCGGCGGCGGCGGCTGCTGCTGGGGGGCGGAGGCAGGGCAGGAGCCTTGCGCGTTCCAGGAACGAACCTCTGTGACTCTCGTCGTCGTCACTTTTTCAGGCAAAATCTCCGTTTCATAACATGTTTTATCCGTTCAACTGGAAAGAAAAAAACAAACAACTGGGCTAGGCACTAATAAAGTGAAGGGCTGCGATTTGCATCTGGGCTAGGCACTAATAAAGTGAAGGGCTCATCAACCGTTAGATGGCATCCAGGTCCGTAACTTCACCGAACGTAAGGGCCGTAACTTCACCAAATCCGCGGCGGCGGCAACCCTTTGTCGACAACTGTGGGCGGCGCTTTTCCTTCTTCTCCCATAAACCTCAGCGTGCTCTCTCTCTCTCTCTCTCTCTCTCTCTCTCTCCCCCGCGAAACCTCGGCGGCCGTCGCTGCCGCCCTACGCTACGTGCCCAGGTCTTCTACGTCGCCCTTCATCGGCGACCAGCGGCACCAGGTACGCCCACCCCTTGGCCTCCCTTCATGCTGTGCGAAACCGAGCTCCCAATCCCTAACTTACCGTATGTACTAATTATTAATAGTGTATATGCATGTATTAGGCTTACTAAATTCGATTGTTTTACAAGGTGTACACCCGTGTCCTTTATTGGGTCCGCCCCTGGTTCCAGAAAGGCCGCCGTGTCAAATTTTAAAGATAATTTTGTGAATCCGTTTGAAGTTTTGACTGCTTGTGCTTGTGTCATACTTGAATGCCTAGTTTCACTTTATTTATTGGCATCTTTGCGCTTACCAGTGCTTTACCCATCTTACTACTGTTGTATTGGGATGCCTTCTAATGTAATTTATTTGTGCTGGCTTATGTGTTGATTTCTGCTGATTTCAGGTTCCTGCTGTTTCTAAGTAATAATAATAAAAAAAAAAGATCAATGGAGGCAAAGTTGGCATTCCCCAAGGACAGTCCACCAATTTCGATAATTTGTGCAGCAAAGTTTGTGGGTCTACCCCTAACCATTGACCCTAGTCTCGCTGCTGGCTCAACACCCACCCTACAGTTTGCTTCTGGGTAAGTTCTTGCTCCTCTTCTCAGGTACATGTTCTTTTTCTCTCATTAAAATGTCTCTCAGGTCAATTGCTGCAAACACATACCACTTGTATCATAGTTAGCTTTGGGACAGTTCATATGGGTGGGGATGCTGCCAATGCAACCCCGGGTTGTTGCATGGAACTAGAGATGGCTGATGCACTGTTAGTTGTCCACAATTTGTTGCTGCAATAGCTATTGTGTTTTCACACAGTGCACTATTATCCTCAGGACAGGGTATATCTAATATGATTTCTACTTAATTACCCTTTTTTTGCGAGTCTGCAACTTTGTAATGGCAGTCCCTGATCCTGGTGGATGTGTCAATATGTATTTTTTCCAAATAATTGAGTGCTATATGTTTTGATCTAGTTTCATTTCATGTATTTATATTTGATTTGAGTTGACTCACCATCTGGGAGTTTATATAATTTCTCATTCAACCTTTTGCGTTTGTGTACAGAGAATCACTCCATGGTGTCAACCCAATCCTCCTCTACATTGCCAGGGGTGCATCAATTTCCTGCTTCTCTGGGAAGAATGATATTGAGTTTGGGCATGTATGTTGCCGTCTACTGCTTTATGATAAGTTATTTATTGTCCTGACTTTCTAATTTTCTATGTTCTAAATGGCTGCTGTTAATAAACTTGTAGGTTGTTGAATGGCTTGAATATGCCCCCACCTTCCTTTTAGGCTCTGAATTTGAAAATGCCTGCTCATTTGTTGATGGATTCTTGTTCTCCCGGACCTTTCTGGTTGGTCATGGCCTCACAATTGCTGACATTGTAGTTTGGTCAAATCTTGCTGGTAAGCTGTGCGTTTGTTCGCGAAATTTTTCTTTAAGGCTGGCTCTAGGCATTGTAATGTTGAGCTTGATGCGTCATTTTCCTTCAGGAATTGGTCAACGGTGGGAGAGTCTCAGGAAATCAAAGAAATACCAAAATCTTGTCCGCTGGTTCAACAGCATAGATTCAGAATACAGAGACACACTGAACGAAGTTGTGGCTGCATATGTCGGGAAACGAGGAATTGGAAAATCTCCTGCACCAAGCCTTAAGGAAAAGGTACATGATTCAAAGGATCCATCAGCTCCAGAAGTTGATCTCCCTGGTGCAAAAGTTGGGAAAGTCTGCGTTCGTTTTGCCCCAGAGCCTAGCGGTTACCTCCATATTGGGCATGCAAAGGCTGGGCTGTTGAACAAATATTTTGCTGAAAGATATCAAGGGCGCCTAATAGTTCGATTTGATGACACAAACCCTTCAAAAGAAAGCAATGAGTTTGTCGAGAACGTTTTGAAAGATATTGAGACGTTGGGGATCAAATATGATGTTGTCACATACACATCTGATTATTTCCCAAAGCTAATGGAAATGGCTGAAAGTTTGATAAAGCAGGGTAAAGCATATGTTGATGACACACCAAAGGAGGAAATGAGGAAAGAGAGGATGGATGGTATTGAGTCAAGGTGCAGAAATAATACCGTGGAGGAAAATCTGTCGTTATGGAAAGAGATGGTTAATGGAACTGAAAGGGGCATGCAGTGCTGTGTACGAGGTAAACTTGACATGCAGGATCCTAACAAGTCACTCAGGGATCCTGTTTACTACCGGTGTAATATTGATCCTCACCATCGTGTTGGTTCAAAGTACAAGGTCTATCCAACATATGACTTTGCTTGCCCATTTGTTGATGCATTGGAGGGGGTGACGCATGCTCTTCGTTCCAGTGAATATCATGACAGGAATGCACAATATTATCGAATTCTTCAAGACATGGGGTTGAGGAGAGTAGAAATTTATGAATTCAGCCGATTGAATATGGTTTACACTCTTCTAAGCAAGCGGAAGCTTCTTTGGTTTGTACAAAACAAGAAGGTCGAAGATTGGACTGACCCACGTTTTCCCACTGTCCAAGGCATAGTACGCCGTGGCTTGAAGATTGAGGCGTTGATACAATTTATACTCCAACAGGTACACCTCTGTGCTAATGTCATGTTGCTTTATCTTCATATTTCCTGAATGTTTAATACAGATACAGATTGCGTATCCATGTTTGAGCTTTTAAAACTATATCTACTTTGTTTGTTGAAGGGTGCTTCAAAAAATCTGAATCTCATGGAGTGGGATAAACTCTGGACAATCAACAAGAAGATAATTGATCCAGTGTGTGCAAGGCATACTGCTGTGCTAAAAGACCAGCGTGTCATCTTTACTCTTACAAATGGTCCAGAGAAGCCATTTGTTCGAATTTTACCAAGGCATAAGAAATTTGAGGGTGCTGGAAAGAAGGCTACAACCTTCGCCAACAGAATTTGGTTAGATTATGCTGATGCAGCAGCCATTGGCAAGGGTGAGGAAGTAACCCTTATGGATTGGGGGAATGCTATTGTTAAAGAGATCAAGGTGGAGAGTGGAGTAATTACTGAACTAGTTGGAGAACTGCATCTTGAGGGCTCTGTGAAGACAACAAAATTGAAGATCACATGGCTAGCAGATATAGAGGACCTAGTCCCCTTATCATTGGTTGAATTTGATTATCTCATCAGCAAGAAAAAGGTATTTATCTGCTCTCTTAAAAAATCAGTTTGTGTTGATGATTAGTTTGATTGTAAAATTAGATATAACATATTATCATGTTGTAATGTGATTTGTGCGTTTTCTTATATGTAGAAGTCTATGCTGCACTGAATCAAATTGTATGCTGATTGCCACGGCATTTATCTTCTAGATATGCAGCAAAACTGCAGTTTCATTCACAAGTTTTCCCCTTAATTTCTACTTAATCTTGTATAGTGATGCTGAAAGTGAAAAATACTTGTGAAAAATTCCTTGTTAAGTTTTAACTAGAAAGACTCCTTGTTCTTTCACAAATTAATGATGAATTATTCTGTTGGTGGCCTCTGGCAGCTAGAGGAAGAAGATGACTTCCTCAACAATCTCAACCCTTGCACTCGACGAGAGAACGCAGCCCTTGGAGATGCAAACATGAGGAACCTCAAGCGTGGAGAGATCATACAGCTCGAGAGAAAAGGCTACTATAGGTGTGATGCCCCTTTTATCAGATCGTCGAAACCGGTTGTCCTATTTGCAATCCCAGATGGCCGGCAGCAGGCCTCTCTTAACTAGGCATGGTGACCACTGATGGCATATGGAATTTCCTGAGATATCAGAGTCGGCAATCAATATTGTTGCATTATACACTTAAAATACTGTACTGTGATTAGACTTACTCGTGGTGTATTTCTTTCACTGCTCGATGGCCAGGCCTATCCTGCCAACCAAGCAGTACAGCCATTTAGATTTTTGGTGGATTGTACTTTTGTCTGAGATTGAAGATTCTTATAATTTTCTAGCAGTGCCTTTGTTATTTTGCTGTTAGTTTTTTTTGTTACGTCAGCTGTTTCATCAGGTATTAAGTAGCTTAATCTATGTGGACGGGTATGGTTTGTTGCTTGTGATGAGTAATTGCAAGTGTTGACCCCAAAGGTTGGGACATGGGAGTAGGATGACCAAGTTGGCCTTTCTGTGTTTGCTCGAGGGATTCTTGTTCAAGATGTTTCTCGTGAAAACACTGCCTCGCCTGTGGCTGCTTAGCCCGGCCCCTACACATGCCAAATAATTTGAAGATAAGCTTTTCTGGTCTGAAATCTTTGGGCTTTCTCAATTGCCAAAATTTGAAGATATTTTTTTCTGGTCTCAAATCTTTGGGCTTTCTCAATTGGCAGCACCTATCGCTGGTCATCACCATGATCTACTTCACTACTTGTAGCGGCAAATTAACTATGAAGCAGCGAGTTAGGCTTGAATGCAAAGTCACCGTCAAAGCGTCATTGATTTATATACCGTATGAGAACATATCTTTGACCTTTGACCCAGTAGAGGTTGCAGCTAGGCCAAGTGAAAAGTGCCACGAGGACACAACAATACACCAAGAACACATTACAACACGTAATAAAATTGCACAATGGTTCTGACCATCAACAGGTAATAAGACTGCACAACAGTTCCAACCACATCAAGGATTTGTATACACTGCATAGAGCTAATATTGTTCAAAGAAATTTACATTTCCAAACTCACCTAGAAAGCACCATCCTCAATACACCGACGGCCGATGCCTATATTTTCAAATACAGAGCAGGATTTGTATACACTGCATATAGCTTGTTGCTTCACATATTTGCAAGTGTTGCACTTTGTGCAACCTCCCTGCAGAATTCTGCTTCCCTAAACTTCGTACAGCTGATATGCATAAAAAGAGCAGAATGACTTGTGCACTTTTCCATAGGAATTGCTGGAACATGCTCCTGGGCTCCTGGCAGATTGCAAAATTGCTCTATGCACAGTTTCAGCAGATGGTTGTTGCAACTCATGAAACAATCGATTATCTGTCATACAGGCAGCACCTACAGGTGAAACAATTCCTGAAGGAAGTTTATCCGGATGTCAATATTATCGCTCTGGTATCTAGCAAGTAAATGCCATCTGGACCCCAATATTTCTATGCCTCAGCTAATCATGTCAATATTACCTGTCTGCTATCAAGCAAATAAATGCCATCTGCATCCCAATATTTCTACATCTCTTCTATCAGCAGAGAATTTGCGGCAAATGCTGCTTCTAATGTGCAAATATATATCTCCTAATGGATCTGCTCACAACTAGATTGACCTTTCAATTTAGATTCCAATTAGATTAGCCTAAATGATGCTTTGCATAGTGCTTCAGTGGCCAAGACTAAGAGTGGCGAATACTATGTCCAGATTTTTTTTTCTCAAACACAATACTATGCCCAGATTCAGTCTGAGAAAATGATCGAACAGTTTCATGGAAATTGTTTGTTAAGCGATCCACAGGTGCAACCATCATTCTAGCAGTGTGCACAGAGGTAATCTGGAATAGTAGCATCATCATCCTTCATTTTCATCTCCATTGCTATTAGATTCAGCAAGTCATAGATCTCCACTGAGCCAGGATGGTTCTTGTCCTGGGCAATGAACCTGGAGAGCCCTCCACCAACATCAATCTCACTAAATCCAGGGACCTTTTTTACACCCCTATCCTCCATCACCTTTCTAGCTTTCTTCGCCTCTTGCCACCGTCTGGCAACAGCATAGATATTGGACAGGCCAATGTACCTGCCATCATGGTCCGGCTGCAACTGCACAAGCTGCCTACCGACTACCTCTCCCAGCTCCACCCATCCATGCAAATGACAGGCATTCAAGAGAGCACCAAGTACAGAAACACTGGGCTTCATCGGCATACTTTTAACAACACCATATACTTCCTCCAAGCGCCCTGCTCGGCCAAGCACATCTACCAGGCAAGCATAATGCTCGACTTGTGGTCTGAGCCCTTGCGCTTCAAGTGAGCGGAAGAACTTCCAAGCCTCATCCACTAGACCGCCATGGACACAAGCACTTAACAGACAAAGGTATGTGATCTCATCCGGTGTAACCCCAGCACGGCGCATCTCCTGGAATATCTCCACCGATTCGGTGGCCATGCCATGCACCGCAAGGCCACCAATCACAGCATTCCATATCAGAACATCGGTCCTCTCCACCGGCACAGCCCAGAACACCTCCAGCGCCTCACGGATGGCACCGCACTTGGCATACATGTCAACGAGTGAGGTCGCAAGCTTGAGGTTCAATGGGAAGCCACGCTCCCTCAGGCACTGGTGCACCCGCCTCCCATGCTCGAGGTCTCCAAGGTTTGCACAGGCTCCAAGCACGCTCATCATCGTGACGTCATTCGGCCTCGCCCCACCCCCACCATCCTCCACTGACCTGGCGGCAGCATTCTCCATCATCTCGAACAGCGCAAGCGCCTCACGGTGCTCTCCACACTTGACGCACCCGTCAATCATGGCGCTCCAGGACACCACGTCCCGCTGGGGCATCCGAGCGAACACCTGCCGAGCGGCGGGGAGGTCCCGGCACTTAGCGTACCCATCGAGGAGAGCGTTCCAGGAGACCAGGTTGGGGCGCGGGATTTCGTCGAACACCCGGTGGGCGTGGTCCGGCATGGCGCAGGCCGCGTACATGTGGACGAGCGAGTTGGCGACATGGAGGTCGGCGGGGAGGAGCCCAAGCCGGAGCGGGTGCGCGTGGAGCGCAGCCGCGAGGGAGGCGGAGGACAGGCGCGCGGCGGCGCGGGCAAGGAATGGGAAGGTGAAGTGGGACGGGCGGAGGGAGGAGCGGAGGAGGAGGATGAAGATGGAGAAGGAGAGGGAGGGGGACGGCGAGGATGAGGCGGACCGGATGAGCGGGTCGAGGAGCTGGGTGGTGAGCGGGCGGCCGCGGAGGTCGCGGAGAAGATGCGGCAGCAGCGGCGGGTCGGGAGGCGGAGGCATGAGCAGCAGTGACGTCAGCGTCAGAGGATGGGCGACGTATCAGGATCAATACCCTTCAAATCCAAACGGAGAGCACAAGCCTTCCCGGGTTGCCGCCGCTCCCTCCAAAACAGCTCATCCCCGGAAACCACCGCCTCGCCATCGCCGGTCATCGCCGCATCGCATCCCGCCTTAGACGCCCATGCTCGCGTCCCTCAGGGCCTCGGCCTCCGCGGTGGCCGAAGCGGGCGGCGACCCGGCCGTTCTCCACGCGGTCCTCGTCAAGACCGCCTGGTCCTCCCGCGCCGCCTACAACCTCCTCCTCTCCCGGTACCCTCCGTCGCTCTCGCTGCCCCTGCTCTCCCGCCTCCCGTTCCGCCCCACCGCCGCCTCGCTCACCTCCTCGCTCTCCTCCCTCTCCGCATCCTCCCCGGCCTCCGCGCTCCCGCTCCTACGCGGCGTCCTCGGCATGTCGTCGGCCCTCCTTGCCGACGGCCCGCTCTCGTCACTCCTCCGCTCCATGCCGCCGTCCCTCGCCCCGCTCGTGCACGCCCTCGCCTTCAAGCTCGCCCTCTCCTCGTCTCCCTATTCTGCCTCGTGCCTTATTACCCTATACTCCCGAGCCCGCTCCCCCGCGTCCGCCCGCCACCTGTTCGATGAAATCCCAGTAGCAAATCGGGACACCGTCTGCTACTCGTCCACGATTGTTGGGCTCGCACAGAACGGGCGGTACGAAGAATCTCTTTGTGTTTTCGCTGGTATGCACGCAAATGCTGTTGATTCTACCATGTATGCACTGTCCGGTGCTCTCCGTGCCGCCGCAGGGCTTGCTGTGCTGGAGCAGACTTTTGGGATTCATGCGCATGCGGTGGTGGTTGGGCTTGATGGAAATGTGGCTGTTGGGACCGCCCTGGTGGATGCTTATGGTAAGGCTGGAGTTGTGGATGATGCAGCGAAGGTTTTTGAGGGGTTGGGCGGTGACCGGAACCTGATCACATGGAATGCGGTGCTGTCTGCTCACGCTCAGCAGGGAGATGTGCAAGCGGTCATTGGGCTGTTTAACCAGATGATGGAGCTGGGTTTTGCTCCTGATGGGCTAACATTCCTTGCTGTTCTCACGGCATGTAGTAATGCCGGAGCAGCCACTGAGGCTGAGTTTTGGTTGGAAGCAATGCAGTCGAAGTACAGTGTGAAGCCTGGCCTTGAGCATTATACTTGCGTGGTGGGTGCAATGGCACGGGTGGGGCGTCTAGAGGATGCAGAGAGCGTAGCCTGTACAATGCCATGCAAACCAGATGCAGCAGTTTGGCGGACACTTCTAATGGGCTGTGTGGTTCACCGCAAGGTTGACATGGCAGAATCCATGGGACAGAGGCTTCTGGAGATTAATCCCAAGGATGACTCAACTTATGTCATGCTTGCCAACGTCTACTCAACAGCTGGGAAAAAGAATGAGGAGGCTGAGGCATGGACTGCAATGAGGGACCGTGGAGTCAGGAAGGAAGGTGGCCGGAGTTGGATTGAGGTCAGAGGGCAGGTACATGTGTTTGTTGCAAATGAAAGAAGGCATGAACAGCTGCTAGAGATATATGACAAGCTGAATGAATTGATTCAAGAGGTAGAGAAGTTAGGGTACAAGGAGGCAGATGAGGGGTTTTGGCATCATAGTGAAAGATTGGCCCTTGCATATGGGTTGATCAGTGGCGCTGCACCACCAGGAAAGGTGTTGAGAATAGTTAAGAACTTGAGAATATGTGCTCATTGTCATGAATTCTTCAAGTATGCTAGCATGGTGATCGACAGAGTAATTGTAATACGGGATGTCAATAGGTACCATACAATTAAGAAAGGGTGATTGCAGTTGCAGAGACTACTGGTGAAACACATATATCCTGAGGATAAACTATGATGCGAGTACCATTTGTATGATTTTAGGATACACCATGAGATAATTGACTCCAGAAAAAACTCCCTGCAGGATTGATTGAAAACTTGCTTGAAATTGTTGCTATAGGGCCAACTTCCATACATGTTTGAAATCTTGAGACCTGTGGTCTTATAGTGTTGCAGACACCATAACATCTTGTTTGGATAGACACCAAATCATCTTGTTTGGATAGACACCAAAACATCTTGTGACTCATGAAGCATAAATTAAGATGGCATGTGATGCTCTATAATAACTCTGGGGAACCTTTCGTGCCTGCTCATTCACAGTTTGGATTCTCAGAGATGCCCTAGTTCAATAGTGCTTAACAGTTGCTTCTTGTTCTTGTCTTGGGACTGCTATGCTCATCTTTTTCTGTTAACATAAACTGCTGAGAGGAAGTACCATTCCTCAGTTGATCCGTAGTCTGTAGCATCCAATTGATTCTTCTCTCCCTTTATTTATGATTGTTTGATTTTTCATGTTTTTTTTTTCCCTTTTCCTTTTAATTTTGGCCTTTCCTTTTACTATAGTATGTTCTCGTATTCTTTTCCTCTCTCTTTGCATTCTTTCAACGAAGAATTATCTTCGATTCTTTTTATTTTGACTTGATTGAATTTGAAATTAAGTGGATACAGTAAAAAAAAGAAGTCGAGCTAAATTATTATTTCAATCTATGGGATACTTGTCATTAGATGGACAAAGAGCACAACCCCAATGTGTTGCTTGGGATATTGCTTGAACCCCACATCCTACATTGAAGAATGGATACTTCAAAGTCCTGACAGCATCCCAACCCCATCATGATTCAGAAATTTCAGATCGTCGGAAATGCAGCATTTGAACGTCTGTATCCATGTGAATCAGAGCTCAATGAAGCGAGAAGTGATTAATATGATCAAGTTGCTACATGTGAAGGCTATTTCAGGCAGCTGTATGTGAAGCAAGGAAGGTATTTATCATCGCCACAAACTTGGTGGGCTAACCATGAATCACACATGTTCCAGGACTTGCAGAACTGGCAGAGGCAGGTAACTCATCTACTAATTCAGTTATAACATACATGCATTTAAAATTTTAAATTGACTCATTCACAAGCCTCTTGCTGTCTTAGTCTTACATAAAGAATAAACACTTTGGAATGAATTTTGCCAGGTTGCTTTGCCACCGTACCACTTCATACATATCAGTCTAAGGTTGCTGCCAAGGCAGCTAAAAAAACAAGCTGACAGCTCAAATAGCAGATGATTTGGTTTTCATACATAGCAGTCTAAGGTTGCTGTTGATAGCCCTGGATCGCCTTGTACAGGTGAGCAGCAAGCTCACCAGCACTCACACAAGCTCTTGGGCAAATGGGTAGAAGAGTAGATGAGCACAGCACTGGAACATACACACTGAAAGTGCAGCATCATGCTTCCCTTTTATGCTGCTTTGCTACAGGGTAGTTCTCTGAAACACAAATGGGGGGATGGTAAATTCTGAACTTTATATAGTTCTCTTCTCCATACAAATACCATTCCAGGCTATCTGAAGAGTGTCATGAGTTTTTTACAATGAGTTTTGCTAACTAGCTTGTTAGCTTCAATCTTTTATTTTTCATTGTCTATCTTGTTTAGTTGCTAGCAACCCTTTTAGCTTTCTAACTAATTTCCTAGCCAGTTCATACAGCTTATCTGAAGCTAGCAACCCTTTTTCCAATCTAATGTGAGAACTTGGAGCTTACAAAGATGGTTATGGAATCTTTCCTTTTATAGACTTTTCAAAGTATCTGATACAAGTTTCAAATACTTACAATCATGGATTAACTAAGCATTAGCTAAAATACTCAATTTTAAAACTAATTTCTAGCTAATAGTCAAATTAAATTTACTAGTTTGTTCCTTTCTATTCTTGGAAAACTCAATTTGATTTTGACTTCATCTTTCCAATTCTACTAACGGATATCTGATAAAGCATTCTTTTCATCTCAGGAAAATAAATTAATTCCAACAGCTGTCCAGGAAGAACGAATATGTGCAAGGGACTTGCAAGTACTGGTATATCAATGGAGATAGCATTTGAATTGATGAAGCAACTGGCCTGGAACTTGCAAACTGTATGCTGGAGGATCATGCCTCTTTTGCTAGAGAAGGCCAGCCCTTGTTGTGATCCCACCTACAAGATGGGGGATGGCACCAGCAACTGACTTTACTATAGTTCTACCTTTTGGTAGCAACACCATTCCAGGTACGCAGAGTGCCATGAGGTTTTATTAACTCCTAAATTGAGAGGAAGTTGTTAGAACTTGATCTTTTATTTTTCATTGGCTTGCTTGTTTTGTTGCCACTTGGCCCACTTGCCAGTTCCATTTTGCTGTTTCTATTTGGGTTCTTTCAGTCTAATGTGAGAACTTGCAAATCTGGAAGATGGATATGTTGGAATGAGTGGACATGGATGAAATAGGCATTGAGATTGTATCTGATATCATTTCATATCTTTGTTGGAAAATTTTGTTGATCACATTATTTGATTTAGTTGTTAATTGTAAAGTTACATATTCTACTTAATGCCATGATTTGTTTCCATTTATTGAGTTTGTTTTTTCTATTTGGATGGAAACAAATATTTGTATTCCCCTTTTATTGAAGCAGATATCTGATGGCAAAGCATTCTTTTATTGAGGCAGATGAAACAAAGGAATTTTTAACTTCCATTAAACAATATAGGGAAAAAATATGAAATAATTTTATTTTGCATAATTAGTTTCATTAGATGCTGGGTTAAATATATTTTCATAATAAAGCTCACTGGAGATATAGATGCCTCAAATTTTTTCAGTGGACAGAAGGATAGTCATTTAGTCGTTTATCCAAAGCATTGGGTTCTGTACTGATATATTAAACAAACTCTGAACAGATGGTGTGACTTGTCAGGGCATTCATTAAACTCCTAAAATCACAGGAATTCTTGGAAGAACTCTATGTCTTTTGACTCTTTTTGATGAATGGTGGCATATCAGAGGAAGCTGTAAAGTTCTATCTGAGGTGTCTTTCAGTCTACTGCAATCTTGCAAAACTATTGTTGGATATGGTCAATGAGTGGACATGGATCAAATATCTATGTGAAGTTTATATGAAAATTTAATTCTTTTTGTAAAACTTTTTTGATAACTTCTTCTCTTTATATTTCAACTGTTGTTTATATGTGACATTGTAAGACTTTGTTTCCATCTAATGCTGTCCGCACCGGCGATGGATGGAAACAAACGTTTTGTGTACAAAAAAAACTGTGCAGCGGCGTACGGTTTATTCTCCATCCTAAAATAGGCGTCCATTCTCATTTTGCAAGTAAGTCAAACATTTTTAACTTTGATCTAGTATATATAAGAAAAATATTAATATTTATGTTGCATAATTAGTTTCATTAGATGAAGAGTTAAATATATTTTCATAACAAACTTATTTGGAGATATAAAAAAAAATATTTTCACTGGACAAAATAGCATCTAGTCGTTTATTATAGTATTGTCTGTCTCTGTCCTCTTCATTTCACAAACTAAGAACTGGTGCCCAGACTTTAAGCGTTGCTATTTGACTGAAAAGTTGCTTCGGAGAAGTTTTAAAGTTTTGGTTTTGCAAAGTAATGCTAGTATTATCCAGTTCTGTATTATCATTGTGAGACAAGTTGCTGTGAACTTTATATGAAAATGCATTCTTTTCTACAAGTTTTTGGTATCTTGATCTCCTATGTTTCACGCCGGGTTAGTATGTTGCACGTGCATGCTAATTTACCGTATCTGCTGTAGTCTTTTCGTCTCTTTACCGTTCTATCCTTTCGGTGTGTTGAATTCTGTCACGAGAACAGGAAGGGAGATGGTGGCACAAACAGTCGAAAAATGTAATGATTTGCACACATGATCCTTGTCTCATTGTGAACGTGCTGTCATTAGCGAAGATTCTTATCTGCGATAAAGGATCCAAGAGAATTTCCACCGATCGTTCCTTCTCTGAGCATGTGTGAATGAGCAGGACAAGTGGCCCATAATATAGTATTATATAAGACTTGGGAAATCGTTCCCAGATGCAAGAATGCGTGTGTGTGTGTGATCTGATCTGATCTCTGATCTCAAGAACTGCATCGCAACCTTTACATCCTGCGGGGCCTGAGGTCACTGTTCACCTAAGCTGCAAAGGGAAACAGGGAGTTTCCTAGTGCTAAAGGGAAACAGGACTTGAAAGGAGGAGCCTACAGCGACCACAGAGAGGCCAAGCATGAGGGCTCCAGGTATGTAGTATGATCACATCAAAGCTTGTCTAGAAAAGATCATGCCCTTTTCCTTCATGATGGCCAGGGTTTTGTTTCAGCTTTCAAGTTGCAATGAGGGTGGGGGCAGCAGTTACATTGCATGGCATTGGATCCCAAGCACACTTGCGCTAGGTGTTGAATTTGGACAGATAGAAAGAGTCCAGGTAGCACGCCAAGGTTGTAATAATTTATTCAGGAAATAGGCATGAGGAGCAGCTGAGCAGACAAGAATGTTGGGCAACGTGTGTTTTCCATCCTCCTACTACAATGTACCAATTTAATACACCTCCATACCATACAGCTACTATGCCGATTACCGAACCGTAGGCAGGACACGCTTAGGTTGATGAAGTGTTGTTTACCTTGTCCAACATTCTTTAGGCAGCAGCATTGTACTTGAACACCGGCTGACGTGCTGCATTTCCTTCCTTGTCTCCCTCTGAGACCGTGAGACGAGAAGGCTGGTTGCAGGCTGCTGGCTGCGGCTTGGTGGTGAGCATTCGCATTTCGGCTTTGGCAAGCAAAGACCAGTGTGGCCTGGGTGGTCGGTCAACAGGATCGCAGACCGAATCTTTGAGCAGATCAAACTCAACCGAAGTGGCCTGCAAAAAAGCGGTGGACACGCCTGCCAAGGTTGCCATTGCCATGACCTGAATGTCTGAAGCTCTGAATCAATCCCTGATGAATGGCATTGAAAGGGAGGGAGGACGACCGACCAATGCGACGCAGCGTGGACTGTGGAACGGAGAAAAGAGGTCCTGTGATTGAAAGCGCCACTGCGCTCTCCTCTCCCAAGTCCCTTCCTCTTCCTCTGATCCTCCCCCACCCCGGGTGGGCGGAGGCAGACTGCCGGAGCAGAGCAGAGCAGAGCAAAGCAAAGCTGGGCCTTTTTAACCTGGTCCCGGTGCGCTAATAATGTGCAAGAACGCAGGAAAGCGGAAGCGGAAGCGGAGGGAGGAGTAACGACGCTGCTGCTGCTGCCGCTGGTGCCGGCCCTCCTTCCTGGCCTTTTCAGTTTTCACCTACCCCATCACATTTTCAGTGATGGACGAGCAGCGAATCCTCAAGCCCTGCGCCCGAGCTGCTGCTGAGCAAAGCAAATCATGACCGCCCCCCTGCATCTGCAATGCAGAGCCGTTACGGCCGTTGCCCACCGGAAGGTCTGTGGGCCGTGCATGATTGACCCGTCAGCCTCTCGCACGTCCATGTCCAGGTAAAAATCTTGTGCAGACGCCGTTGTTGACCGTCAACATCTTTTACACATACTCAAATGCCAGGATCACCATAGAGTAGTTCATCCGTCCGTTCTTTCACAGAGTCATCATATCTTAAATTTAATCAATTATAGATAAAAAATATATCCATATATATATGATATCAAATAAATATTATTAAATTAAATACAAAATATACTTTTATAATGAATACATTTGGAAACATATATATAAATATTATTTATTAGAAATTTAGTTAAATATGAACCACTTTATGTGGTACGTCACCTGTAATTGTATTTTTTAAAAACGAAGGTAGGACAAAGCACGAAACAAAGAACACAGAGAATCAAATGTAGATATTTTTTTCCTGCCTTGTCACACAACTTGCTGAATAATTCTAATTTCAGTATCATCTTTATCAAGCTGATTGTATTCCTCTAGTGAAGACAACCAATACTCGATGTATCACATTGATGCTTGAAGAGGAAGATCTTCACCGAGCATTTCGTTCTTCTCGTCTGACACCCCCCCCCCAAAAAAAAAAAAAAAAAAAAAAAAAAACCTATAGCTCCACTAGCAAAATCTCTCACGTTCTAACACCATCTGTCGAATAAGGAGATGAGAGAAGGCAAAATGCCAAGTTGCTGGCGAAAGACTCAATCACAAGCAGTGGTGTAGCTGGCATATTTAGTTCAAGGTTAAACTATAGTAGATCAGCTCTCTAAAATTATAAAAATTGCACATGAATCACTCTATAATTTGGTTTTGTATCTAAGGTGGACCACCTTTGGTCTAGATCCTAGCTACGCCACTAAGCACAAGAGAAATTGGCTGCTCCGGTGGGCTATCTCAAGCTGCCAAGAAAATGTGAGGACTTTTTCGTTAAGGCCAATTTTAATGAGAGTTTTATAGACACTAAATATGCCAACATTGCATTGTATTTATAAAGAAAACGATAATAAAAGTTGTATGGGACTAGAGATAGCTTGTTTGGCAGGCTGATATTGTTCCAATAATTAAAAAGCTGGCTCTGCTATGTTTTCAACATATAAAAGTGTTGAAAACTGGGACATGAAAAACTGGCCTAATCATGCACTACTATGACCTGATGAAAACCCACTACCTCGCTATCACGGGAAACCATTAGGGTTCATGCCTTATAGTACGTAGCTCCGATTGACATATGGCAGATTATGGTCCATGCATGCATCCACATGCATGTGTCTGCGACAAGAACGCACACACGATACGTCGATACGATATGATACACACACCTTGCCGGCCGGGGCCGCGGGGCCGGGGACCCTAGAATAATCTGGCGGAGCGTTTTGTCCCACTAGGATGGGCATGGACGCCCTTGCACTCATCCTGCCCAAAGGCGAGGCCGCAAAGTACAATCATAGTGGCGAGTGGTGTATGTAAAGAAAAGGTAGCTAAGCTAGCTAGCACACATGTACGTACAGTAAGTAAGTATGATATCAAATGTGCATCGGCATCGCACGCAAGTTACCAGCACTTGGCCGTGAAAGTTCCATGCATGCATGGCAAATTGGCAATGGCCAAAAAGCTAAGATGTGCCCTCCAATTTCCCAAATCCCCTCGCCCAGCACGCCAACATCTGATCTGGTCTGGGCTAGCAAACTAGCCAAGGAGGAGGAATTGAAGGAAACCATGGGCTGATGATGCATTTGGAGGTACACCTATGACCTTATGTATGTTGTGGGGTAAGGTAATGCCATACTGGTCGAAAGTGAAAGGCTCTTATCTGCACTGCACCTTGTGAGAGACAATCAGGGGAAAGGGAAAAAGGCGATCAAAGCGACAGGAAGTTTCGTGCTTTCTTTGATGCCTCTCCCTGCCTTCCTGTATTGCTGTGTTTTTTTCACTTTGCCCAAAGGGTGCGTATGCGTGCAAGCAGAGTAGTAGGAGACGACGGGGTAGTAGACTAGTAGTAGAAAGGAGAAGCAAGCAATCACGCAGCGATCGATCGGGCCGGGCTGCGAAAAAACTGCCTTTTCCGGTGTGCGAAAGCGTCGGTCGGGCCTTGTATTGCGCTGTGGCCAAGAAGAGACCGTCTGGACAAGTTATTCCGTAGCCACTTGGCTGGCTTGAGTGAAATGTAGCGTACTACTGTGCAGCAGCTTTCGTTTCAGGTACTGTACCACTCACTGTGCCTTCACATATGAACTGGCACCTTTCTCTGTATGTCAAATCAGTATCTGATATTGTAAAAAAAAATCGGTTGCTGATCACAGCCGCACAAATTTCGTTCTTTTAATTAAATAAAAAAATATAAACGTCTCCTTTTTGTGCAAATACTACTAGACTACTGTAGTAGTAGCTAGTAATGCTCTGATCTGTGTGTGCTTGGCCGGCTATCTCCAGACTCCAACGGCAGTTGGATGGCGCCTCAAAACATTTGGCCCTTGTTCATTGCAAATGTTAAAAAAATTGAAAATGTAGTATTTTGTTTGTATTTAAGAATTATTGTCTAATCGTAGACTAATTAAGCTTCAAAGATTCGTCTTGTAATTTACAACTAAACTATGTAATTAATTATTTTTTTATATTTAATGCTTCATGCATACCGCTAAAAATTGGAGAGAGTGCGAAAAAATTTAGAATTTTGAGGGAAAGACAAGGGCTTGATCCGTCGTCGTCCCTTGGCTCCAAGACCGTGATTCCACATCTTTTACCGCAGTGCCTTTGGGGAAGGGGGGGAGCAGTACAGTACTACTAGCACACAAGCCAACAGCCGCTACGTTCTAAAAAAGGCCGATGCACACCGTGTGAGGACGCAGGAGCACACTGCACATGCACCATGCATTTCCCTTGCTGCATTTGCATTTGCACTGCATGCACTCCTCCTGTACAGTACGTACTTGTTCCTGGAGGAGTCGAGTCCCATCCCATCCCATCCTTTAGCATGACATGGAAATTGACAGGGATGGGAAGCAGAGAGCTCTTGGTACAGTACTCTCGTTCCTCCTTTCATCAGCAAACCAAGTTCCTCGGTGCTGCGGCGAGTATAAATCTGCTAATCCCTGTCATGTACAACTAGTGTTAATCCAGAAATCACGGCTCTGGCCTTCTGGGCTGCACTCCACAGGGAGATCTTGGGTGGAGAAAAATGAACGTAGCTATCCAAGAAAAGCAGGACACTTGGAGATGGCCTACGGGCAGCGATAGTATCAGCCAGACCGCGCAATGGTTGGTGATGTTCGCGATTAATAAAGTTCTAATAAAACGCAAAGTAAACAGAGATATCCTAAATAAAAAAGCCATGGCACTGTTTTTTTTAACTGAATGTAATAGTAATTTTTAAAAAGTTCATCACGGTATATCCTAGCAATGTGCACTTTGGCGTGTTCTTTCAAAAATAAAATGCTAGGGTTTCCGAATGTCCTATAGTTTATCCAAATTAACCTATTTCCTCCGCACACCGGTGCTGCGGTTGAGTATTAGCAGTTCTCTTCCCATTTTTCCTGTCGTTTTTTAAGTACTAGGGAGATGCTAATGAAAAAGCACGGTTCTGGCGGTTGTTTGGGCTGCACTGGAAAGGAGATCTTGGGTGGAGAAAAACGAACGTAGCGGTCCAAAAAATAGCAAAATAATATTTTTAAACGGCAAAAAAAATATTTTAAAAAAGGGGGCATGAGGTTTTTTTAGGCTTACGGGCAGCGATAGTATAAGCCAGACCGCGCACGGCGATGTTCGCGATTAACAAAGTTTATATCTAAATGTCATTTTTGTTCCCCACATATTAGAGAAATCCTGAAAAATTGAATATTTGAAGGTCTAAATGAATTTAAATGAAAAAATGGTGAACTACAATCATAACTTTTCGAGATCTACAACTTTCATTTAGAGTGTTTCTCCATCCGAGGTCATTTTCAAAATTTGAATTTCAAATTTCAAAATTTCAGTTGTTGTTTTCCATAAAAAAGATGACTTCAAATAAAAAAGTTTTCAACTACAAAGTTTCATTTTTCGAGATCTACAACTTTTATTTTGGAAGTTTCTCCATCCGAGAAAGTTTGAAAAAGTCAAAAAAATTAATTTCGAACTCTCACGGATTTCTTAAGGAACCACTGTTTGAAAAAAAAAATTGATTTCTACTGGCGGTTCCTAAGTTTGCCAGAAATAGTCGATTTCACTGGCGATTTCTTAAGAAAATGCAAGGGTTTCCAAATGTCCTGTAGTTTATCCAAATTAACCTATTTGCTCTCAAGAAAAAACAGTTAGTAGAAAGGGAGGTCAAATGAACGTGTTAGTGACAATCATTTAGGAGGACAAATGAATGAGGTGTGAGCTTTTAAGCTTTGCAAATGAAACGTATTAATAGATGGATAAAACTTCTGGTTAACACAACAAAAGCTTCTTTAATGAGAATCAATTTAAAACAAGATTGCACAAAATCGAGGAAGCCATTTTTGTTTTTATTTATAAAGTGATCGAGAGAGGTGCTGAGAACCATGATCCTCAAGCTCAAGAGAAGATCAGGAATGTTGCTTTGGCTTCCAAATGGGTTAAGGTTTGTACCACTGGAAGAGAAGTAAGACCTCAAGGCCCTCTTCCTCAATCCTGCGGTGTACAACAAGTTGTCGATGTCTTCGTCTGTCTTGGCTTTCTGGAAGTGTGCTAAGTAGTAGCGGTTAGTGTCTGTTAAGTTTTGTTCAGGCAGAGTTAGCTGTCTGTTTTCCTTTTGAGATTTGAGAACTGGTTCAAAGTTGGCACACCACCACTATGCTGTAATGAATGTCTGTTGGCCCTAAAACTCTCAAAATAAATTATCGAGGGCCATGGCAGTATGTCTTCGCTCTTCGGAGAAGTGAAAACATGCGGTGAGGTTATTGATAGAGGTAGAACTGTAGAAGATCCAAAGGACCGGACATGCCGAATGCCGAATCCCTGGTCCTACATCCTACACCTACAGGGATCTGGTACACCGTACCACCATGCGTCCAAAACCTGCACCCCAAGTATTACGACATAAAGAAGGTCATTAGCCTCAACTTAATGTGCCTAACGCTAACTCAAGGGTACAATCAAAGACTGAAATAAGGCTCAATGCATTGATGGAAGTACTTGTGTACTCCAAATATGCAAGATTTGCTGAACTCCACCTCAATATGTTACGAGAGCTGAATGAAGCATCATCGATTTACTCATAAACGATCCGATCCAAAAATGGGACTTTATAATCCGGCTGATAAGTTGAAACAATTGATTTTTTTTTGTTATAGAGGAATATTGTTTAATAATAATAAACTAAATGAAGAAAAATTAATCTTAAGAATGCTAATAAAAATAATATGTGCGTTTATAGAGATGAACACATGTGCATAATAGTTAATAATACTATCATCTATGTATAAAAGAAACAAGATCCATTATTTTAGGGCGTGTTTAGAACCCAAAAAACTAATGCGAATTTTACATAAATTTCTAATAATAATACCAATTTCTAAAGGTTTGTACATGAATTTTTGAAGTGAACCATTTGAGACTTTGACTAATACAATATGTTTTTTAGATTTTTAAATATAATAAATACATACTTTGAAGAACTCTTTTTTAAGAAACAATATCATCATATACCATTTTGAAACATTTAAACTGAAAAAAAAAAAAAAAGTGAAAAAGAAATTATGATCTTAGATAAACTAAAAAAATGTCTCCTATTTCTAACCACGGGTTCGCTTGTTCTTACTTTTTCAGTAGGTAGTCACAATGGTTTGCTTAAGTGTATGAACATTGGGCGTGTCCACTTCAGTTAAAATACGGTTAGTGCCGCTACTACAGTGGAGTCATACTAGTAATAAATAATAACAATTTTTTGCAGTCCCTCCCCTTCAAATCAAAGCAGGTACTGTTCCAAACCATTTAACGGTATTAAAGCATGCCCAGTTGCGTTGTGCGCGAGGGACAGAAGAAGTGTCAACCTGCTGAAGTCATCCGAGAACATCGGAAGCGTCCCCGTTGCAACAAAACCTTCTAGCCTAAGCAATAAGATAACCAAGGTTACAAGTCTCTTTCCTGACAGCAACAATTGGTAGTATATCCTCCTCTTTTGGCTTTAGCCCATCGAATCGAGACGTTGGTCTGCGACATTTTGCTTTTTGAAAACCGTAATCTTGTTAACCCTTTTCGCGGACGATTTTTCCTCCTCCGCCACGCTAGCAGTAGGAGCGTCCTCTCTCCACATTAACCGCGGCATTTGCATTAACGTCATCAGCCGAAACAAACGCAGCGGGGCGGGGGGGAAAGAAAGGAGGAGAGAGAAACAAGGCACCTGGCGGTGTGGTGGGCGAGGAGAGGGGAGCGCGGCGCGGGCGCGGGGCAAGCCAAGGGCCAAGGCAAACCCACCAAGCAGAGAGAAGCAGGCGCGCCGCGAGCGTGGCAGTTCAGGTCCCGTCTCCACTCTCCAGTCCAGTCCAGTACACTCACCACCACCGCCGCCACCACCGCCGCCGCCGCCGCGACGAGGGCGCAGAGGGCAGTGGGAGAGCAGAGCAGGGAGGGAGAGTGAGTGGGGGGACGAGTCCGGCCGAGAGATCCCCAGCACCCGGCGGCGAGATGGGCATTCGCAGAGCGCGCCGGTTCCTCTTCCTGGCCGTGGTCGCCGTCCTGCTGCTCCACGCGCCGCCGCCCGCGTCGTGCGCCGACCTCTACGCGCTCATCTACAAGGGCTGCGCCAACCAGAGCTTCCGGGCGGGGCGACGCCCCCGAGCGTCGCCGCGCTCTCCACCGCGCTCTCGGCGCAGGCCGCCTCCGCCAAGTTCTACAAGACCTCCTCCTCCACGGCCAACTCCAACTCCGTCTTCGGCCTCTTCCAGTGCCGCGGGGACCTCTCGGCCTCCGACTGCGCATCCTGCGTCTCCCGCGCCACGTCCTCCTGGCAGAGCGTCTGCGGCGCCTCCGTCGCCGCGCGGGTCCAGCTCGCCGGATGCCTCGCGCTCTACGAGGTCTCGGGCTTCCCCCAGGTCTCCGGCATCCAGATGCTCTTCAAGACCTGCGGCACGGGCGGCGCTGGGGGAGACTTCGAGATGCGCAGGGACACCGCCTTCTCCGCGCTCGAGAGCGGCGTCGCCACCAGCTCCGGGGGATTCGTCGCCACCAGCTACCAGGCCGTCTACGCCATGGCGCAGTGCGAGGGCGACCTCTCCACGGGGGACTGCGGCCAGTGCGTCACCCAGGCCGTGCAGCACGTCGAGGTCGAGTGCGGCGGCGCGCCATCCGGACAGGTCTACCTCGACAAGTGCTACATTAGCTACAGCTACTACCCGCACGGCGTGCCCCACGGCGGCGCGGGAGGTCAGCCTCCTCCTCTCCTGCCTTGTCTACGCTACTACGCTCTTCGATTTCACATTGGCTGTGCTTGCAAGTTTCATTTGCGTTCAGCATTCCTATTCAATTGCTTGTTGATCGGTCCTTGGATGGATAGATTGGCCAGATTGATGAAATGCAGCATTATTGCTCAAGTGCAACCAGATTCATGTAGGTGCCTAGTTTATGACTCTGAAAGTTTTGCTGGAAGATTTGTTTGTATGTGTGTAGGTGAGATGTTGGCGGTGCTCTTTGTTCACTTGTGCTTCAGAATCGATTGATTGATTGATAGCGATTGGTGCCTTTTAGTTTGTTCCTTTCGGTTGTTTGGGCAAATTTGTGTACATTAGTTCACTCTCAGGTGTATATCATTGTATACATTAGAATCCTTGAGTGGTCCAGAATCATAGGTAGGTGTGACTCTGTCGAACTGGAACTTTGATTGAGATGTCCCATGATCTTGCTCCTGTCTGTTTAGTTTATGAATTGACAGGCATGGATACTTTTGTTTGCCATACCATATCTTCCACATTCTACATGTTTCTTCAGCTCATTAGTGCAGCTTTGGAGATGTGGATTACGGAATTCTTATAAACCTGCATTATTTGGCTCGCACTTTCTATAGGTACTCAATGATTGTAGGGTAGTGCAGTTCCATTTTCCCACCTTGTTTGTGCATCTGTCTATTCAAGCTTTGATAAAAGTTGTGTTCATTCCCTTTTTGCCTTTCTTCCTGAATTTACCGGAGATATGCATGTATGATTGTTCCCATGATTAGACCTTGGTGCCCCTAGTCTGATCAATCGATTTGCCTCTTCCCGTTGTGCTTCTCAGGGCAGCAGACAGCAAAGACTGTAGCCATTGTGCTCGGGGGAGCCGTAGGGCTGGGTTTCGTGGTCATCTGCTTGCTTTTCGCCAGGAGCCTGGTCAAGAAGAAGGATGGTGAGTTAGTGGAAACACCAGCACGAGCAGCACCATGGCTCTCTCTGGGCTGCCACCATTCTGCAGCTCCCACTGCTGTTTGTTTGACCATATGGCTGACTGTTCCTCCTTACCAAACCTGTGTTTATCTCATCCTGTTCTTGCAGATTACTGATGGGAGAACACGGCAGGAGAATGTGGACAAAGGCATTGGGGGGCATGGTATGGCATTTTGATGGTAGGGATGTGTATGTTTGTTTCTTCAAGGTGGTGACTGGCGAGTGGAATACAGAGGGGGTGTTTTTTGGCTCTTCTTCCTCTGGCCATGTGAGGGTGCCATGATGGCAGAGAAAGGAAAAGAGGTGGCAAGCTGTTCAGGAAAGAAGCTGTCCACTTCTGGGGGCTATTTTGATTCTCAGTTGAAATTGGTAGATGAGCTTGGGGCTGTGATCTTAGCCTATCCTGCTTAGGGTTCTAGGAGTACATTGATTCTCTTGTATTTTTTCCGCCAAACGAAAATACCTGTTAGGTCTAGGCTGAACGTACTTAGTCTCTTATTTAAGGTTGCAGGAGCAGGTTGAGTGTCAATTTGGTTGGTTTGTTATGGAAAATAACTTTCCATATGCTCTAGAACCAGATTTTAACTCTAGGGTTTGGTAGTAGTTGGTGCTACCACCATTGGTTAATTGGTCGCTAGCGTTGCTGTATGGACATTGCTGACCTGATAACCACACAGCTGTGCTGTGCAGCTGTTTTCTTCTTTTGACTTCTTCTTGATGACGCAATTCGTGGTTCGTTCCTGAATGCTTGCCTGAAAACTCTCTGCTCTAGCGACCAACAAGGGCCGTGTCAAACTTTTATGGTGGTTGCGACATGTTGCATTGTTGGCGCTAGAAAAGCTGTCATGACGTCAGATGAGAATTAGGTACCTATTGGCATACTGTAGCATAGAAGCAGTGTGAAAAAGAGCTTCAGATAGCACTGTACTGTAATTGGCGGTGCTCCACACTAGTCCTGTTCGTCACGGACGGATGGCAGTCGAGTCATGGGCTGGGCTGGTTATATGACTATTGCATTCGGAGGTCCAACACTAGGCTAATGTACCATGGGCCTCTGAAATAGTAACTTCAGTATACATGCTTCCTTTATTTACATTTCTTTTTTTTGCCGGTCATACCTCTATGGTAAAGACTTCACATGAAAAATAGTCCTCGTCGTGGTCTATGATGAAGCCCCTCCTCCGGTGCACCCTGACAAGAAGCCCATTCTT